>OX596280.1:9901200-10501200 GCA_951394225.1 Harpalus rufipes
ATAATATATTCTTTAAGTTATAATAACATTTAACTGATTTTTTCAAGAAAAACTGTTAAAATCTTCAAATGAGGGTACTTCCGGTTGACCAATTATAACCAAAATCTAAACAGGTCTGCATATGATTGTAAGGAAGAGGAATACGCAAGAATTGTAATTTTTGGAATTCTAGTATTAGAGATTTCGTGCCCGAAAACGCGGTCACACACACACACATACACACACACACATACACACACACACACACGCACACACGAACACACACACACATACAGACATCATCGTAAAAATAGTAAAATCGTATTGTAAAGACCCTAAAACGTGCTTATTCAATGAAAACTCACCACCGAATTTTTTGACCAAAGACAATACCTTCCTTACCTAGAGGTGACGGAAGGTAAAAACACAGTTAAATATCATTTTTTGACATTTAATGTTATTGTAAATATTAAAGAATATTTTATTCTCTATACGATTTTGATTGCATTATTTTCTTCATATTCAATGTATTGAAGAATAAAAAAAATATGAAGAAATTAATTTCCATAAATCTTGTAATCTTGCGCGTTACGATGAAAACAGTTTCAATAATTCATTATTACTAATATAAAGATGTCAGTGTCAAGTACAATTTACACAATATACCTATGAGATAATTTTACTGAAAATACAAGAAATTGTCTGTGAGGAATTTATATAAAATACATAGAAATAACAGAAGGTATTGTGTTAGGCACAACAGATTTTTAAAATATTTTATTTAATTTTTTTAGTTTCTAATTACAATTTTGTTAATATCAACTCCAAATACGTAATAACATTACTGGTTTAAGGAAACTTGTCCATATTAATTAAACTCTAACAAAGCTGTTTTAATCCAGGATTAAAAGTAATAGATATTGAATCAGAATATTGAATAAATATTTAGATTTGCAAAATATGTATGCTTTGTATGCATAGAATGCAAATTTGTATTAGTACGATATAGCTGAACTTTCAATATAATCCTTTATCTGGATTAGACAATAGCCAGATAATTAGATTTATAAAACACTATTCAATAAATATAAATGAAGTACGAAGAGCTTGAACTTAAAACTCATATTAATAGATGATACAGTATAGACTTCCAAAAATCGCGCCAGACAAAAATTGCTTCAGTATCCACAGAATCAGGCCCACCCTTTTTAGTGTTAAAAATAGCGCAATTTATTTTAGTATTCTTCAATATGAAATTAGTGAAAATATAATTAGCACTAAATACAGGTTGTCTCATTTTCGATGTTTTTTTAAGGTATCCCAGATAATATCAATGATAGGGCAAAACTATCTGCACATTCCAAGGTCAGCTTTTCGAGTACAGTTTAATGGTCGCCACAGGAATTTTCAATCTCCTTTTGTTTTTGAATTACAGGTAAAATCACGTTTTTCGCTAATTTCAAAAATATCTCATATCTTGTTTATTATGATAGTTAAGGAAATATTGTTTATACAAATTTTGTACTGTTTTTTCGTAGAATAAAATGGCGTTATTAGATTTTTTTTAAAAACTTAATAATTCTCGAGATATAACATTTGTTAAATTTAGTTTCAATTTCATGGCTAAAGCTATTTTGAGGGTGATTTTCGACATTTTTATATCTAATTTCTGCCGTTATAGAGCATGAAAATATTATTTCATTTATTGATTCTGATGTAGAATTTCATGCTCGATCACATTTGTTTGAAGCTTTTTTAAGTAAAATAATCAGGGAAGCAGGAAATTACGAAAGTATGATTTTACATGTTAAATTCGTTACGGGTCGTTATATTTTTATTTTCTTCTTCCACTCATTTTTGTTTTGCGTGTCGTTATCATTCAGTTCCTTTTCTCTCAAGTCTTCCGCAATACAGTCCTTCCTCATGACTTGTTCAAACCAATGTAATCGTCTCATATCTTTCTAGAAACTTCTAACATTAGAGGTATTTCCCTTATTCTTTCATTCATTTACTTTTATACATCTGTCAATTTGAATTATCTGAATATATTAGCAGTTTCCATGGTTGTTAGCGTAGCTGGCCGATTTATGAAATTTATTATCTTTATAATTCTTTAACTCTATATATGTTGAATATAAAATATAAAATGTAATCAAATCATATAGAGAATAATATATTCTTTAAGTTAAATAATATTTCACTGAGTTTTTTCAAGAAAAACTGTTAAAATCTTCAAATGAGGGTACTTCCGGTTGACCAATTATAATCAAAATCTAATCAAATCTGCATATGGTTGTAAGGAGGAGGACTACGTAAGGATTGTATTTTTTGGAATTCTAGTATTGGAGATATCGCGGCCGAAACCGCGGTTACATACATACGCACACATACACACGCACACACACACACACACACAAACACACATACAGACATCATCGTAATAATAGTAAAATCGTATTGTAAAGACCCTAAAACGTGCTTATTCATTGAAATCTCACCACCGAATTTTTTGACAAGACAATACTTTCCTTACCTATAGGTAACGGAAGATAAAAAATGCCCAAATGTAGTCTTAACTATTGTAACCTAAAAAAATATGTTTTTATTGCTGTTAATATATTTATTTCAGAGGGTACGAATACATTTTGTTTGGGCTCGTAGTTCTTGAGATCCCAATGCAGAATCCTTGAAAAGTAGAAATAAAACATAATTTTTATTTGAATTCTGCGATTGAGAGTTTTAAAATAAGCCTATTTTGTTTACAAATGTTACGGTAAATAAATAACATATTGTTAATAATTTTACTCAATACGATTTTTAAACACGAAATAATACTGTTAACGAATCGAAAATAACCATTTTTGGGAATACTGCATCAAAAACAAAACATGTAAAACACGTACAGGAAACAAAAAAGCGTTAATAACTAAACTGTTGGAACTATGTCAACTCGATAACAGGCATCTACATAACCTCACAAATCGATCTCCACTATCACTAAATTCTGGCTGTCATTGTAATCTCCCCTTGCTCACCTAGTGCAACCGCACCACCCATCTCTGACACATAACTCAACCGCATTGTCCGATGTCAGCGCAGCAGCTGTCACGATGCAGAAAATAACAAACAATTTCCAGCCGCATGTGCATGTGAGCTGCACTTGTCTAGCCGTAGCCCACTATGACGGGATTAGTGGGGTCATCCAGTGATATTAATATTAGAAGCTAGGAGGATAGTGACACTGTCATATATGTCTTTGTATTATGCGTGATTGTTTGCATATGGCGTGAGGACAACTTTATTTTGGGGAATACCATATGGGTGTCATGGTGTAAGGTTGTGAATTTAGACGTATTGTTGTAGTAAATGGTTTATTGTTCCTGTTTATATTGTGCCAAAAAGAGCATACGAATATTGAAACTTATCCGGAACGTAGTTTAAACAGGTGTTCAAAATAATATGGAGATATCGAAAACTACAAAAAATACGAAGTCGGTTAACTTAGACAAAAGTTGCTCTATTACGCTTTTACTTAGTGTATTGCTTATCAAGAAAAAAATGAGGAGTCATTAGATAACTATAGGCGAAAATAACTGTAGAAATTGCAGGTATTAATTGGAAAATTGAATATTATTTAGTGAATTACATACATTGTGTATCACGGAAAGTGTAACATGGTGTTTAATGGGAAATCAGTTTTTCCCTGCGCATTGCTCCCCTAATTAGTTTAGACAACAAGTTTCAAATGGATGTTGTAAAGCAAAAATTTCTACATCCGAATAAAAAAAAAATGATTTTGGCTACTTCATAACTGCAGAAATAAAATTTGAAAATTCACGTAATTACAATTTAATAGTATTAGCCATGGAATTAGAAACAAGAGACGAACAAAAGCTTAACGTTTTATACGTCAAATTATTAGTATTTATTTTGACAATTATTATTCTGACACTGACGTCGACAAAATAATCATTTCAAATAATAATAGTAACGTTTTAAAAAGAAAATAGTAAATGGAACAATAATTATATGGAACGGAACTTAATACAGTTTCCAGCATAAGTAAATATGTAGGAATATAGGTAAGATAATAAAAATATACAATATATCATCACGGCAATCTGCTTTGTACACATATGTTGATAATAATGTTGACATTTGTACCGTGCGGCGTTTACCAGATGTCACCTCACGGGCACTTATTGGCGGCGTGGAGAGTGCACCACAGGAGTCATTTTTATGCCATTTAAAATTCGAAATATTTGTCCTCGGTTGGGATCGATCCCGGTATTTAAACTTAATTTAATTTTAAGTATTTACTTGAATAAAAATTAAATTAAACGGGAGGTATTGTGTTGGCCACATCAGATTGTTTTTAAAGATATCTGATCTGTACCATGTACGAATTAACAAATTGGCATACATTTATCTCTCTCATTTGCAAAAGCTACAAATGATGCTCGTTTTTGACAATACTGTCGCTGTAACTTAAGTTTATTTATTAATTCAGATATATTTTCTTGGTTCAGAGCCGTACGAATAACGTTATTTTCTGTCAGTACCACTGGCACTGTGTCACTGTCTTATTTTTCACATATTTACGTTTACATTTGCTAATAAACTTACCAGTTGATTTAGTTTTGAATTTTGAATACTTTTACTGTAATATATATTTTTATAATAATAAAATAACAGTAGTATCTTATGTACCCTTATAAACACTAGTAAACGACACCACTGAATTTGATAGAATGGGCGGAACTAATATCTTAATTCATACAATTCGTAGATGACCTTGATGGGACATCTTTAAAAAAATACTGTAAGTAATAGAGAAACTTTTTATTTGATTTTAACTGATTTTGAATCTCTTATAGTTTTCGAGACTCCCATGCAGGATGCGTTCTTTGGAATACCTGTATCACGTATATAATAAATATTATGACAAAGAATAATATTTGAAAAAATAGATATGTTAACATTATGTATACAAGTATAGCATACCATGGGGCATAAGGTGAAAGAAATTTTGAAGCGTAAATAATAATAAGGTAGTTCTATACTTGTATGAAACTGCAAATTGAATGAAATTTTCATACATTTTAATATTAGTTTAATTACATTTTGAAACAAATTAAATTTCTACATCTATTTAACAAAATTCCAGACAACAAAGTACATATACCTTGCAATTGAATATAACCACTAAATATCAATTTGAAAAATAATTCCCGAAAGTAATTTTAAAACCTTGGAGGTTGGTTGGCATAACTTCACATTATTTATTTAAATTTATTCCCTGGGTATGGATCCAGTGTGCTGCGTCCGGTAGGTGGGGTAGAGCGACAGAGGTGCGGAATCTAGTTACCAAGATTGAATGCCGCCCTCAGATTGGCACCCCTGGTCCTTCATCACGGAGGCTGAGGACTGAGGAGCGCCTGAGTGCTAGACGAGCACCCCCGGGAGAAAAAATACACCAACGGCGAGGAATAAATTCAACGCGATAAATTGATTTCAGGGTTTATTAAGTGCCAGGGTGCTAAGAAGTGAATTTGTAATTATGCAAGAGGGACAGGGTGGCTTGTTTGATCAGGAGGGGTAATTGGTGGCTTTGGAAATTTGTTCTGTAAATTTGTTATAAGACAGGGATTTTTTAATGTCACCATCTTTAAAAATTTGTTATCCTCAGCCAAAATACCTCTTGTCACTTTATTTTATTTACCTTCCGTCACCTCTTGGTAAGGAAGGTATTGTCTTTGGTCAAAAAATTCAATGATGAGTTTTTACTGAATAAGCATGTTTTAGGGTCCCTATAATACGATTTTACCATTTTTACGATGATGTCTGTATGTATGTATGTATGTATGTATGTATGTGTGTCTCTGTGGGTGTGTGTGTGTGTGTGTGTGTGTGTGTGTGTGTGTGTGTGTGTGTGTCTGTCTGTGTGTCTGTGTGTGTGTGTGACAAAAGTTCCGGATCCAATAACTTCAATACCACGATTCCAAAAATTATATTTTTTTCGTATTCCTCAAGTTTACATCCAGAAGAACAAGTGATTAGATTTTGGTTATAATTAGTGAACCGGAAGTAGCCTCAATTGAAGGTTTAACAGTTAAATTTGATTTATTGACATTTAATATTATTATAACTTAAAGAATATATTATTCTCTATACGGTTTGATTATATTTTATACTTCATATTCAATAGATAAAGAGTTAAAGAATTTTAAAGAAATTAAATTTTATAATTCAGCCAACTATGCTAAACATGGAAACTACTACTACTATATTCATATAATTCAAATTGACAGATGTCAGTATGAGTAAAAAGTAAATTAATGTGGCAGAGATGAGGATGTTGAAGTAGATGTTGGTGAACACACGGAAAGATACAGTAATAAAATAACTCTAGTGTTACAATTTTCTAGAAAGATACAAGAAAGACGATTACATTGGTTTGAACATGACATGAGGAGAAATGAAGAATTATATTTGAACAAGAATGAGTAGTTTAGTAATGGGAGGTTGAAGAAGCAGAGGAAGGCCAAAGATAAGATGGAAGGACTGTATTGCGGAAGACTTGAGAGAAAAAGAACCGAATAAGAACGACACGCAAAAATAGCGACCCTAACGCATAAGCTAAAGAGGAAGATGTCAGTGTCAAGTGCAATTTGAATAGTTTGTTTATGAAATAATTTTACTGGAAATTTAGAATCTTTTGGAAGAAAAATTATGTATGGAATTTATACATTATATATAGGATTGACGGAAGGTATTGTGCTGGCCACAACAGATTTTTTTACGTAAATATTGAATATAATATCGACAGCTTACAGACATAATATGTATGTTTCATTATTACACTGTGTTTAGACTACCATTATTTGTAATTTACTACTACGTATTTTAACTGAAGGGTCGCACAAGTCAATTTATTGAAGTTTCCAGTTTATAATATCATACAGTTCAATGCCAGTTGCGGCACATTTTTAATAAATCAAGTATTTATATTTTTATAAAATATAATTTCCAACTAGCACCTTGCTTTTAAGCTTATTATATGTACGATAAAAAAATTCCATAGACATACAATAAATGAGAAGTAATTTTGATCCGTGAAAATTTAAAATTTTGTACATTTTCGGTTATAGTTAAAAAAAAACCTCAATTGTTGTAGTATATTCTATTAGTGTTTTACTGTTTTAATAATTTTAAAACTAGAGCAATATCATGAAACGACGAGCATAAAACAAAATTATTTTCGACATTTCTGGCTTTATTTCTCCTTGAGGACATATAACGTCCCCGCAGTTGAAAATTCTGCTTTTAAATTATTTAACGTGGTTGTATCTTAATTTTTACAAGAAACGGACACAATCTTTATGCTTTAAATCATTGATATGTCTTGCAAAGATATTTGTTTATAAATAAGAAAATGAGCTATTTCTGATCACTTTATAAGTCCGGAAAATCCTACTTTACTGAGCTAGCTTAGAAAATTATCTATAGTCACTTTGTGATCCCTACATGATGTTTCCATAGCGATCAGTTATTTATTTATTTATTTCTTATTTCCTCGCAATAAAAATAATACATATAGATTTTTTATAATTTTTTTCAGGACCGTGAAATTTTTTTTGTACCAAACATGACCTGAAAGTGTCTTTACTGGACTCACAAGTTTCCAAAGCTCGACTGCAACTCGAAATATGCTTGGTCATCCAGTAAAGTATCAATTTCGTGTTTTGTTACATAAATTACTATTCTGATCATATTACACTTTTCAGTACAGCAAAATTATAGTATGAAAGTTTAAGCAGAGATCGTTATGTCAAAATTGACAATTTTTGTAAAATTAACATTTTAAATTCCAATTATTACTGAAATACAGATTTATTCATCACAAACTGTATACATAAATAAGATTTACCTATTTAAGTATAAAGTGTGTACTAGCTAAACTAGCAACCTCAAATAATTTTAACTTTTACGAGTAGAGATAAAAATCAAATAAAACACTGTTTATAACATTATTAACAAATAATTATTTCATATTAATTCAATCTCAATTGTTTTTCATACATAGCCAACTGAAAAATAAGCATAAAAATCAAATTTATTTAAATTTGAATTGAATTTTTCTCAATTTTTTTATGTAAGGATATAAAATAATCGCATCGTTGAATTCAGAAAAAAAATACTGTATTGGATGGGCCTAAAAAATGTATATCATCCCAATTAAAAAAATATAACTTTGTATTGTAACTTGAGAACCACTGGTTTAAAAATATATTTTCTTCTCTAATCGGATATCTTCTATATGATAGTCTTATACTATTTTATTGTATCAAATAATGTAGAAATTATTTGAGGTAAGTATTGAATTTTGAATAAATTTTGTCATTATAACATAATTGAACTAAATATTTTTTTCATGAACTCGTTATATGCATTTTATGTTTTTAAACATCTTTTATACTCGTATTTACACTTTTGTTTAAAAATTAATAGGGACGACATTATCACCAAATACATACCTATGGTATTTCCAGTACAACAAAAAAAAAAATCTGTTGTGGCCAGCACAATACCTCTCGCCACTGTCTTTTTTTGATTACATAAGTATAGGGCGCGAACAGTCATGTTTCATTGTTGGCCTTGACAAGCAGACGTGGGGGCCCGTTTCAGAATGATAATTATTAATTATCTACATAAATGTCAGAACTTTTCATTAAAAATTTCAAGATTTTCTAAATTCACGTAGTTAATTTGTCATCAGGAGTGTGGAATTTACTTGTCGAGGAAAATAAACCACATGGAATTGGAAAATCATTAAATTTAGAATGAGAAATTATGATATATGACATCTATATACATAATTACTAGCTATCATTCTGACATGGGCTCCAATATCTACTTGTCAAGGCCAACAAAGTCACATGACTGCTCGCGCCCTAATGTATTTAACATTTCTTGTATACTTACACTCTAAACCAAAAAATCAACTTATATCTATTCCATATATTTAGATTTTTTAAATTATTCCATATATTTGGATTTTTTAAATTTAAAGTCATTCTATGAAGAAATTTTGTCCTACCCTTCTTTCTCGAGATGATTCCAATTCATTGTCAGAAATAACAGTATATATGAAGGGTATGTGTAATATACCTATAAATATTTAACTATTAATGCATTTAGAAATAATATAATGTATGTACTTACCAGAAAAAGTGTTTAGTAATGTTTCCGGATTTCTGACACTGACATTTATCTGTCAGTTACAAAAAATTTCAATTTGCAACTATTTTTCATGGCATTCTTTCGGCTGTCAAATTTATTACAACAGATTATTTTATATATTATACTTCTTTTATCTCTAAATCTATGGAATATATAATAAAATATTTAAATGTATCAGATAGAGAATTTAATTTTCTTTAATATTACCACGAAAAATTTTCAAAAAATAATATTTAGAAGATTTTTTTTCAAGAATCTTCTACTTCCGGTTGTCCAATTATTACCAAAACCTTTTCAGATCTTCCCATGAATGTCCGATTGGGAAATACGTTGTTAAACAAATTTTAAGTCTTATAGTTTTTGAGTAACCGTCCTTCCAACATCCCACACACACACACACATACACACACACATCCACACACACACACACACACACACACACACACACACAGACATCATCGTAAAAATGTTAAAATCGGATTGTAGGGACCTTACAACGTGCTTATTCAATAAAATCTGGATATGCGATTTTTAGCATGAATCCAATACCTCTCTTAGCGAGAGGTAATTAGTGCGGTATATTATTTAATGAAAGTATACAGAACAGTTTCAAAACGTAAAATACAAATTCTGTCTGGTATCATAAACGAATTCTAATTATTTAATACCCTATTAAACAATTTAAAAAGTCGAAGTCGTACATTAGTAACATTTACATATTTGATAAAACTCTACTAAATTTTAACAAGTGTATATTGTATGAGTCGTTAGTTTAAATGTATAGTAGGTACTTATTAATAATGACAGTGGCCAGTATATTATGTATTTAAATAAAACGTTTATTGTAATCGGCTCATAGCAATGATACTAAATAAATATTAACAATAATGACACAAAAATATAAACAAGAAATAGTATTAGAACAATTATAATTATTATAACTTATACCACAAAATAGTAACCAAATTAAGTATTCCTGTGTTATGAAAAAAGCATAAAGATTGTGTTAGAAAAAAGGCAACATAATTCTGATTTGATTTGAGTTTCTGTATGAGAGAGTAACAAGGCAAAAATTGGCGTAAAACACAAAAACTTTTTCCATTTCATAATATGAAAATGAAATTTTCCGGCAGAAACTACATACAGGACAAAAAAGATTCCGAAATGATTAAATTTACGTAGTAGGGCTGACACATAATAGCGAATCCAATGTACACAACGCGGAAAATGCAGAAAGAAAATTTTTCATGTGTGCTGCCGGAAATATTTCATTTTCTACGTCTACTTGGATTAATTTATCTCCTTGGAAGTTCTCTCGCGTTTAGATTGAGATTATGCTCTAGTTCACTAAACGGACCTGAGCACTCGACACGACTGCAATCCATTTTGCGCTATAATCATTTGAGAAACTTTTTGTCTCAATCATTCAAATTCATTTTCCGAGTACGAGTACCTACGTACTCAAGGTTTTCAAATGAAATTATCATTTCTCAAAAGAAACATTATATTTTCTAGAATGAAGTTATTTAAGTGTTTATTTTTCTGATTTTTATCTCCCTCTGAAGTTGCCAAGGGAAGTAATAGGGATCGGACAAGGGAAGTGTAGGAATCGTGCTAAAAAATTGCATATCGAGATTTTGTTAAATAAACATTTTAAAGTTAAGAACATAAATTATCAAAAAAGAAGTTTTTTACCCATTACGAGTAATTTTCTACATATTATAAAAGTATAAAAAATTGTGTAACTTTTTAAAAAAATCTGTTGTGGCCAGCACAATACCTCTCGCCACTTCCGTTTTTGCTTACATAAGTATAGGGCGCGAGCAGTCATGTGACTTTGTTGGCCTTGACAAGCAGATATGGGAGTTCTGTCAAAATGACAATTAGTAATTATGTACATTGATGTCAAATGTCAGAATTTTTCATCAAAAATTTCAAGATTTTCTAAATTTACGTAGTTAGTCATACTTGATCTAGACAAGCAGATATGGAGGCCCTTGTCAAAATGACAGTTAGTAATTATTTACATAAATGTCAAATGTCGTAATTTTTCACATGATTATTTTGTCACCAGGAATATGGAATTTACTTGTCGAGGAAAATAAACCACATGGAATTGGAATATCATAAAATTTTGGATGGACATTTGACATATATGTACATAATTACTAGCTGTCATTCTAACTCGGGCCCTTATTTGCTTATCAAGTCCAACAAAGTCACATGAATGCTCGCTCCCTATAAATTTCTCATGTCTTTTCTTTATGTTTAGATTATTTTTATAATTTAAAATTTATTTTTTGGGGAAGTTTTCTCCTATACTTCTAAATGTTCGAATTTCTTCCAATTTCTTGACAGGATTTCTGATGGGTATATGTATATAGCTATAATTTTAAATATTTAATTGTTATTATTGTTATACCACAAGAAATGTCAGTTAATTTTGACGTTTTACTGTTATGTTGCCAAAAAAAATATCTAAGATTTATTTTCAGCTAATAAAACCATATTCGTACTATGGCAAATTCTGAATCGGTTCTTATCCACTGTCATGTGTTCAGTTAAAATAGACTTAAATTCAAGTTTTAGAATTGAGCTGCCAAACAGGTTTATGTACTACTGTTTTTGACAATGACATTTTTCTGTCATTTACAAACATCAGATGGTTACTATGGAGTTGTTTAGGCTCTGAAATTTATTACAACAGGTTATTTCATATTATTATTTACTATATCTCCAAACATATAGGAGATATAATAAAAATTTAAAAAGTGTCGAATAGAGAATTTTGCGTTCTTTAATACTAATAATAAAAAAATCAAAAAAATAATATTTAGAACTTTTTTTTTAAATACTACTACTTCCGGTTTTGCAATTGGTACTAAAACCTATTCAACTCTTCCCATTAATGTTAGATTGAGGAATCCGTAGTCAAAAAGGTCTTTAGTCTTATAGAATTTGAGAAATCGTGTCTCCAACAACCTCACACACACACACATCCACACACACACACACACACACACAGACATCATTGTAAAAATGTTAAAATCGGATTCTATGGACCTTAAATCGTGCTTATTCAATAAAATCTGGATATGCGATTTTTAGCATGAATCCAATACCTCTCTTAGCGAGAGGTAAAAATGTTATAAATTTTGTGTCCCTGTTATTGTGGCACCTTGCGCCATGTCCTACCCTACTTGAGCTAATGGGTGGAAAATCAGTCTCCGACTCCTGGTAAAGTATAAATATTCATTATAATCTAAATATCTACAATATACCTAGTATTAAAATACTGGTCTATAATATACAGAAATTTCATTTCTGTTCTGATTTTACTACATTATGTAAGTGGACGTATGTATAAGCTATGTAAACAATAGATAGTGTTAAACATTTTGTTCTCTTCTCTATAGTAATACTTGCCAAGTAGAAAAATCGTTTGTTTTACTGCTTAATTAATTCCAATTTATGTGATGCATAAGATGAATAATATTCTGAATTTATAGACTAATTATAGAGAAAATTGTCGCTGGTAAATTATAAATAGGATCACTTAGACAAGCTCGTTAGTATTCATAGTATTTGCATCTCATTATTAATAATAATGTACAATGTAAACGGAATAGATTCAAATTACTTATTAAGTAAATATATGCTCTCAGTTTTAAATTACCTACTTGCAGTTTGCAGTTGTATAGGGAAGGTAGTAGGTAGCTAACTTTTTATGTAAGAAATCCTTCATTTGAACTACCTACATTAAAACTATTACTTTATTTAATTCTTAGATAAAAATATGCCTTTTGATGTAACCCGGATTTAAAACTATTTATTTTCCACTGTTAGCACAAGGAAGATTTAATGAAATGTGTATGATTATTTAACATGATGAAATAGTTATTTACTTTACAAACAGTAATAATCTTTTTTGACCAAGGAAGTAGTTACCAGATCCGGCAAACATAGGAGAAGCTGTATAAATGACTTTAATGTATATTCTTGTTTTTAAATATTACACATTGATTTGAAAAAAAAATAGGATTATTCAGAAAGGTAAAAGTTTCGGGACTAGCCCGGTAAAGTACTTTTTCATTAAAAATTCACCGGTCGGTTTTAGGCCAAGTATATTTTTACTTCCGTCACGTGGGTAAGGAGGATATTGTCTTTGATCAAAATATTTGATTGTGAGCTTCCAACGCATATGTAACAAATCGCTCCAGAGTGGCCATAGATTATAAATAACCAAAAGGTTAATAACATTACCACAGATTGCAAGTAATTTTATAAAAACAAAATATTTAAACAAACCTGGTTTGTTACACGTAATTATGTACCTAGTACTATTGTATTATTTTTACAATGACGTCAGTATATGGGGTCCTCCTTTTTTTTCATAATTCTTTCTAGATTAACTGCATTTGATTTTTAATGTCAATATGACGTCGCAGCGACAAGCGACAACAGTGACACCTATTGCGATCTTTCTCGCGCACCAGACTCTATAGTAGGTTGCGAGAGAAAGATAGCAATAGTGTGACAACATAGTGACACTGACAACAAATTTCAAATATCTCGCAAAGTAATTATTAAAAAATATGATGTGGCCAACACAATACGGGAGGTTTAATTTAATATTTATTCATGTAAATACTTATAATTAAATGAAATTTAAATACCGGGTTCGATTAAAACTTTATTTTTTATAAAAACAAACCTCGAAAAAATAACATTTAAAGGTATTTTTCGAAGAAAACCTATTTTGATCTTCCAGTAAAGTGCCATTTCCGGTTATCTGATTTACACCAAAATCTAATGGCATCTTTCCATATAAGAGTAAGATAGAAATACAAGGTTTCAAAATTTTCTGAACGATAATATTTGCGTTGGAGCGTAAAGAGGATCCACACGCACACACACACACACACACACACACACACACACACACACACACACACACACACACACACATACACACACATACACACATAGACACATACACACAGACATCATTGTGAAAATGTTAAAATTGGATTCTAGGGACGTTAAAACGTGGTCAAAAAATGTTTATTTTAATTGTTCTTACCTCTCCTTTAGAGAGGTATTGGTTTCATGCTAAAAATCGCATGTCCGGATGTTAGTGAATAAGCACGTTTGAAGGTTCCTAGAATCCGATTATAACATTTTTGCGATGATGTTTGTCTGCGTGTGTATGTATGTATGTGTGCGTGTGTGTGTGTGTGTGTTTATGTGTGTGTGACTGGATGTTGGAGGTACGATTTCTCAAATTCTGTAAGGCTAAAGACCTGTGTAACTACGGATTCCTCAATCTAACAGGAATAAGAAGAGCTGAATAAGTTCTGGTAACAATTGGACAAGCGGAAGTAGTAGTTTCTAAAAAAAAAATATTATTTTTTGAAAAATTATGTTTCTACAAATAATAAAGATAATTAAATTCTCAATCTGACACATTTTTTTTATTATATCTCCTATAGGTTTAGAGATACATAAAAATACCACCGGGTATGTAATTTATATATGGAAGATAATGTGTTTGCCATATCTGATATTGTTAAATAATCATACAGAAACATTGTAATACATAGTTACTGTAAAAAAGCTTATGACAAGGTTTTCATTATGTTGTTTCAGTCAGTACATACATATTTTCGAATAAATAAACTGAAAAAAAAATTCATTTGATTGTAATTGTAAAACTCCAAACCGTTGAGTTTAAATCAGATTAGTTTAATTGCATACATTTTGACAGCTCTAGTAATGAACTAAAAATGTAAAATATATGCAAAATTTATCTCTTGCTTGTGGAAACTATGACGCGTATTTTTATGTATCTGTCATAAAATTATAAAATATTATTTTTAAAATTGCACCCTAGAGATATACAAGCGAAACTCAATTATGCATGTTATTTAATTAATTTGTCGCTTTTTTCTGAATTGCCTTTCATGTAAATAAAATTTCATGAATTACCAATGAAATATGCTTTCAAAGTAATTTTTTTTCATTGTAGTATAAAACGAATATATAATTTATAACATATTGCTTTTCACGGAAGAAAATAGCAGATGGCGTTTGAGAGCAGACCGTTTTTACATGATATAAATTCATGAAACAAAACTTTATCAATTCTAAATATATCTGTAAGTCAAAATCATTATGTATAAATCTGTATCTTGGGAAAAGGACCAATGTCCGTTTTGATAATTTCTGGGAAACCGTACGTTAATTTGTTGAATTATTTTAAATTATTTTAAAATTAAAATAGAGAATTTAGAGTTGCGATTTTTTAAAATTTAATATCTAACAAAATATTTTTTTATGAATGAATTATGAATTAATTTGTACAATCTTTTCCATACAATAATAAAAAATATATGCAATCATCGTATTCTAACCTTGCACCCTGAGTCATCTAGCTGATACCAACTTCGTGAATATTTTATTTTATGAGATGAGTTGTCACAATTTAGTATTTATACACCGTGGTTGAAATCAAAAACATGGTTAAATATCATTTAATTCTGTCGATTTTATTTGGTAAATGACAGATGATAGGTGATAATTTTTATGATCTGGGTGTACATTGTGATCAATCAGAAGACACAATTTATTTTCTTATTTAAACCAAGGCTGTTTGCCATAAAACGATAACCTACATTTTTCATGTTTGGGGAGGTATAAAAGTTTGTGTGCTTTTGGCGGTGGTTTTGACATACGGTATCTCTGGTTTCCATGACCTTCTTGATGATACTTGAATTTTCATTTGTCCACTCAAATTGATGTCGGACAAGTTCCACTTCTTGCTGCGCAGAGGTTTTTGTGCTTTCTCGGCCCTGCAGCCATAGATGTCTCGTAAAACTTCCCGTTTTAGTGTTTCCGCTTGGGGAGACATGTCGAATATCGTACAAATGCTGAAATTTAAAATTTTACTCCTGCTCATACCAGTCGAACACTGCTCGTAAAATAATGCTTACACTTTGAATTATGTCACGTAGATTTTCTTCAGCTTTCTTATAATTTAATGGCCCATTAAAATACATTTTCTTCTTGCACTTTTATTTTTAAATATTGCTCAAATAATGAATACTTATCGAACATTATTAACTTTTTTATTTCTTTACTTTACATTACAAATTTATAATGATAAGTTAATGTACTGTAAATATAAAATGTATCTCATTTTGCACTACTTCAAAAATTTACAGTTAAAACGTAGAATTGTGAACAAGAACCTATAATAATAAAAATGGGTGTTTAAATCAGGGATGGGATAACGTTAACGAATAGTTGCGTTATTTCATAATATTATAAAAAAATAATTCGTTACGTAACTTTATAAATAACTCAATAAAAAACAAAATAACGTTATGAAACGTTATAATAACGTTACAATAACCGTATTTTTCTCAAGTAATAAAAATTCATTAAAAATTAAAATTAAAAACAATATATTAAAAAACTTACACACTTATTTTATTCTAAAAATGAAATAAAGTGTTCAACATTTAAATTTGACCACTAGTAATAATAAAATACGAAATAAATTATCAGGAAATTATAATTTCAAACGGCAAAAGTCTAATTTTAAGAATATCGGGTATAGTTACGTTATGTCTTCCATCCCTGGTTTAAATCCGAAACGGTTTGTGACATGGGTATATTAGAATTTTTTTTCTGGTCTTGGTATGATTGATACATTCCTCAAATATTACTCTCTATTTTTAAACATCCTGTACTTTAATAACTAGATTGTCGACATCCCTTTCAATAAATAAAACAATACCTTCCGTCAATCCTGTGTATTATATATAAACTCCAAACATAAATTTTCTTGCAAAAGGGTTCTAAATTTCCAGTATAATTATTACATAAACAAACTATGCAAATTGTACTTGACACTGACATCTTCTCTAGCTTTTCCCATTCGTTAAGGTTCGCTATTTTTTATTTTCTTCTTCCACTCATTTCTGTTTTGCGTGTCGTTCTCATTCAGTTCTTTTTCTCTTAAGTCTTCCGTAATACAGTCCTTCCATCTTATCTTTGGTTTTCCTCTGTTTCTTCAACCTTCTATTACTAAGTATTCATTCTTCTTCCAATATATTCTTCATCTCTCCTCATGACATGTTCAAACCAATGTAATCGTCTCTCTTGTACCTTCTAAAAACTAATACTAGAGTTATTTCCTTACCGTATCTTTCCCAGTCTTCCCCAAAATCTACTTCAACACCCGCATCTCTGCCACATTCATTTACTTTTCATTGATAGTGACATCTGTTAATTTTTCCATGGTTAGCATAGCTGGCTGATTTATGAAATTTAATATCTTTATAATTCTTTAACTCTATATCTATTGAATATGAAGTATTAAATGCAATCAAATCGTATAGAGAATTATATATTCTTTAAGATATAATATGGATAAATGTCAAAAATCATATTTAACTGTTAATATCTTCCAATGAGGGTAATTCCAGTTGACTAATTATAATCAAAATCTGATCACTAGTTCTTCTGGATGTAAACTTGAGGAATACAAAAAAAATATAATTTTTGGAATCGTGGCATTGAAGTTATGCGATCCGAAACATTCGTCACGTATTAAAATACGTTTCAATAAGGTTTAACGTACGACAGAATGTATATTGATTGATTATAGTAAGGTGTAAAGTTACTATTCTTTGGTACATTTATAAAATAAAAATAGAATAGTATTAGATAATGTGCCGATCACATCAATAAACATCTGTGTCATTAGTTTTTTATTTTTTAATTTTAATAACTTAATTTAGTTTTTAACTATGTATAAATTATAAAAAAATATTTTTGGTCTTCGGAGAAACTATTCTGACGTGGGGCGCGTATGTATGATTTGGTAAAAATAGAATAGTATCAGATAATGTGCCGACCACATCAATAAACATCTGTGTCGTTAGCTTTTTATTCTTTAATTTTAATAACTCATTTCCAAACTCTTGGGCTTCATATAGTAAACAAACCTTTTACTGTTTTACTACTGCTAATACGAGTATCATCATTCAAGTTCTGACAAAAACTAACTCTCCGTCCCGTCGTAAAACAAAACATCAAAGGAAATCCATAAGGCAGTCATTGTTTACACAATTAGATTATTACTCCCATATCTCATCCTCATCCTCATCCTCACATGCTTTCTTTCACTCGTTGGCCTTTCCTTACATGCTGTTTATTTGTTTACGTCTCTCTGGCTCCACTTTCGGTTTGTGTGCTGAGTGTAGGAGCTCAGTCAACAAGGATTTGTTTATGCAGATGACCCTAGATACTTATGCTAATATTAACAATCAATGATAGTGTAGAGCGGTTTGTTTGCGAGTTTTAGTACACAACATGCCTCGCTAGTCGCTTTCCTGTCCCGTCGCCGCTCCAATGGACATGAGAGATGTTGGAGGAAATTACATAATGGTTTTGATGAAACATGGAATAAATATAACCAAACAAGTGCTTCCGAAACGTTTGTTTATAAAATATACGACGTTTTGTGGTAAACATACACACGAAATATTTAATAATAAATCATTCGTAAGTGGTTCATACTAGTAATTTCATTCACATCTTCCAAGAATTGAGACTACAATTTGTAATGAATATGTTATTACGTTTGTAATGTTTTTCTAAAGTGACGTAATATGCTTTTATCTAATTCTGTTTTAAAAAGTTGAATTTTACCTAACTTTTTGGAGTTATGAAACATTACTTTTTACATAATTGACACGAAATGAGTTTTGTATAACTCTTAACAAAACTGAGTTACGTAAAGAATAATGCACAACTGACAACTGATAATAAAAGAAACAAGAATACGAGTATATCAATAATAATTTCTTCAATACGTATTTATGAGTTTGACTCACACCCAATTCCTCTAAATCACACGGAAGATCTATATTGGTTTCAGAAATCATTGAGAACTCATTTTCAATGATATACACATGCACTGACATAAGCATTAAATTAAAAAATTAAATTCATTTATTTTCACAGCAAAGCTTTAGCAAATTAATTTTGAAATGTTTATATTGAACTGTCAAAGAAAAACCTAGAATTTTGTGTATTTTTAAATTATTTTACCGGAATTTTATATAATACGTTATAAAAATGTGATATTGTTTAACACACAAAATTTGCAAAACTCTTTTCATAACTAATTATGTAAATAACTGTAGCCAGCACAATACCTCTCGCCATTTTCATTTTATGTTGCATAGGGCGCAAGCAGTTATATGACTTTGTTGACCTTGGCATATAGATATGAGGACTCGTGTCAGAATGACAGCTAGTAATGTATATAGGTGTCAATTATGATTTTCCAAATCCATGTGGATTATTTTCCTCGACAAGTATATTCTCTTCTTTCGTTCTATGAAAAATTTTGTTCTACTACTCTAATATGTTCAAAATTCTTTAAATTCATTGACGGTATTAGCTGTATTTCTTAAGGATATATGTAATAATCATATACCTATACATATTTAATTAGTAATACAATAATATATATTAAATTTACTCATACCTCCCAAAAAAAAAACTGACACTGACATTTTGCATTTATTTGTTAATTACAAAAATTTAAATATCGCAACTGTTTTTCGGGCAACGAGATTTATTGCAACAGAGTATTCTATATTATTATATACTATATCTCCAAACCTATACGAGATATAATAAAAAAATTAAATGTGTCAGATTGAGAATTTAATTATCTTTATCATTTGTAGTAACAAATATTCAAAAAAAAATATTTAGAATTTTTTTTTAGAAACTAACCACTTCCGGTCCTCCAATTGTTACCAGAACCTATTCAACTGTTCCCATTACTTTTAGATTGAGGAATCCGTAGTTACACAGGTCTTTAGACTTATAGAATTTGAGGAATCGTACCTCCAACAACATCACACACACACATCCACACACACACATCCACACACACACATCCACACACACACACACACACACACACACACACACACACACACACACACACACACACACACACACACACACACACACACACACACACACACACACACACACACACACACACACACACACACACACACACACACACACACACACACACACACACACACACACACACACACACACACACACACACACACACACACACACACACACATAGAAAGAGAGAGAGACATCATCGTAAAAATGTTATAATCGGATTCTACGGACCTAAAACGTGCTTATTCATTGAAATCTGGATATGAGATTTTTAACATGAATCCAATACCGCTCTAAGCGAGAGTTAAAAATTATTTATTAACTTGTACGTCAGGTTTGCTTTTTGTAGTACTTAGAAGGTTATGTCCACGTTATGACATTTACATATGTATCTGTTAAAGGTCAAATTAATTGATTTGACAAAAATTCAAGAAAAAAAATGACAACATTAAGTGTCAAATGGGACACGAAAAGTGTGATTAACTTTTGACAGGAAAATGTTTGACATTGACATTATATGACACCCGGCGCCTGCCTAACAAGAATTGAATTGTAATTAATAAATAAATAACTTAATTCTGTCGATTTTATTAGATATAAAAGAGCTGACAGGTGATAGTTTTTAGCTATAGTGACCTAGATGTGCATTTTGACCAATCAGAGACAGAATTTATATTTCTATCTAAACCAACCATATTTTCTTACGTGAAACGCTGGAGTATAATATTGGATTACAAAAAAAACTGTGCTATAATTTTATTTGTATCAGCACTGTACTCGTCGTCCGCCATCCATTTGTGACATTTCTTATCCTTCTGAACCATACGCTTTGTGTCTAGTTGCACTTGACATGTTGCCATGCTACTATCCACTCTCTTGACCGTATAAAAACGTCCCTGCCCTCCTTTTCTTTCCCTATTGCAATTAATACGGTGCCGCCGTCATGAGTCGGGTTCAATCAAGCGTGCCCTGCCCTGTGTCTTGCTCCTGCTGGCTGGCGGGCGTCATGTGCTCCTGACAGAGACTAGGCGGTGCTGGCCGCAGGATAACTGGGCTTTGACTAGGCGTTAGAGGTGGTACATATATGAGGTCAAGTACTACAGGATGTGATGAGGATCCGGAGAGGAAACTAAAGATGAAATACTATGGAGTAAAAGATTTTAACTAAATAAATTCCTATTGAATCATACATTCATGATGCTTGAATATTTGGTCGCTAATCTGGGGACCTGGGTTTGATCCTGACCGACGCCAAAATTATTACACAATTATTGCCCATGAGGACATGCCTAATAAACGTCCACATGGTACGAATATGTCATCAAAATTTTGTAAAAGTAATCATTTCATAAAATAAATAATTGGAATATTAGAAATTTCACTAAAATGTGTTTATTTTTCAACTTTACCTCAACCTTTTCAGCCATGTGTGCGTATATATGTGTGAGACTTTGAAAGGACAATTACTCAAAAACTATAAGACTTTTGTTTAACTACGTATTTCCCAATCGGACATTAATGGGAAGAGCTGAAAAGGTTTTGGTAACAAATGGAAAACCGGAAGTAGCAGATTCTTGAAAAAAATCTTTTAAATTTTATTTTTACCTCTCGCTAAGAGAGGTATTGGATTCATGCTAAAAATCGCATATCCAGATTTTATTGAATAAGCACGTTTTAAGGTCCCTACAATCCGATTTTAACATTTTTACGATGATGTCTGTGTGTGTGTGTGTGTGTGGATGTGTGTGTGTGTGTGTGTGTGTGTGTGTGTGTGTGTGTGTGTGTGTATGTGTGTGGGATGTTGGAAGGACGGTTACTCAAAAACTATAAGACTTAAAATTTGTTTAACAACGTATTTCCCAATCGGACATTCATGGGAAGATGTGAAAAGGTTTTGGTAATAATTGGACAACCGGAAGTAGAAGATTCTTGAAAAAAAATCTTCTAAATATTATTTTTTCAAAATTTTTCGTGGTAATATTAAAGAAAATTAAATTCTCTATCTGATACATTTAAATATTTTATTATATATTCCATAGATTTAGAGATAAAAGAAGTATAATATATAAAATAATCTGTTGTAATAAATTTGACAGCCGAAAGAATGCCATGAAAAATAGTTGATAATTTAAATTATTTGTAACTGACAGATAAATGTCAGTGTCAGAAATAATGAGTAATGAATTAAAAATGTACTTGGAGAATCCCTTAGTTCTTGATCTGTGACTATTATGGAGATGACAAGTCTAGGTTGAAGGACTTAAATTTGTTTCAAACATTATGGGACAATGTACACCAGTACTGTAGACTAGAGTAACTTTGAATTGCGAAAAAGCTATCAAATTCTTCTCAAGTAAGTTGTAAATATTGACAAAATCGGAGTGCAATCTATCCGTCACTTTATTAAAGGGAATTAAGGTTATTTAGATATATAACAAGTATGAAAAAATAAAATGTAAAAGAAGATATATAAGAATAGATGCACAATCCAGATATATACATTTTAGACCGCCCAAAATTAATGTTTTTACTAGAAGAATATGAAGAGAAAGTAAACAAAGTTGTTCGAATTGAAAATTGCTGTTACCAGCCTAATATTTATATATGGTAAACTCTACTTTGTAATTTATTGTAACATAATTTATGGTAAAATATCTTCATGTTGAGACATGCTATTATTGAATAATAAAGAAGTTTATACGTCAGATTTATATGAATATATTATTTGTATTTATAAAAATAATCTTTGCTTTATGCATACAGCCAGGTAAAATATACGGCGAGAGGTTATGTGCTGGCCACATCAGATTTTTTGAATTTTTTTCTTGGTAGTATTAAAGAAAATTAAATTCTCAATTTGACACATTTATTTATTTTTTATATCTCGTATGGCTTTCTGTTGTAATAAATGTCGTTGCCCAAAAACAGTTGAGATATTTAAATGTTTGTAATTGACAGATAAATACAAAATGTCAATGTCAAAAATCAGATTTTTCTTGGAGGTAGAGTACATTTAATATATATTATTGTATTATTAATTAATTATGTATTTAAATTTTAGGTATGTTAATATTACATATATCCTTAAGAAATACCGCTAATACCATCAATGAATTTGAAGAATTTTGAACATATTATAAGAGTAGGACAAAATTACTCATAAAACGAAAGAAGATATACAATTTCAATTATTTGTATGTACAAGAAATGTTAAATTCGTTACTTATAGGGCGCGAGCAGTCACGTGAATTTGTTGGTCTTGGCAAGCAGATATGAGGAGCCGTGTCAGAATGACGGCTAGTAGTTATTTACATAGATGTCACAATTGTTATAAGTCATAATTTTTCATTGAAAAGCTCAAAATATTCTGATGTTTATTTGTCATCAATAGTATGGAATATACTTGTCGAGGAAAATAATATACATGAATGAATGAAAACTTATGATACTTGACACCTATGTAAATTATTACTAGCTGTCATTCTGACACGGGCCCCCATATCTGCTTCCTAAGGCCAACAAAGTCACATAACTGCTCGCGCCATATGCAACATAAAATGAAAATGGCGAGAGGTACTGTGCTGGCAACAATAGATTTTTTTCTGATTGAACACGACCCCCCCCCCGGTTGAGAAACGATGATCTAAGGTAAGCATGAGATAAAAATAATTAATAATATACAATTTGTATTATAAGTTAAGGTAAAAGCAGTGGATTTAGTAAAGCTGTAAGAAATTATTACAAGATGTACTCTCCGTGGTAAAATAAATAAAAAGAATTTGTCAGGTTTGTGCAGGAAGAGAAAACTGGGGTAAAATATACGAAAGATTAAGAGGAGAAACTGCTGCGCTAGCATAGCAACAATATCTAGGTAAAACAAGTGAAAATAAATTCCAAAAACAACAATGTCTAAACAAGACCCAGTAAAACCCACATAACCGTACCAGAAACAATAAAATCCACATTAAAATTCCCAGGGACCATTTCAGCATCCAAACAACGCGACGCGACACAAGTTTGCATTACGGCCGTCGAGTCGCTGTCGCTGTCGCTTGGAGGCGAGCTTTGGCCCGGCACGTAGCACGTGCATTCAAATCGCCCATCTTATTTTATGCGCACGTGTTGTGTGTGGGAGGCAAGCAAAGGCAGTGGTGCGAGTGCGACGACTTCATCCCACGAGAATTCGTCCAAAGACTCCAAATGCTGCAGTTGCAATGTTTCAAAACAAATGCAAACGGTGACTGCTTCACTACACATATATTGTTTTATTCATATGTAGGGATATTGTTTTGCGATTTGAATTGAATGCAGCTTATTGAAAACTGACAAGTTTATAGATTATTTTCTTTCAAAATAATTTATGTTTTAGAATGGTTTTATATTATAAAATAAACTGTATAAAATGAGATAGGTGCCGTACCTACATTATAACATTTTTAATACTTCGGCAGTAAAAGAATCAATTTAAATTTATGTTAAATTATTTGAAATATTCATTGTGGCCAGCACAATACCTTCCGTCATTTCTATGGATTTCATATAAATTTTCACATACATATTGTGTAAATTGTATTTGACACTGACACCTGTCAATTATTAATATTGATTTATTGCAACTATTTTCATGGTGATGTAGCAAAGATTGCAAGATTAATGAAAATTAATTTCTTTATAAATTTTTATCTCTAAATGCATGGAATATGAAAAAAATAATGCAATCCAATCAAATAGAGAATAAAATATTCTATAATATTTATAATAACATTTTTTGACATTTAACTATGTTTTTCTTGAAGAAAAACAGTTAAAAGCTTCAAATTAAGGTATTTCTAGTTGTTTAATTGCAATCAAAATCTAATCGTGTTCATTTAGATGTAAGAATGAGGAATACAAATTTTTTAATTTTTAGAATAGTAGTATTGGAGTTATCGCGGCCGAAACGATCGTCACACATACATACACCACCCTATTCATTAAAAACTCACCATCAAATTTTTTCACCAAAGACAATACAGTCATTACCTAAAGGTGACGTAATGTAAAAATTAATATTTTTTTATACAAAACATATTTTTTCTTCAAACGTCATAAAAGTAGCATTTTTCTGACTTGATTCACAAGGTAGAAATAAAATAAATAAATATCCATAGAAACTATACAGAATCAACGAATAAGAAGTAAATTTAATAAAAGAAACCTGTAATATCGCCTTAAATGCCATTAAAACACGCTAGGTAACCTAAGAATAAAGTTAGTACATACCATCAATAGCTGTCAAATTTAAATAAATAACATATGAATTGAAATATAAACGTAGTTTACTTTTGAGGAAATAACATATTAAAGAATAGCAGACTTACAGATTACAATTACAGGGACGGTAATCAACATAAGAATACTTAGAATTAAAGTGATAAGAAAAGTTTATATCGTTTTGCAGTAATTCCTGGACATATCTTCTAGCCACACTGTTACATTTCCATCCAATTGAACAACTTCAGGGGGCGTACATTATAATACATACTTCAAATTCCGACATAATTGCACACAAGGAGGATATAAAATTGTACAGTTTTTATTTGAACGTCAAAACTTCAATGCTTATAAGAAAAAGTGAACAAATAAGTATCCATAGCTACAGGGCAATTGAAATCGCAAACGCAATTTACGTAAAATGTAACGTCAGTAGTAGATATTTTTCTTTAAATATCTACGTTTGAAGAAAAAAATATAATGTGTCATTCGGAGTAAAAGTGTACTTGTGTGCCTCGCGTGCAAACTTCCACGCTCGCCACACAAAGTATCACTTTTACTTCTAATAGCACAATATACTATTTCAAAAAAGCATTGCCTCTTGAAATTTACTTTTTAAGTAATATTAGCTGTTTGTTTAAAATTGTTTATTGTAAGAAAGCTCCTTTTCAAAATCCACATCTAATAGTAAAAATAGCGCGTAGAACATCCTATTACAAATTTTTCCTTCATGTTGGTCCCCTTAATACTGCAGTCTGCAGCATGTGTTATAGCGTACTCTAACTTTACTATGAGACAGACAATGAGGGAAGATGACATGACGATGCGTCTCTCTGTCTATTATGTCGTCCTGGACACCGCTTTAATATTTGAGCTTGTATAGCAAGAGTTGTGTACGTAGTTACGGGATACTTATATTTATATTATATCTACACAATACCAGATTGAGATTTTGGTTTAATTGTAATTGTGCTCGTATTATAATTGGATTGTAGTAATGCATAATAGGCCCTAACAGATTTATAATTGTAACGAAGACTATTTAGTTGCAGTTCATTGTCATTGTTAAGCACATATTATCAAAATACGAGTGGCACACTATATTAAGAATACTCTCGCTAAGAGAGGTATTGGATTCATGCTAAAAATCGCATTTCCAGATTTTAATGATTAAGCACGTTTTAAGGTCCCTACAATCCGATTTTAATATTTTTACGATGATGTCTGTATGTATGTGTGTATGTGTGTGGAGACGTTGGAAGGATGATTTCTCAAAAACTAGAATACTTAATATCTGTTTAACTACGTATTTCTCAATCGGACATTACTGGGATGAGCTGAAAAGGTTTTGGTAATAATTGGACAACCGGAAGTAGCAGATTCTTAAAAAAAATCTGCTAAATATTATTTTTTGATAATGTTTGTTCTTGTTTAATAAAGAAGAGTAAATTCTGATACATATACTTTTTATTATATTTTATAGATTTAGAAATACAGTAATATAAGGTATATAATAATTTGTTGTAATAAATCTCACAGCTCAAATAATGTCATGGAAACCAATTGAAATATTAAAATGTTTGTAACTGACAGATAAATGTCAGTGGCAAATATCCAGAGACATTACTGAAGATTTTTCTGGGAAGTACATACATTATATTATTTATTATTGTATTAATAGTTAAATATTTAAAATTATAGGTATATTACATATACCCTTCAAAAATACTGTTAATCCCGACAATGAATTGGAAACATTTCAAAAAATTATAAGAGGACAAAATTTCTTCATAGAATGAATTTAAAATTAAAAAATATAAAGAATAAATGTAAGTAGAATTTTTGGTGTAGGTTGTAGATATACAAGAAATGTTAAATACAATAGGGCGCGAGCAGTCATGTGATTTTGTTGGCCTTGACAAACAGATATGAGGGCTCGTGTCAGAATGATAGCTAGTAATTATGTACATAGATGTCAAATATCATAATTTGTCATTCTAAATTTTGTGATATTCCAATTCCATGTGGTTTACTTTCCTTGACAAGTAAATTCCACACTCCTGGTGACAAATTAACCACGTGAATTCAGAAAATTTTGAATTTTTTAATAAAAAATTCTGATATTCGACATGTATGTACGTAATTACTAATTGTCATTCTTACACCGGCCCCCATATCTGCTTGTCAAGGCCAACAATGTCACATGAATACTCGCGCCCTATACTTATGTAACCAAAAACAAAAGTGGTATTGTGCTGGCCACAACAGATTTTTTTAACTCATCCCCCTAGTTTGCCACCTAGTCCCCCGGAATCAATTATGGGGTGAAGGGGTGAAAAGGTTTGAAAGACACACTGATTTCCTTCCACTTATTAAAAGCTTGTAACTAATTAGAATGCTTTAAATTACAACTTCATTCTCTTCATATGAAAACATTCTATTCCGTATTTTTTTTTTAATCCAAACAATATCCAGAATTTTGTATTGCTAATTACATATTGATGATGACTCTACAGAGTCGAAATTTACATTTTACAATAAAGTTTTAAGTGAAGAAAATTTTACAGTTTATTATTTTACTTAATTGCATTTAGCAGTCCTGTACTGTAATACTGTAAACTTTACTTTTTCCACGGCTCTATGCTTTTTGGTTATTGTAAGTGATTCATCATATTCATGAATCCATACTAGACTCTCTAGGTGTGTAAGTATACCGAAAAGAGAAAAAAAAGTTTCGTCACAATTTTTGACAAAATTTATTGGCCACCAATATTAAATTGTCATAAGAAAAGTTTTGATCTAATAGAATGTTTAGAATATATATTTTTTGTGACTTCAAAGTCTTTTTGATATTTTTCAAAGTAAATTATTATGGCAAATATTATTTATGTTCGTCCTCCGAACATGATAGAAGAATTCAATTTTCTTAAAACACACATATAAAAACTGGAACATCAGATACAATGAGTTGAAATTTGAATTCTGCAGATTCTTTCACATGAAAATAAAATATTATCTTCCGTTATATGTAACTTACTTTTAAGATTCTTATTTTATGTTTAATAATACTAATGTGTTATCCTCATTTTTTTACAGGTAAGAACCCAGTGCATTCACCATTACGATGAACTTAACGCGGTAAACTGTGAGTATGTATATATAATTGCTTTTGCTAACTAGCGAAAATGAACATAAAAAATTAAATTATGATATGTCAACCATTAAAAAATATACATTGGTAGTGAAATATGTACATATTTTGTTCTGTACTTCATTTGAAAGAAAAATAAATTCATTTATTTGTACGTATATTGATGGTGGAGTAGATTTCATAAAACAAATTATTTATTTACTAGTGTTAACATAACAAGGGACGTTTTCATAATAAACTTTCTCACTTTTAATTAAAATTAAAGTTGTGTTCGTTTTCATAATATAACTTTCGCCTTTTACCGAGCACTGTAGCATTACATTAAAATAAAGATAAATTCTTAAAGTAACTTTAATTAAAGGCTTAAAGTGAGCCTGACTATGAAAACTGCGCTAATTTTTACAAAAATACCGATTAAAGTATAGTAGCACAAAATTTTAACAGTTATACTGCTCAAGTTTGGCAGATGACATTTGTCATACAGTTTTAATAATTGTTGAATTCATTAATTTACGTATCTGTAAGCATGAATACATTTACCGTCACACAAAACACTCAATGGAATAATATTATCAATTAAATATGAATTAATAAACTTTTATCTGTCAGTTAAACAATACGACTATTTGAATTGTACGTTTTGTCTCGCATATACATATTATTTTACTTTTATTTTATGGGGTGTCGTGGCCGTGTGCCTGAGTGTCTGGTCGCGAATCTGGGGACCCGAGTTCGATCCCAATAGACACCAAAAATTACTTCGAATTTTAATGGCACTAAATTGACCCCTGTGCACTCTCCACGCCAGCACTGAGTGCCTGTGAGGTGACGCTTGATAAATGCCCGAACGTTACAAATATTTCATCATTACCGATATCTGTACAAAGCAAATTTATTTATTTATTTATGACAACTTATTATATCAATAAAATGCAGGGCATCGAACCCGAACCATAACCGGAACTAACCAGTAACATTTTATAAATTCCGGCTCGCGTTTTACATTAGTTCTATATATAGATTATTATTCAAAAATATTAATTCAATTTTCATTTGGTCTAACCGAACCTGAACCCGGAACAAAACCTCAAATTTTATTAATGCTTGAACCAGAACCGCACACGAACTCATTTTTTAAGAAACGAATTTAGTTGAACCTGTCACGAACCCAGTTATTGGCGGGTTCGATGCCCTGATAAATTGAGGTTCATTGGATGCAGTATTTAATTCTAAATATTTTTTTTGTATTTGCACATTTGTTCTATAATTAATAGAGCAGAATTTATAGCCATATGAAAATTTTACCATTGTATTTCCTATGGTCCATAAACAAATAGACACTCGCAATATATTTTTTATTTTTTTAATGCTTTTTAAAATTGGGTTATTTACGATAACCTATAATAAACTACAAACACCACTGAATCTATATCATATTGCAATAATTTTTTACTGTTATTTAGATGAATTATTAGACTTTTTAAAACAGTGTGGCATCTCTCCTGGATTTTCCGTCACTGAATTACTTGTACATACATGTATACATAAACATAAAAATCGCGCATTTCCCACTTAGTGGGTTAGCACAAACCCGAAAACAATACTAACAACAACAATAAGAGCTCAGCTGACACACTTTTTACCTCTCGCTAAGAGAGGTATTGCATTCATGCTAAAAATCGCATATCCAGATTTTATTGAATAAGCACGTTTTAAGGTCCCTACAATCCGATTTTAACATTTTTACGATGATGTCTGTGTGTGTGTGTGTGTGTGTGGATGTGTGTGTGTGTGTGTGTATGTGTGTGTGTGGGATGTTGGAAGGACGGTTACTCAAAAACTATAAGACTTAAAATTTGTTTAACAACGTATTTCCCAATCGGACATTCATGGGAAGATCTGAAATGGTTTTGGTAATAATTGGACAACCGGAAGTAGAAGATTATTGAAAAAAAATCTTCTAAATATTATTTTTTGAAAATTTTTCGTGGTAATATTAAAGAAAATTAAATTCTCTATCTGATACATTTAAATATTTTATTATATATTCCATAGATTTAGAGATAAAAGAAGTATAATATATAAAATAATCTGTTGTAATAAATTTGACAGCCGAAAGGATGCCATGAAAAATAGTTGATAATTTAAATTATTTGTAACTGACAGATAAATGTCAGTGTCAGAAATTCATAGATATTACTAAAGAGTTTTTCTGGGAAGTACATATACATTATATTATTTCTTAATGTATTAGTAGTTAAATATTTAAGATTATAGGTCTATTACATATATCCTTCAAAAATTCAGTCAATCCTGACAATGAATTGGAAACATTTCGAAAAATTAGAAGAGGACAAAATTTCTTCATATAATGAATTTAAAATTAAACAATCTAAATATAAGGAATAGATATATGTAAGTACAATTTTTGGTGTAGAATGTAGGTATACAAGAAATGTTAAATACAATAGGGCGCCTTGACAAGCAGATATGGGGACTCATGTCAGAATGATAGCTAGTAATTATGCATATAGATGTATCATAATTTCTCATTCTAAATTTAGTGATTTTCCAATTCCATATGGTTTATTTTCCTCGACAAGTAAATTCCACACTCCTGGTGACAAATTAACTACGTGTATTTAGAAAATCTTGAAATTCTGAATGAAACATACTGACTAATTATCATTCTGAAACGGGCCCCCACATCTGCTTGTCAAGGCCAACAATGTAACATGACTGTTCGCGCCCTATACTTATGTAACCAAAAAAGGAAGTGGCGAGAGGTATTGTGCTGGCCACAACAGATTTTTTAACAACATTTTTATTAACAGAGCTGGAAACTATTTTAAGTAAAAATACTGGAAGCATTACTTTAAATACTTTCAGTATTTACAATACTTTACTTAAAATACTTTTCAAAATTAGTATTTAGTACTGTACTTAAAATACTTTTTGGTACTTTAGGAATCCAAAAGTACATAAAGTAACTTAAAACTGTAAATACTAAATAAGTATATGCAAGAACATTGCTCAGTGTTTTGTACTTGAACAAGCATCGTTAATAAATTTTTCGATATCTACAGTTTATAATCGAATAGTGTTCGAATACGGAAATGAAAGGTAAATAGGTAAATGAAGATGCCATGCACTAAGTAAACATTTTGAACAGCTTGTTTATTAAAGAGTATTTCTACTTACTCATCAATTATAGTTAATAAAGTTTTCCTGCTTCAATGTGTAATGTAGTTAAACATATTGATCGCAATATGCGAAGTTTGATTTTTAATAGTGATACCTAAAATTAAATTTATTATGGAGTTTATTTTAAACATTTAATCAGTACGCCCATATTTTACTTGAATGTGTACTTTTGCTAACTGCCTTATTGGATGTGAATGACATACTTAAATGCAGTAGGTATTTTTACCTTCCGTCACCTTTATGTAAGGAAGGTATTGTCTTTAGTCAAAAAATTTAATGATGAGTTTTTACTGAATAAGCACGGATCCAAATAATACGATTTTTCCATTTTTACGATAATGTCTGTATGTATGTATGTATGAATGTATGTGTGTTTGTCTCTGTGTGTGTGTGTTTGTGTCTGTGTGTATGTGACGAAAGTTTCGGATCGCATAACTTCAATACCGCGATTCCAAAAATTATATTTTTTCGTGTTCCCTAATTTTAATATTTTAATAGTGTTTCTTGAAAAACGCAGTTAAATATCATTTATTGACATTTCACGTTATTATAACTTAAAGAATATATTATTCTCTATACGGTTTGATTGCATTTTATACTTCATATTCAATAGATATAGAGTTAATTAATGAATTATAAATATATTAAATTTCATAAATCAACCAGCTATGCTAACCATGGAAACTGCTAATATATTCAGATAATTCAAATTGACAGATGTCAGTAATGAATAGCTAAGTAATAGAAGGTTGAAGAAACAGAGGAGGACCAAAGATAAGATGGAAGGACTGTACTGCGGAAGACTTGAGAGAAAAGGAACTGAATGAGAACGACGCGCAAAACAGAAATGAGCGGAAGACGCAAATAAAAAATAGCGACCCCTAAAGAATGGGAAAAGCTAAAGAAGATGTCAGTGTCTAGTGCAATTTGCATAGTTTGTTTATGAAACAATTTTACTGGAAATTTAGAATCTTTTGCACGAAAATTTATGTATGGAATTTGTACATTATACGCAGAATTGACGGAAGGTATTGTGCTGGCCACATCAGATTTTTTTTTCATATTCTAAATGATTTAATAAAACAAATACTTTACTGTAAGTAAGTGCGTGAAAAAATATACTTATATTACTTAGTATTTCAAATAGGTACTTTTCTTGTAAGTATTTAATATTTAATACTTAAGTACTTTTTTGAGTAATGGTCCAAGCCCTGACCGTACAACATACAAAAAATATTCCTCACTCTTAAGATATTAAAGTAACCGATTTTCGGTAGCGAAATACCGGATCCGAACCACAGTATAGTTACGCAACAATCATCCCTAGCCACATATTTCTGTCCAAACACACTTCTTTCGCCTCGTCCACATCATCATCGCATCTATACATTAGAGCTCAGCTGACTCACTCTACTCTCCCAAGAACATTCTTACTTACTAACCATACATCTTCATACCCCAACTATTCCTCACTCCTTACATATTAAAGTAATAGATTAATAAGTAGTAACATAGTGTAATAAGTAATATCACATATTAATAATTAAATGACATTAATAGCCCTAATCCAAAGCATGTCAATCATAAATTCCAGACACTTAACTTGTTATTATTAAAAACAAACTATCACTAAACAGTGTGGTAGCAAGAGGCAAGCAGTGTAGGTACTTAGCATAATCCTACTAATACACTTCCTGTATAAACTTGCACACATAGAGAGAGTAGTAATGGCGGGCATACATAAATCATCAGTTCTGATGAGGCTTGCTTCGCTAATCCACACCCTCGGCGCTGCTGTGCCGCACTCAGCGCCTCTAGCGGACAGGTGCCAAGCACATGATTAGCGCTAAGTGTGTTAATGTGATTTGCTACTCAAGTGTCTGAACGCACACTGATGTACTGATGATATGGGACATGGAACGTGCTCAGTTAATTGTCAATGTAAATTAGTTATACATGTGATAATCGACACCAATCGATCTCACTGGGATGCCATGCCATGCAGGATGCCATGCCGTGTGTACGTGTGTTGTGTCGTGATTTGGCAGGAATCTGCAGGAGCAGGAATCTTGAGAGAATGCCAGGTGCTGAGAACGCGGAATTAAGCGGTATTGTTTCTAATTGTCGGCTTATTTAAAATGTATTGTCTCGCCGTGTTCTTAATTAGAGAAACAGAAATGTTGTTTAGCATACTAATTTATTGTTATTGTTATTGCCAGCCACGGTGGTGTGCGGTGGGTGGAAACTTTGCTTTCCTTCTTCGTAATCCGAAAGATTCGAGTCCTAAAATGAATTTGGTCGTTCAATCTCTTCACTCATCTTATATCATCTCATCGGAAGCATATGATCAAATATCAGTTGAGAAACTGTCAATAAATTAAATATATATATACAGTAAAATTATTGAAAGATGTCCGATCTATATCATGAACGAATTAACAAATTGGCATACATTTATCTCCCTCCTTTACAAAGGCTATAAGCGTGTGCGATAAGGATGGATATAACACGCTTGTCTTTCAAAAATTCATATTGGTTCGACTAAGTTAGGATATTCCATTTTAAAACGATGCTCGTTGTTGATAATACTTTCGCTGTAAGTTTATTTATTAATTCAGATACATTACCTTAATTCATAGCCGTACGAATAGCGTTATTTTGTGTCAGAGTCACTGATACTGACATTGTGTCAGTATCTTATTTTTCACATATTTGGTTTTACATTTGCTAATAAACTTACCAGTTGACTTATTTTTGAATTTTGAATGCTTTCATTGTAACATATATTTTTATAATAATAAAATAACAGTAATATCTTATGTACCCTCATAAAAACTAAGCAAACGACACTACTGAATTTGTCAGAATGGGCGAAACAAAAATCTTAATTCATACAATTGATCGGACATCTTTCAAAAATTTAACAAGTACAAGAACATCCAATGTCAACATTTTGTCATTCTGGGAATAAATGATTTAAAACCAAGAAGAAACTATCAGTGCTTTTATATACCTTTGTATGAAACAACATTCTGCATTACTTGTTTATTAATAAAAAAATCATGCATTAATATGGATCATTAATGAATGATTTTCTGTACATTAACATAACCTATTAATAAACGGCCAACGGAAAAATACTTTAAGAACACCAGAATAACAATTTATGAAAAAAAAATTAATTAATCAAAAAAATAACAATATTAAAGAGAAAATGATTAGGCAGAAGACGCATGTTATCAACCTGAAAAAAAAACTTATAAAATTTACCGTTACCCAAGCCATTCGACCGATGAACAGAGATGGTGTCTTGGATGGAATAGTAAAGCTTCCCTGACGTTGGGACTCGGTCATTTAGAAGCAGGAAGACTATATTGAAGGATTGTAAAGAGATAGTGTAATAAAAATAAACAAACGAATAAACTAACAATTGCGTGCAATATTTATGAAATGACCCTCGTATAAAAATTTAAATTTTTATTAGAAAGTGTCTACTGCACTGTCCAGACAGAGCCGTATAAAGATTAGTGCATTGTCGGACAACATAATAAGATATCAACACTGTCTAGGCAGTGCAGCATATAATATTGCTGCACTTTTTGCCAAATTGAGTTTTGTATGGTTATTGTCTATATTTTTTTTATAAAATCACATAAAAGATGAGTAACATAACCACTCGGGTTTGCCAAATTGAATTCTGTGTGTTAGGTATGGTTATTGTCTAGATTTTTTTATAAAATCACAAAAATGAGTAACATAACCACTCGGCTTTTGCCAAATTAAGTTCTGTGCGTTAAGTATGGTTATTCTCTATATTTTAACAAGTTTTTGATTATTTTAGCGATTTTAGGTTATACACAACTGCCATCTTGAATTTTCGCAAACACCATTTCTGCGCATGTGCGACAGTGCAAAAAAAATTTTACGGCTTTGTCTGGACAGTACAGTAGACACTAGTGCTGTGAGGATCCGACAAAAATTAGATCCGAGAACTCGGATTTCAAAATATCCGGATCCTCGGATATCCGACGTTCGGATATTGAAGCGAATATCCGTAAAGTTAATTCGAATTTGGATCCGGATTCGATATTTTGTTAACGGATCCGATTCTTCATTTTGAATGTGAAGGGCTAACATCTGAAATTAAGCTCAAATTTAAATTCCAACCGTTAAAGTGGGTCTGTTTATCTATACAGCGGTCTGTAAACACTAGTAAACAAACAGTAATACATTTTATAATATCCCTCTAAAATAGCCAAGTAGTTTGTGCAAATGTAAGGAAAAAGGAATTTATACTTTCACAAATTCCTATTTAGTAAATTATGAATAAAAAATTCAAATTTGTATTATTTTTATTACACATATACTCATACTCAAATTCGAATCTAAGATCCGATACTCAAATTCGTTTCCAAGATTCGATATTCGAATCATTCAAGATCCGATACTCAGATTCGGATCCAAATTACAATACTCAGATTCGGATCCAAAATCCGATGCTCAGATCCGGATCCAAAAAAATATACTCGGATCCGGATCTAAAATCCAATTCTCAAATCCGGATCCAAAACCCGATACTGAAATTTGGATCCGAAATCCAGATAGTTCAACTTTCAATTATCCGGGTATCCGGATATTTTTGGATTCGAAACCGAAACTATCCGGATACGGATCCCACCACTAGTAGACATTCCCTTTTTATTAATAAATATTTATAGGGTAAAAAGATGTGTGTCGTCGTTTACGTATTATGAAGTTAACAAGTAGTCATAGGATAGGCATACATAATGTTTTACAAGAAAGACTAAAACATTTTATTGTATTTACTACATTGTATTTGTATAATTTTGTTATTTCTCTGTTTACTTTTGATACATAATTTTCATTATTTTGATGTCTTGCGTAATTTCTACCACAGACAAAGTATTTAACGGTCCTCGATGGTTGTACGTAATAAAATCTTCACCGTTTACATAAGTTTTGTAATATTGATTCTCAGGCACGATTGTCAATATAAATCTTTGATTTTCTTGGAAAGGCAATCCTCCACTTCTTTCTTCCTCGCCCCAACCGTTTAAACAACTGTTACGAACCACGCAATTTTCTGTAAATCTGCACCAAAATATTTATATATTTACAAAGTATGTAATATATTTTGTTTTTACCTCGGATTAAAGTGGAAGAGAATACCATCTGAACCATTCTTCAAATTAACATCAAATCTTATTGCGTGAGAATTAACTATTCCAATAATCATTATCCAGGACAATTGATTATACCCTTGTAATTGTATCTGATGAGGGGATGTTATTCCGCATTTAAAATCTTGAACGAACATTCCAAATTTTTTTGACTGGATTGCCCATTTTGGCTAAGAAATCATGAAAATTATTATTCATAATTCATCGAAGAAAAGTTGAAACATACATCATTAGATTTGTACGAAACGTTAAATATTTTACCGTTGCATAGCTCACATATCTCAAATACTGTAGCCGGATATGGAAATCTATGTTTGTAAAAATGGAATTCTTCGCCATTAATGAAAATACGATAACCATTTGATAGATAGACAATGTGTATGCAATATTTTACACCACTTAAAATGGGCATTAATGAAGATTTTTCTTCAGCGCCCCATCTTCTATTATTATAAGAATTGAATACTATAACATTTTTGTCGATTCTGAAGTTTAAAGAAATATTTAAATAACAAAGCTAGAAGTTCAAAGGTTATTTGGACGTTTCGGTAATTACAGTGCGTTGAAAAAAAATCCAACTTGGAGAAAGCTATAAACAGAGAAACGTATGTCTGATCATTATTCAATTCAATTCAAATTGTCAAAATTGATCTATAAATGTAATTTTAAGGAGAAAGTTAATGAAGTAGGATACAGTATATTGCCATTCGCCGTTTTCTAATTTGTTTCCATTTCTAAAATAAGATTCAAGAAGAAAAACATTAATTTCTATTGATAATTGTTTTGACAATATCTCGTATCAATTTGACATTTAATTAAATACTTTTAAATTGGCATACGTTTCCTTGTTAAGTTAAGATTTTTTTGTAGCACTGTATTAGCCCATTATAGTAAAAATGAAAAGGCAGAAGATGTAATCAACCTTAAAAAACCTTATAAAATGAAATATAACTTGTATTAGCTGTTATTTATTTCAAAAATAAGAAGAAAAACATACGAATATTAAATAACGTTATATATATTTACAATCATTACTTCTTCTTCTTCCTCTTGCTCCTATCGGAGCATAGAGCGACATGATGTCGTTTCTTAGTAGATGATAAGATGACAGGTTTGCTAGACCTGCGCATCTGGGTTGCTTCTTGCACGATTCTTCTTACTTGATGATTACTTAGACAATCGTTATTGCTTTTACGGAATATAAAATTATTTGAAATAACTATAGTTGATTTTCGGATCATACATTGGCACTACTTATGTCAAATATTTTTTTATTCCGTTAACGGAATAAGGATTGTAAATTCATTAACATATATGTTTCTTAATACTAGTGTGGGTACACTAGCCCACTATAATTCTTAGATTTTTGTTAGGTTACTACAAGAATATGGATTGTAAAAATGAACTGGAAAATAATAAATAAAATAATTTATATATACTTCAAACGCTGCTGTCAAATTTAATATAGATAGATACACACTCTCACTTCACTTGTATTTCTACAAGTTATATTTCATTTTACAAGATTTTTACCTCTCACTAACAGAGGTATTGGTTTTGAGGTCCCGTGTTTAAAAAAATACGATGATGTCTGTGTATGTATGTGAGTGTGTCTGCGTGTGTGTATGTGCGTGTGTGTGTGTGTGTGCGTGTGTGTGTGTGTGTGTGTGTGTGTGTGTGTGTGTGTGTGGAAGTATGTGTATGTTTGTGCGTGGTTGTTGGAAAGACCATTTCTCAAAAACTATATCAGTTTAACTATGTATTTCTCAATCGACCATTAATGGGAAGAGTTGAAAAGGTTTTGGTAGCAATTGGATAACTGGAAGTAGTAGATTCTTAAAAAATCTTCTAAATATAATTTTTTGAAAAATTTTGTTCTTGGAAATTTTAAAGAAGATTAAATTCTCTATCTGATACATTCAAATATTTTATTATATCTATTATTGATATAAAAGAATATAACATAAAATAATCTGTTGTAATAAATCTCACAGCCCAAATAATGCCATGGAAACCAATTGAAAAATTAAAATGTTTGTAACTGACAGACAAATGTCAGTGTCAAAAATCCGGACACATTACTGAAGACTTTTTCTTATTGCATTAATAGTTAAATATTTAAAATTATAGGTAAATTACATATACCCTTCAGAATTACTGTCAATCCCTACAATGAATTGGAAACATCTCGAAAAATTAGAAGAGTAGGACAAACGTTCTTCATAGTATGAATTTAAAATTAAAAAATATAAATATAAAGAATAGATAAGTAGATTTTTTTAGTGTAGAGTGTAAGTATACAAGAAATGTTAAATACAGTAGGGCGCGAGTAACCATGTGACTTTGTTGGTCTTGACAAGCAGATATGGGGGCCCGTGTCAGAATGTTAGCTAGTAATTATGCCAAATACCATAATTTTTCATTCCACACTCCTGGTGACAAATTAACCACGTGAACTTGGAAAATCTTGACGTAAGGAAATAGTAGAAGGCGCTTGAGAGCCAACCGTTTTTAAATGCAGTAAATAAATAATTTAAATCTGTCAAATTAAACTTTGTCAATAATAAATATATTTAGCTGTAAAAATGTACAAGACCAGAATATTAAAAATTACAACAAGATATGATTACACATCACTTAATTCTGTAGATTTTATTTTACAACTGACAGTTGATATTTTTTTTTTCGTTTTTATGAACTAGGATTTCATTCTGACCAATCAAAGGATAGAATTTATATCCCTATCTAAACCAATGCTATTTTCTTACGTGAAATGAAGTATAATCATTTTTAATATATCAACAAATATAAACATTACATTTGTTTATTTTACATTATTGTTAAACTTGAAATATTTATTGGTAAATGCAGCCAAAGCTAAACAAAAAATCTGTTGTGGCCAGCACAATACCTCTCGCCACTTACTTTTTTGGTTACATAAGTATATAACAGTCATGTTACATTATTGGCCTTAACAAGCAGATGTGTGGGCCCGTTTCAGAATGATAATTAGTAATTATGTACATGGATGTCACTTGTCAATTTTTCATTCAAAACTTCAAGATTTTCTAAATACACGTAGTTAATTTGTCACCAGGAGTGTGGAATTTACTTGTCGAGGAAAATAAACCACATGGAATTGGAAAATCACTAAAATTAGAATGAGAAATTATAATACTTGACATCTATATACATAATTACTAGCTATCATTCTGTCATGGGCCCCCATATCTGCTTGTCAAGGCCAACAAACTCACATGACTGCTCGCGCCCTATTGTATTTAACATTTCTTGTATACTACACTCTACACCAAAAATTCTACTTACATATATCTATTTCTTATATTTAGATTGATTAATTTTAAATTCATTTTATGAAGAAATTTTGTCCTCTTCTAATTTTTCGAAATGTTTCCAATTCATTGTCAGGATTGACAGTATTTTTGAAGGATATATGTAATATACCTATAATTTTAAATATATAACTATTAATACATTAAGAAATAATATAATGTATGTACTTCCCAGAAAAAGTCTTCAGTAATGTCTCCGTATTTCTGACACTGACATTTATCTGTCAGTTACAAACAATTTAAATTTGCAACTATTTTCCATGGCATTCTTTCGGCTGTAAAATTTATTATAACAGATTATTTTATACATTATATTTCTTTTATCTCTAAATCCATAGAATATATAATAAAATATTTAAATGTATCAGATAAAGAATTTAATTTTCTTTAATATTACCAAGAAAAATTTTCAAAAAATATTATTTAGAAGATTTTTTTTCAAGAATCTTCTACTTCCGGTTGTCCAATTGTTACCAAAACCTTTTCAGATCTTCCCATGAATGTCCAATTGGGAAATACGTAGTTAAACAAATTTAAAGTCTTATAGTTTTTGAGTAATCGTCCTTCCAACATCCTACATACATACACACACACACACATACATCCACACACACACACACACACACACACAGACATCATCGTAAAAATGTTAAAATCGGATTGTAGGGACCTTAAAACGTGCTTATTCAATAAAATCTGGACATGCGATTTTTAGCATGAATGCAATACCTCTCTTAGCGAGAGGTAAAAACTACAAGTACTAGTATGTTGCCGTTATGGCGGCAATGCGGCAAAGTTTATTATTTTGCCCGAAACACCCAACCAAACAGCTTTTATAATAAATACAACAATACTTTGTAAGATAATTTTTTACCTGGGCCCAATGTGAAGTAAAATGTTACCGGAACAGTCCTTAACATTGAAATTAGTGCGCGTTTGTGTTACTGCAGAGATAGCCAACACCATTCCTGGACTGAATCCTCGGTCAAGCGGCAAAGTAATATTATTGGACTGGCCACACGGACCGTAATCCATAACAGTAAAAATTTCTGTTGCTGAACAAGCCATGATTTTGTACAAAATGTATTGCCTTTCCGTACTTTTATATCAATTGATAAGAGGATTAGCATTTTTGTAACGAAGGTAACGTTTTATCTTTGATTAAATAACGGTATTTTTGTAATTAATGGTTTTATAGTGTAAATTGATAAGTAATTTAATTTGGTATATGATACCAAATATGTACATTGGATATTTAGTTTACGGACATTAAGAGAGATTACGTTTTTTATATGAAAATTGATGTTGATAAGTAAATTAAATATTGATAAATGATAGAAAATATTTTTGTCAATGAATATAAATATTCAAATGGTTTTAAGGTACAAAGTACTTAAGAACATGTTTATTTTGTATAATATATTTGTAAACAATAATAAATTTTGCTAATAATCGTACTTAAATATTAAATTCAACTTATATTAAGTAAAATATAGGTATATTAATTGTAATTATAATAATTATCAGTTTAGTTATATTTTATTAAAGTTGTGTACTTAAAAGTTTATAATTTATTTTGTTTTTAGTTTTTTGCGATATAGGTACCGTAAATGTCAGATCAAGGTCAATTACGAATTGTATGAATTAAGGTTTTAGGTCCGCCCATTCTGTCAAATTCAATAGTGTCGTTCACTTAGTATTTATGAGGGTTCATAAAATACTACTGTTATTTTATTATTATAAAAATATATGTTCCAGTAAAAACATTCAAAATTCAAAAATAAGTCAACTGGTAAGGTACAACCAAATATGCGACAAAATGTCAGTGTCAGTGACTGACAAAATATTGTTATTCGTACTGCTATGAATCAAGGTAATAGATTCGAATTAATAAATATACTTACGTTACAGCGAATAGTCAACAACGAACATTGTTTTAAAATGGAATATCGTAATTAGTGGAATCAATATGAATTTTTGAAAGACAAGCGTCTTATATCCATACTTATCGCACACAATTGTAATATTTACAAATGAGAGAGATAAATTTATGCTAATTTGTTAATTCGAAATTAGAAAATCACGAAATTTAGAATGAAAAATTATGATATTTGACATCTATATACATAATTATTATCATTCTGCACGGATCCCCATATCTGCTTGTCAAGACCAACAAAGTTACATGCTCGTGCCCTATTGTATATAACATTTCTTGTATAACTACACTCTACACCAAAAATTCTATTTACACACATATATATATATATATATATATATATATATATATATATATATATATATATATATATATATATATATATATATATATATGTGTCGTTTTAGAACGTCTTTCGACGTTGTCCGACGCCTACTCTCCATCCTTTCCGATCTTCACAATCTTCTGGGCTCAGGTTACGTTGACTCATTGATTTTGTTATTGATTTTTGCCATTCCAGCTTGGGTCTACCTCTTTTCCGTCTATTTGTTGGTTGCCATTCTAGAACTTGTTTAGGTAGTCTTGTTTCGGGCATACGTTGCACATGGCCATACCATATTAGTTGTTTTTTCTCAATATCATCTATTATCGTACCTTCAATTCCCATCTTTTGCTTTATCTCTTCATTTCTAATTCGGTCTTTTCTTAATATCCGCAAAGATCTTCTCATTACGTCCATTTCTACTGCTTCTATTTTTGTTTTATATTTTTCTGTAATCCTCCACGTTTCTGCTCCATATAAGAGAGTACTCTTTATTAGTGTCTCGTATATGTTAAACTTTCTTCTTTTTGTGATTTCTTTACTCCAGAGAATACTATTAATACATCCGGTAATTTTCTTTGCTTGTATTATTCGTTTTTCTATTTCTTTCGCATCTTTACCAGTGTTATTAAAAGTGTTGCCTAAATATTCATATTCTTGACAATGAGAAATTATTTGATCATTGTCCAGGTCCAGGTCGCTAAGTTCACTTCCTATACACAAGTATTTTGTTTTATCGATGTTGACCGTTAGTCCCCATTGATTGTACTCTTCTATTAATTTTCTAATCATATATTGCATGTCGTCTTTATCATTGGCTATGACAACCTGGTCGTCAGCGAATTGAAGGGTGTACATGCATGTGTTATTTAGTTCAATACCCATGCCGTGGATCTTATTTTTCCAATTTTTAAGCGCTACTGCTATGTATATCTTAAATAAGGTTGGTGATATGCAGCACCCTTGTCTTAGCCCTTTGGTGACCGGGAACTCTTCAGTAACGTATTTTCCTATTTTTACCCTTGATTTTGATTCTTTGTAAAGATCTTGTAGCGCCTTTATGTACGTGTGGTTAATGTTGGACAGTTCTAGTACTTTCCATAATTGTATTATTGGAACAGTGTCATATGCTTTCTGCAAATCTATGAATGTTATATGTGTTTCTAAATTTCTAGCCGTTCTTTTTTCTATAATTTGCTTCAGACATAAAACGTTATCCGTACAAGATCTTCCAGCACGAAAGCCGCTTTGTTCTTCTTCTTCGTATTCTCTAAAGTCATCTTCAATCAAATCCCGTAAGATTCTTCCATATAGTCTACTCAGAGTACTTGTCACCGAGATGCCCCTATAGTTGTTACTATTTACACATATTCTTTATATTTAGTTTTTTTATTTATTTTAAATTCATTCTATGAAGAAATTTTGTCCTACTCTTCTAATTTTCCGAAATGTTTCCAATTCATTGTCGGGATTGACAGTATTTTTGAAGGGTATATGTAATTTTAAATATTTAACTATTAATACAATAAGAAATATTATAATGTATGCACTTCAGTAATGTCTCTGAATTTTTGACACTGAAATTTTCTGTCAGTTATAAACATTTTCAGTTTTCAATTGGTTTCCATGACATTATTTGGCCTGAGATTTATTACAATAGATTTTATATACCTTATATTTCTTTATCTCTAAATCTATAAAAAATATAATAAAATATTTTTTGTATGTATTAGATAGAGAATTTACTCTTCTTTAATACAATCAAGAACAAAAATTTTCAAAAAATTATATTTAGAAGAACTTTTTTAAGAATCTGCTACTTTCGGTTGTCCAATTATTGCCAAAACCTTTTCAGCTCTTCCCAATAATGTCCGATTGAGAAATATATAGTTAAACAGATATTAAGTATTATAGTTTTTGAGAAATCGTCCTTCCAACTTCCCCACATACACACATACACACACACACATCCCCACATACACACACACACATCCCCACACACATACACACACACAGACATCATCGTAAAAATATTAAAATCAGATGTTAAAATCTGGATATGCGAGTTTTAGCATGATTCCAATACCTCTCTTAGCGCGAAGTAAAAAGATGTAACAAGGGTATTAGTTAATGGTTGTGGAAAAATAATATAAATACAATGGTCCGTATTACGAGTGTACTTTTATAATAAAAGGGCTTTTATAGAGTACAATCGTTATACGAATACAATGTAAAAGCGCACTCTTTGCTGTTTGCAAAATGCATACGATATAGAAAAGAATCTGCGTTTTACAATTTACTAAACCAATATATGGATAATCGTTAACAAAAAATGATTTACAACGCAAAACAACTACAATAAAGAAATATTTAACGATTTGTCCACGTAAAATTATTACGGTGTTTGTTACTAAACAAAGCGATTAATTTACCTACATTTTCAGAATCAAAATTTATTTGATTATACCGCTCTAGTTACAACGTTTATTGGTAAACAGTTAAATATTTTTGTTTTATTTGGTTACAACAGCAAACAATAATAAATAATCGTTTAAAGAGTCTGAGAACGTAGTGATAAATTCCTGAAAAATTATTATAGTGCTTATTTCGCCAACAAGCATCATGAAAATATCTCGGATAATCGATAACTTGTCTATGATGATTAATAGTGTTGGTTGGAAATAGCTATTGAAATGTGAGCACGATACAAATTACTTAAAGTTCACGTACAAGCTCGAATGCCGTGTATAGTGTATACCTACACACTTACTTAGTTACCAACTTGAAGTTGGACGACTACTGCAGTCGACAATACTGCAATGTGTCACCGTTTCAAAATGAAATGAACAATTGGAGCTGAACTAAACGACAACATAAAATGTCATTTGTCATTTCACAGAACTGTTAGTTTTCAACGTGTTGTAAACAACAAATATATCTTCTGTTAAGGTGGCGTTACACGATCCAACAATTTTAATTATATGTAATCTAATTTTTCCAAAATTATTTTTCAACAAGTGATTTGTTAGTAAAAGAAATGCTAACTTTTTTATTTGAAGAGATACAAGTTTGATTAACTTGGACAAAATGTGACATATATTGTATATTGTACCGAAACTTCAGCAATATATTTGAAAATAAATTTATATCAGTAGTTTTCAAATTAAATTACAATATACAGAGTGTTTAGATAAAAATGTTATATAGAATAAATTTACCAGTAATAATAAACCAAAAATTCAACAAGTGGTTCCCAAACGGTATAATTTTTAAACCATTAGATAGATATTTTTTTCTGATTTCAACGACATAAATATCATCTCTAGGTAAGGAAAGTATTATCTTTGGTAAAAAAAATCGGTGGTGAGTTTTCAATGGATTTTGGCGTTTTGATGATGGCGTTTTAGTGTCCCTACAATACGATTTTACTATTTTTATGATGATGTCTGTATGTGTGTGTTTGTGTGTACGTGTGTGTGTGTGTGTGTGTGTGTGTGTGTCTACGGTTTCGGCCGCCATATCTCCAATACTAAAATTCCAAAAATTACAATTCTTATGTATTCCTTTTTCGTTCATCCATATGCAGACTTGATTAGATTTTGGTTATAATTAGTCAACCGGAAGTACCCTCATTTGAAGATTTTTAACAGTTTTTCTTGAAAAAAAAAACCACTGTTAAATATTATTTACACATGAGTGTCCGTGAGGTGACGCCTGGTAAGCGCCCACACGGTACAAATATTCCATCATTACCGGTATCTATATATATATATATATATATATATATATATATATATATATATATATATATATATATATTTATTTTTTATTTTTTTATTTATAAATATTACAGAATATACTAATATCTATACTAATTGATTCCATTTTATATTTCATATTCAATGGTTATAGAGTTAAAGAATTATAAAGAAATGAAATGATTTTAAAATTAAGCCAGCTATGCTGTAACTATGGAAACAGCTACTATATTAAGAAAATTCTAACTGACTGATGTCAGTGTTAGTGAAAAGAAAATGAATGTAGCAGAGATGAGGATGTTGAGATAATTTTGGGGAAGACACGCAAAGATACAGTAAGGATTAACGGAAATAACTCGAGTATTAAAAGTTTCTAGAAAGATACAAGAGAGACGATTACATTGGTTTCAACATGTCATGAGGAGATATAACGAATATATTGGAAGAAGAATGCATAGCTTAGTAATAGAAGGTGAAAGAACAGAGTAAGACGAAAGATAAGACGGAAGGACTGTATTGCGGAAGACTTCAGAGGAAAGCAACCGAATGAGGACGACCTGCCAAATAGAATTGAATAGAAGAAGAAAATAATAAATAGCGACCCCTAACGAATGAGTAAAGCTAAAGAAGAAGAAGAAGATGTCAAGTGCCATTTGCATAGTTTATTTATGAAATGAATTTACTGGAAATTTAGAATCTTTTGCAAGAAAATTAAGTATGGAATTTGTACATAATACACAAGATTGACGGAAGGTATTAAGCTGGCCACAACAGAATTTTTTATTACATTATTTCTAAGTTTTAATGTCAAAATAGAATTTGAAATTGAAAGAAAAGGCCGATATTGGAACATTTGAAAGCAGGTAGAAGCGCTACATTTTTATGGCGAAAATAAGGAGTAGCTAAATGGACAATAAATTCAATAAAAAAAAACCAATAATTGATGGACAGGTGATTAAAGAAAAGGTAAAGAATTTGCACCCAAAATTTTCATTGCTAGAAATGGATGGCTACAGATATATAAATTCGCTATGGTATTCGATTTTTAAAAATATCAGGGCTGAAGGAAACGCATATGAAATAGTTTTCTTCAGGACATACGATTTAAAAATTAATATTTTGATATTTAACTTGTATTAAAGTAATTCAAACCAATAAATACGCTTGAAATCATATTGTTGCAATTATTTCATTAGAACTCGAAAAGGCGAACAAACTCGATATTCTGACATGGCCCTGAATTAATAATTAGTTCACTGATTCGAGACTCTATACTAAAATATTTATAGGAAATATTCAAATTGTGAATCATTATTTTGTAAAAAAGATGTAAATCATTGGTTGTGTAAAATCAGCTTTAATGTCTGCCCAAACCCTGTTCGTCCTTAAATCCAGGACTGATTCTCTTTTAAGAACCGGCTGAATTTTATATTCAGCCAAAAAACAAAAAAATTAATTCCATTCTTCGGAGTTTGTGCGTTCGTTTATAACTTCTTGCCAAATTTGCATAAAGAACAAAAGTTAATACAAATTACATAAAAGGAACAAAAGTAGATCGACATGGCGAATCTATTCAATCCGTTTTTCAATTTAAGCAAAACAAAACTAGACGTTGCCAGCAAACGCACAAACAAAACAAAAAATACAAAAAAAGAAACACGAAACAAAAAAGCATGATGGAGGATAAGCCACGCGACACCAGCGGAAAGCAGAAGGGAAAAAGAAAGAGAAATAAGGGCAAGGGCAAGGAGCAAGGGTGAGAGGGCAAAATCCAAGTCCGTGTATACTTAATGGCACACTAGAATCTCATCATCAATTATTTGATCGACAAAGAAATCCCATTACATTTTAAAAGGATATTTGAATTGTGAAGGAGAAGGTGTGTGCACTCACACGAACTTACAACTCTCCTCGGGGCAAACCCTTCCCTTTTTTACCTTTCGGGATTCTGGCTTTTATATTTGTCATCACGTATTCCGATAGGCTTTCAAGAAAGACGCCTCTTGTTCTGATAAACCAATTATATTGAATGTAAGTAGGCTGAGACTTCAAGATCAAACACCTGAATTTATAAATAAAGATCAAAGAAGTTTAATATATAATATTTTCTGCACTTCAATATTAGAAGTGTTTGTCATTTCGGAGCCAGTATTCGCAATATTAAAATATATAAGTTGGAACCCGTTTATCCGGACGATACATAAGCTAAAATACGAATTTACTCTTTTTACGATGATGTCTGTATGTGTGTGTATGTATGTGTATGCGTGTGTGTGTGGGTGTGTGTATGTGTGTTCGATAACTCCAATACTACAATTCCAAATATTATAATTCTTTCATATTCCTCTTTCGTACGTCCATATGAAGAGTTGATTAGATTTTGGTTATGATTGGTTAACCGGAACCGGAAGTACCTTAATTTGAAGATTTTAACAATTTTTCTTAAAAAAACGCTGTTAAATATCATTTTTTAACCTTTGATGTTATTATAAATAAAGGAATATGTTATTATCTATTCGATTTAATTATATTTCTTTTCTTCATATTCAATCAATTTAGAGATAAAGAATTATAAAGAAATATCTTGCAACCTAATGCTGCTAAAAGTTGCACCATGGAAACAGAATATTCAAAAATTACTAATTGACAGATTTCAGTGTCAAATAAAATTTACATGGTATCTTTGTGAAATGATTTTACTGGAAATATAAAAATGTAAAATAATTTAAGGTAATAATAATAAAAACAGATCACATACGGTAATACAACAGATTATAGCCATAAGCCAATTCATCAGGTTATTATGTTAAAGTAGTTCAGTTCAGTAAGAGGTAAGATCAGTTCATTTCTCTCCTAATATAAGTAGAATTTTTGGTGTAGAGTGTAGGTATACAAGAAATGTTAAATACAAAAAGGCGCGAGCAGTCATGTGACTTTGTTGGCCTTGACAAGCAGATATGGGGGCCTATGTCAGAATGATAGCTAGTAATTATGTACATAAATGTCAAATATCATAGTTTCTCAATATAAATTTAGTGATTTTCCAATTCCATATGGTTTATTTTCCACGACAAGTAAATTCCACACTCCTGGTGACAAATTAACTACGTGAATTTAGAAAATCTTGAAATTTTTAATGAAAAATTCTGACATTTGACATCTATGTACATAATTACTAATTATCATTCTAAAACGGGCCCCCATATCTGCGTGTCAAGGCCAACAATATCACATGACTGCTCTCGCCTTATACTTATGTAACCAAAAATAGAAGTGGCGAGAGGTATTGTGCTGGCCACAACATATTTTTTAATATTTTTACTTTAAATATTTAGAATTGAAAAGACAACAAAGGCAGAAATCAGTGTTAACCCTTGATCTACAGTGAACACAAATTAAACACCCATATTTAATAAAACTAAAGACCGAGAAATATTTAACATCTGATAAATGATAATCAGTTTCTTTTGGGTGGCTATATTTATGTGTTATATTGTCATTTGCTGTAGATGTAGAATTGCCAACATAAATGAGAAAGACAGAGGGTTCATACTTTTTTACATACTTAGCTTTTTTTTGGCGTACCCCTAATTTTGCCGGTATGTTTAGTCATTTTATAAAACTTATTACATAGTATAGTATTATGCAGTTTTTGAATAGATAGCACATCTTTTATTATATTTGTTTGTAAAGGAAAGAAACAAAGTAGAATGTGTAACTAATAAAACTTTACTACAAATTTATATTATTAGAAAAGGTTGATATTATATCCCATATTACGTGAGCCTATAAAAATTGCCATAAAACCTAACAATATGTAAGTACATTTCCTGCTGAAATCAGGAATGGCCGAAAAGCTGCGTCAGCTCCCTGTGGCCCAACCCTCTGGAGTCCCTTCCCGGCATGTTTATTCAATGCAACTCGGATCGAAGTATTCCAAGTCAGTCTAAAAGTCTTTTAAGATCTGTGACCCAGAAAGCGAGTCAAGAACGACAAAGATTCTATCCCGTCCCTGCCGTGGACTCAGACACTCAGACGATCTCGTTCTCTTTCCTCGCTGCTGTGAATTTCATGCATGTTAGCTCCTACACGTTGTTGCTGTTGCTTCTTCCCTCGCTAAGTCGTTGTCGCTGTTCTCCGTATTCATCTCCTGTAGTCATAGTGTTCGCAGAGCTGTGAGTGTTCATCCATCACCTAACTCCTGTCTGCTTGTTATGATTTCCGGAGTTTTTTGTCTTCTGACAGATATTGGAAATTGAAATGCCATTTTTTATCTTCCTACAAGTCACTTAGATGGTTTTATTGATGTACGCACCTGTGACTACAAAAAGAAATATTCCTTTACAGTTTAAATTTTATTTTTTAAAATATTAAGTTATGATAAACAATAAAGAATGCAAGTAATAATAATAACAAGACGTAGCATATGTATTATAAGTTTTCGCAAAACATTTTAATGGATGATACTGTGGTTAAGGAAAGTATATTAAATCTACGTATTACAACAGAAATTAACATAGCTTAAGCCTTAAGCTATAACATTCAAATTTAATAAAGAATTAGTGACCCGTGCACTTACAGTGTGTTTTAAAAAGTGGACACACGCTTTTTCTCGCTTATTATTACAAATACACATATTGCGTATAAGACATGATTTAATCAGTGCAATATTTGTGATTGAAATGTGTAAAAATTGTAATTGTAGAACTTCCGGTATAACCGGAAGTGACATTAATTTTGTAAAATTAAATACAACCTATACTATTTTTTTTTATAAATTTGGATTGCATTTTTGTCCTCTTTCCGACAATACTAAATTTATTAGTGCTAACGTTATTTATTTGTTAAAAGTAATTATTTTCTTTTGCATGATTTTTATCGTTGAGATGTAATTTAATACTTATGTGAGAGGGCTACGACCGTAATTGTTTTCATGACACAATAATAGAACTGTCATAAGTACTTATATCGTTGATCAACAATTAACGTATTTTATTACAATGGTTCTGACAATAGAAGACAAAGTGGAGATAGTATTATAAGTTGGAGATAATAACAGAAGTATGCCAGACATCCTGGGCAAAATTTAAATTATTCCAGCGTAGGATTTTTTTTTTTGGCATTTTAAAAACACTGGAACAATGTGCAAAGAAAAGAAAGTAAATGTTATGTGCAATCAAAATGAATTGACAGACTTGTGCTTAATAATGTTATGAGTGAATTAAGAAGACGTACTTTAAAATGTATTAATGCAAATGGGGGATATGTTGAATAAATGTTTTGTTACTTGTAAATTTCTTATTTCATACTAACATTAAATTAAAAATAAATGAATTTATTCATTCTCTCCACTTATTGAATTTTATACTGGACTCAACTGACTGCCGAAGAATGACGTGAACTGTCCGACTTCACTAACGGAACTGATTATTTCACACGGGGCTGCGCCGTCTTTATATAGCTTCTATTTATCTAGAGACATTTAAAACATACGCGGATATTGTCACGCCACATACAGCGCTTGTGGCGAGCAACAATTACATCATCGCCTTCCGAGAAACTTACGATTACGTTCTAGAAACATTTGACCAGTGGCGTCGGTCGCGTGCTTGCTAGACTCAGTGGTGTCGGCTGCACGCACGCTACAATATTTTATTTTTTCGCTAGAAACTGAAGAAAATGATCTCTGATTAATTCCATATGTTCACTCACGACGATACTTTAAAAAAATTATTCACGAATTACTAACAAACTTAACTTTGTATGTGAAGGGACTCGTATGGTTAGTGCATTTTTAATATTTAAAAATAAATTGATACAAAGGAAATTAAAATTATTCTTAATATATAAAAAAATATTCTAAAAATTTATTTTTAGCTTATTGTGAGTGGCGAAATGTCTTACGTCCTTTTGCGTGTGCTATTGAAATATAAATCTCAAAGATTTATTACAAGCATGAATAAGCGTAACGAAATTATTCCAAATTCTCGTTCATTTTCATTTCAAGCATTCTCAATGATCAAAGTCTAAACAAAAATACTTGATTTACGGATGAAATGTCCCTAATCCAATATAAAGTTTTATTTATGCCTTAATGTAATTATGATATTAGGATCAGAAGGAAATTTTAATTTATTATCGACACAAAACATGCTATATCGCATTATGAAACCGACAGCAAAGAGATGGAAATACTTGAGCGCTCGTAACTTTTTTAAGACCTTTTTATGTTTGTATTCCATTTTGACATTACCTTTATAAAATCTCGTTAAGATTTTATAAATACGGGAAAATTAAATTGAAAGGAGGTCACCCAGAAAGAACACCCTTTAAGAATTAATTAAAGAATTTAATTTTCAAAAAGAGAACTCCTTCGTATTATTAGAAATTTAACTTTTTGCTGCAAAATAATATTTTATAATTCGTCTCAGTGCTTTTAATTTTGTTTGAATTTCTGGAGATGACAAATAAATTATTTTTATGCAAAATATTAATAAAATATAACAATAAAATATCATCCAATAAGTTATGTGACCTTGATCAAATTTAGAGAAAATTACTTAAAAATAATATTTAAAAGTTTTAATATTTATTAAAACATAACCATGGTGAAGTTTTAATGCAGTTTTTCTCGAATTATATTTACATTTAACAAATTTTAAATAATAGGTTTATATTATTTACATTCCTATAATTACATCGATTAAAAGAATTAGTCACATACACCATTCAGAGTAAGCCTTATTACAAACGCAGTAGGAGACGGACGTGTTTAATTTATCTCCGTAGTGATTGTGTAATTTCATTATATTAATACATATGATAGTGAAGTGTACTGAGGTGAAGTAAAATACAGTGATGTGAAATGAAAATAAGAAATTAGTTATAAACTAGGCTAAGCAATGTAAGAACTATAGGATAAAGGTTGTGTTTTGGTAAAAAATTAATTCAAATCAGTCATTGAAAAAAATGTAAATAGTCTAATAATCGTTCTACATAATTTAAAAAATCTGATGTGACCAGCACAATGCCTTCCGTCAATTCTGTATATTATGTAGAAATTCCATACATAAATTTTCTTGCAAAAGATTCTAAATTTCCAGTAAAATTATTTCATAAACAAACTATGCAAATTACACATAACATTGCCATCTTCTTCATCTTCTTTAGCTTTTCTCATTAGTTAGGGGTCGCTATTTTATATTTTCTTCTTCCACTCATTTTTGTTTCGAGTGTCGTTCTCAGTCAGTTTCTTTTCATTCAAGTCTTTCGCAATACAGTCCTTCCATCTTATTTTTGGTCTTCCTCTGTTTCTTCAACCTTCTAATATTAACCTATTCATTCTTCCAATATATTCTTCATATCTCCTCATGACATGTTCAAACCAATATAATCGACTCTCTTGTATCTTTCTAGAAACTAGAGTTATTTCCTTACCGTATCTTTCCGTGTCTTCCCCAACATCTACTTCAACATCCTCATCTCTGCCATATTCATTTACTTTTCATTGATACTGACATCTGTCAATTTGAATTATCTGAATATACTAATAATTTTCATGGTTAGCATAGCTGGCTGATTTATGAAATTTAATATCATTCTAATTCTTTAACTTTATATTTGTTGAATACGAAGTATACAATGTAATCAAACCGTATAGAAAATAATAACGTTAATCATATTTAACTGTTAAAATCTTCAAATGAGGCTATTTCCGGTTGACCAATTATAACCGAAATCTGAATTTATGCGATCCGAAACTTTTGTCACATACACACAGACACACACACACACACACACACACACACACACACACACATACATACATACATACATACTTACATACATACATACAAACAGACATCATCGTAAAAATGGTTAAATCGTATTATAGGGACCCTAAAACATGCTTATTCAGTAAAAACTCATCATTGAATTTTTTGACCAAAGACAATACCTTCCTTACCAAAGGTGACGGAAGGTAAAAAAAAATGTTAATATATTTATAATATCCAATAAATTTATTTACACACAGTATTAATTATGAAAGATCCCCAGAAAATAAATAATTCTATGTGATTGTATGGGCTTTTGGTTTTCCGGATATTTTCAATTTAATATTTATGAGTAGAGGGTGAATGTAATATCATTTATCTGATTTAATAACAGTATAGAAGAATGAACGAAAAGCATTATACTTTAAATATAAAATTATCAATTGAAATGGTTTGAACATCATTATTTTTATTTATCATCATTGCTACACAGAGGTTGATAAAAATAACATTCAGAGAAACTATTCAGATATTTACAAAGGTAAATGTAGTGAAATAATCAACTTAAGCATCAAATCAAGTACAGATGCAGTGTGTGAGTCAGGGAGGGAAAAATAACTATCCTCCCCTGGAACCATCAATAATTCACCACAACACACCATTAAGCACATACGCGCAATAAACTTCACCCATTCCCTCTGTAAACCGCACTACCGCTGTAGCGAATGTTAACCATATCTGATTGCCAAAGTCGAGTTCATTATAGACTGGAAAAGGAATTGAAATTGATAAGTATGGGAAGCCTACTGCCTATTATAGTAAATATAAACATGTATTAGGAAAATTTTATGCAATAGAATCTAGAATTTTGTGTAATGGTTTCTCAGTGAAATAGACTGAGATATATTGACTTTTGTTATAACGTTTTCCATTTCAGTTTCACACTTAGTATTAATTTAATAGACTGCACTTGCAAGAACTGACGATCGTTGTAATAGCAAGAAAGTGCGCATGCAGTAAGGTTCGGTTCACTCTGAAAGTATGAGTGAAACACACTGATTATATAAATGAAACTTAAGTTATGTACTCAGTGCAAAAATGTTCGCACTAATTATATAAATGGAAAATGTTATTAGATTCGTTTACTCATATATGTATACCGGGTGTGTACTTGAAATGCTATACAATTATTTTCTTACTTTAAATAGCGCTTGCGCGCTAAATTTAATAAACGAATACCGTTCAGTTTTGTTTTTTTTTCTGCACAAGTTTTGTTTTTGTAACGTCTCTGAAATTAATAACTGAGAAACTACAGCAAAATAAAATAATAAGTAATGAATTTAACATTTCGTGTACACACAAATAATTCAAATTGATCTATTCTTTCGTTCTATGTTCAAGATTCTTTATATTCACTGATGTTATTAGCGGTATTTCTTAAGGATATATGTAATAATAATACACCTATAATATTAATTACATATTTAATTAATAATGCAATTAGATATTTTGGATTTGTGTCAATTACATACTTTTAAATACCTCAACTGGTTTTTATGGACTTGTTTGAGTAGCGAGATTTATTATAACAGAATATTCTATATTATTATATATTAGATCACTAAATTAATAAGAGATATAATAAAAAAAATAAATGTGACAGATTGAAAATTTATCTTTATTATTTGTAGCTAGTACGATAAATTTTCAAAAAATAATATTTAGAATTTTTTTTACAAAATATTACTTTAGGTTGTCCAATTGTCCAACCTTTTCAGCTCTTCCCTTTATAATATCAGATTGAGGAATATGCTGTTTCACAGATCTTAATTCCTATAGTTTTCGAGGAATCGTCCTTCCAACATCATCACGTCCCCACACACACACAGACACACACACACACACACACACACACACACACACACACACACACACACACACACACACATCATCGTAAAAAAATTAAAATTGGATTCTAGGGACCTTAAAACGTAATTATTCACTCTCTTAGCGAGAGGTAAAAATATTGGGGATAAAAGAATCAGGTAGGTTGTGGGAAACAAGATCGTTTTAAATAGCTATTTATCTGTGATAGATAAATTCATTAGAACATAGTTAATCAATTTTTTAAAAGTATTTTTATGAAAATACAGTTTATGATTATTTATAATGCTGAAATCATTCAACATTCCAAAAGAAGATTGTTTGGTAACTTTCAAAAGTGGAAGGAACATAATTCTAAAAAATATAAACCATGTATCTTATTATCAATGAATCTATCGCCACCTTTATAATAAAGGTGCGCGTATTTTTACACCGTTTGATACGAAGTAAAATTTTCGTACATGAAGTAAAACGCCCCAAAAGATTTATGTTTAAACTAACGAATTTTCATTTATACTGCAAAACTTCAATAAAATCTGACATAATAAGTAGTTCACAGGTTGAGAGATGCATACAAATATATCTGGCTGAGTCGGTCGCTGGTCGCCGGTCATTGAAAAATACATCGCAATAACATTAGTTTTAACCCCAATAAGTCAAAAGGGTAATAAAAAATCGCGACCACGTCGATAAATAACCGCCCGGGGTTCCATGGCCGTACGACCGGGGCGTGCGCCCTTTGTGAACCCCACATGACACGTGCGGCCTCGTCAATCGCAGAGGAGTTTACAGCAGCTAAAACGGAAGCAGCCAAAGCAGTTTGCCACACTGGGCAATATCAATATCGAGAATAACATTACAGTTCGAACTAACACATAAAAAGCGGGCATACAGTACCGTCCGAAAATCTGGCTTCACCTGGTGATTTGTAAAAATCATTTGCCGCTAGTATGAACAAGTGACTAGCGAGCTATTGACTAGCATTATTTTATCTGTCAATTGTTTATGTATTATTTTAGTGAAAAATACTTCAAATATTAGTTATAAATATTAATGTACACGTAAATGAAACAAGTGTAATAAGTTTTTAATCTAATTTTTAAGAACATTAACATTTTTTTGACACAATGAGTTCTAACATAACCTCATTTTTAATATTAAATGGACTATTCTAGAAAACTAATCTACCTGTCTGAGATTCTTTCGAATGTTTAATTTACATTTTGTACAGTATTATGAGAAAAAGCACTAATATTATTTGAAGATGCCTCTACACTTAATATTAAGAGAAACAGCACTATTTCGGTTGTAGGAAAAAATTGTACGCAACACGTATGTAAAATCGTGTTTTTTATCTCGTTCTTTAAATTCCGCAGTCGATCAAAAAAAGTACTACTTTATACCCTTGTTGCATAAATAACTATTTTCAACAGTTAATATCTGTAATAATTTCATCTCATATGACTAGCAAATTCACTAATACTCTTCTACTAGATATAAGAGAATGAATGTTCCAAAATCCGTTGTCGTTACTAGTATTTCTAATAATTAGATTTCGTGTTTATGGTCAGTATTATTCAAGATTTCACATATATCACATTGTTAAAATAGTTAAACTTAACAGTTAATATAGGAGATTGGTTCACACGAATTTAGGATTTATATTAAAAAAATAAATTTTATAAACTGTCATTGTTTTATGACATTCTCTCTCCATAAAAACTGTGCAATTTTACATCCTCCTTGTGTGCAATTATGTCGAAATTTGAAGTATTATAATGTACGCCCCCTGAAGTTGTTTAATTGGATGGAAATCTGACAGTGTGGCTAAAAGATATGTCCAGGAATCACTGCAAAACAATACAAACTTTTCTTATCACTTTAATTCTAAGTATTCTAATGTTCATTACCGTCCCTGTAATTGTAATCTGTAAGTCTGCTATTCTTTAATATGCTATTTCCTGAAAAGTAAACTCTGTTTATATTTCCATTCATAGGTTATTTATTTAAAATTGACAGCTAATGGTGGTATTTAGTAACTTTATTCTTAGGTTACCTAGTGTGTTATAGTAACATTTAGGGCGATATTACAGGTTTATTTTATACAAATTTCTTCTTATTCGTTGATTCTGTATAGTTTCTATGGATATTTATTCATTTTATTTTTACGCCGGCGGCGTAGAAATTAACTACTTCTACTCCGGCGGTGTAGAAATTAAACTTCTATATTGTGAATCAACTCACAAAAGATGGTAGTTTTATGACATTTGAAGAAAAAAATAAATATTGAAATTTATTAGTATTTGACTTTGATTTTAATGGGAGAACGAGAAATGCTACTAAATATTGGTTTTCCCATTAAAACCAAAGTTCAGTATTAATCGATTTCAATAATTAGTTTTTTAAAATGCAGGTTCATATCAGAAGTATGTTTGTCTAATGTTAATTTTTTAAAAAGTTTAATAGTACTTGTACAGGAACAATTTATTTGAATTTTCGCTTCATATTTTAGTACAGGAGTAGCCATTCGTCTTAAAGTTTGTGTACTTATCTTGAAACGTTAACAGCAACAAATTGTTTTGCCCTCCTTCCTTATTTATGTTTAATTTAGAATATTTAATTATTTTTTTAATGCTCCTAACCTCGAAATAGATATGTATTTCATATACAGTTACAGTCTAGTATGTATGTATGCATGTGTGACTATTATTTATGAGAGTATGAAATTATGACGTCACAGAATCAGATCCGGCAATGTTTATGAAAGAAACCATGAATGAAAATTATAATAATTTTAAATATTTTCTATGAATACGAGTATATGATTATTTTGAGGTTTCTTGTCAAAGATCTTGATCTTGATTTTATCGTGTCTTTTCAATAAAATTATTTAAAGACCAAAATTATTTCTTCAATTTTGTTAAACATTACTAAAAGTGAATTAATCTTAAAATATATCTTCTTTGAATGAAATAACAGTGCATTTTCTGTTAAATTAAAGTTTATAGTTACAGCACAATAAATTAAAAATCTTTATTATCTTCTTGTACTCGTAAAAGAACAATCTTGAAACTTGTATCTCCAAGTTTCCAGTAATACAATTTCTCATTAATTTGCAGAAAATAATAGTCTTGATGAATTTTATGATCATGCATTAATGAGTATTAAAAATTCACACTTATACACAACATTGGTAATTTATTGCCGTTAACGGCAACAGTGTGACAAAATGTCATGTACTAGGCAACTTTTTCGATATTGGCAATTTTTTCGTAGCGCAGCAACTCGTTTCAGTACTAGATCAGAGAAGTAACCAAAAATAATTAAAGTTTTAAATATCAGATGACTGCGCAGGTGTCACTTATGTAAAAATTATGCTTCTTAAATAATATTTTTAATAAAAAAACCATGTGGAAGAGAAATTGATTAACCTATGTAATATCAATTTTTTTCTATATTTAGTTGAGGTTTTAATGGCCGCTTTTAGAAACGACGGATTATTTTGCTTAAATTTTCTACAGGTTTGCGTTAACACTTTTTGTATATATTTTATGGATAAATTTATAAAATTATTTATAATTTTAATCCCGGAGCCTACGCTTTAAATATAACTCCATTGTTACACAGTTCAGATCTCAAATGCGTGTACTTAACTGACAGATATATGTCACTGTCAACAAACTAATCATTTCAAATAATAATAGTAATGTTTTAAAAAGAAAATAGTAGATGGAACAATAATTATATGGAAAGGAATTTAATACAGTTTCCAGCATAAGTAAATATGTAGGAATATGGATAATATAATAAAAATATATATCATCACGACATATTATCCATCTCCTTTGCACACAGATGTCGGTAATAATTATGGCATATTCGTATTGTGCGGGCGTTTACCAGGCGTCAATTCACGCGAATCTGGGGAACCCGGTTCGATTTCAACCGACACCAAATATTTTAGAATTGACCGCTGTGGTGCACTTTTCATACCAGAAATGAATAGGTAAGTATATAAATAAATAAAATAAATATTTCACGGCATATTACCCATTGCTGGGTGTGCCAATCTGCTTTTAACACAGATTTCGGTAACAATGATGACATATTTGTACCGTGCGGGAATTTACCAGGTGTCACCTCTCGAGCACGTACCAAAACCTATTCAACTCTCCCCATTAATGTTAAATTGAGGAATCCGTAGTCAAACAGGTCTTTAGTCTTATAGAATTTGAGAAATCGTACCTCCAACAACCTCACACACATACATACACACACACACACAGACATCATTGTAAAAATGTTAAAATCGAATTCTATGCACCTTAAACTGTGCTTATTCAATAAAATTTGGATATGCGATTTTTAGCATGAATCCAATACTTCTATTAGCGATAGGTAAAAAAGACTGGTCCTAGATATGACAAAAATTGTTACCATTACGGCGGTCAACATGTTAAATAAATTTACTATGTGTGTGCATTTATTCCGTCCTTTATAAATCTAGAGTTACGTGACGTAATATTCTAGATTTTTAAGCAACATTACTATTTAACTAATTTCTAACAGTAACTATTTAAGTCCTGCTGTTTTCATGCATTTTTAATAATCGAGTACATTACACCTTTCAAATTTCAAGAAAAACAATTAATTAAATATTGCATCTATTTCAATCTGATATTTCATTATTACACCTGTTAATATTATCAGAAGTCTATTTCAAAAAATCTGATGTGACCAACACAATACCTCCTGCCATTTACCTATGGGGTATAATTTTTATATTACTTTATAAATTTATCCATAGAATATACAGAAAAAGTATTAGAGCAAACCTGTAGAAAATGGAATAATATTTATTTTTATAATAACAAATTGCGAAAAATATACATTTAAAGGTATTTTTTGAAGAAAAACTATCTTGAGCTTCAAGTAAACTGCCATTTCCGGTTATCCGATTGCCATCAAATTCTAATGGCTTCTTTCCATAATATGATAAGGTAGAAATACGTGATTTCAAAGCTTTCTGAATGATAGTATTTGAGTTAGAGCGTAAACAGGATCCACACACACACACACACGCACGCACACACACACACACACACACACACACACACACACACACACACACACAAAATCTCGATATACGATTTTTAGCACGATCGCTATACCTCCCTTACCAATGGTAGCGGGAGGTAAAAATACTATTTCAATGCCTTCTGTATCTAATAAAAATGTAATATTTAAATCATTCGCCATTGTATTTTTTAATAATATAATATATGATTGTTTTTATATTATTGGATAGCAAATTTGATGTATTTTTCAAATTTGTATAAATATACAGAGTGTTATGTATTGCAGTGTACACCGCTTAACTTGTAGTAGAACTGACCCCATAGATAGTAAATCTGGCAATAATTTTTGTTTATCATGCTTTCTACAAGAATTGGAGGCATTTAAAATTGGGTAATTACGTTATAGTTAATAAAATTGTAAAAAGGAGTGTTGATTTGTTTCATTTGTCATTTTGCCGATATCTACAATCTAAAGTTGTTTGTATTTTTGTCGTGGAATACGACCTTTAGTTTCAATCAAGTATTGCGAATTTCTTCAATTCTTCACGCTAATTAGTAAAGTAAAAAGGCATTCAATATGTATTGCATGTTTCTATAAAGCCATGGAAACTTCATTTCATAACTGTGTGCTAAAAAATAACATCTCTGACCCCCGGGTCAGACAATTACAAGACCGGACACAATTTTTTTCTGCTGTCTTCACATCACTGACTAATGCTACAAAAAATTGACGTGAGAACTCGCGTTAGATCAACTGATTCCAGCGATGATAAGATGTCGGTATGTGCATAGAATTTGAAGACAAAATAAATTAAAAACTGAATATTCACGTATTACGCTGATGCTGATTTTAATCTGAAGGCATTTGCATGAGAAGTTTATTCTTACTTAGACGACAATTTCACGTATACTCGGGTTAAGTTTCAACTCATAAAATGTCTCGTTGTTTATTACAGTTATGTTACTTATTCTAACTTGGTAAGACGGAGAAAATCTTTACGTGCATTCATAATTCCAGAGCCGTAACAGAATTCTTATATGCAAATGTTACTAACAATAAAATACTAAGACAATTTAAATATTAAGTGAAGAAAATATTTTTCTCCAACACTATTTTGGAAACTACACATTCCACAACTAAAAATTATGTTGGAATTAATATTATTCCAACAAACCGTGTGGAATAATTCCGTACGCCGTTTGGAATAATTCCGCACGACTTTCGACGAATCACAATTTATTTAGCCGCATATTAGCGCGGTATATCAAATATCTTGGTTCGGTTGCTATGGTTACGACTCTTTGTTTTATATTTATTTATTTATTCGCATTCGACGTTTTAAAGTTTTGAACATTTTTAGAGTTTTTTGAAGTTGTCCAGAGTAATAAGTTTATCTAAATAATAATATGTTACTTAGAAAATTAACTGAAGCAATTTTATAGAAAAACATATAAAGTGGAAATGAAGATATAGATATGGAATGTACGGCACCAGAAAAAATCTTCAGTAATGTCTCCGGATTTCTGACACTGACATTTATTTGTCAGCTCTATTACAATTTGTATAGCCTACTTTATTATAGGGATCTGTGACAATGTTGCTAGGTAACCCCTTTATGAACATTTCCAACCCGTCGGGTGGAAGTGAAATCTGTTATTTATATGTATATAAAAAGTCTTCCGCAATGTCTCCGAATTCCTGACACTGACGTTTATCTGTTAGTTACAAACATTTTAATTTAACAATTAGTTTCCATGGCATTATTTGGGCTGTGAGATTTATTGCAACAGACCAACAGATAATTTTATATATTATATTCTTTTATCTCTAAATCAATAAAAGATATAACAAAATATGTAAATGTATCAGATAGAGAATTTACTCTTCTTTAATAATAGCAAGAACAAAAAATTTCAACAAATAATATTTAGAAGATTTTTTTTAAGAATCTGCTACTTCCGGCTGTCTAATTATTACCAAAACCTTTTTAGCTCTTCCCAGTAATGTCCGATTGAGAAATACGTAGGTAGTAGAACAGATATTAAGTATTATAGTTTTTGAGAAATCGTCCTTCCAACATTCCCACACACATACACACACATACAACATGCACACACACACGAACACACAGTCATAAACATTATCGTAAAAATATTAAAATCTAATTGGAGGGACATTACAACGTGCTTAATCATTAAAATCTGGATATGCGATTTTTAGCATGAATCCAATACGTCTCCGAGAGGTAGAAATAAAATATAAATGACTGCACAGTGCAATTTTTTAAATAAAATTAATCCAGCAGTCATCTAAATATCAAAAAACTAATTTTTATTAACAGTAATAACTGATTATAGGTTGTCAAAAATTCCTTTCGCAATATCCTAAAACTATTAACATATCCGTTTGTTCGGCTAATAATAATATTTATTGTCATTATTATGAGACAATTAAATAATGTTAGCTTACTCCTGAACAACTTGAGAAGATTGACAATTATACACAAATTTTCATTTTACAATTCGCCCAGTAATTTTGAAAAATCATAAGCGTTTCATAATCTGCCTACGACGTATGTATACACCTTATTTTGCATAAAGCAGGAAGCTATATTCATCATTGGATGAAGGTTTTATTTAAGCAGTAGTGAAGTAAATAAAATTTATCGCTGGAAATAAAATTGTGTAATATAGCTTTATATCGGCATGGAACATTTGAAGTTAACGATGTATAAATCAATAATTTCCAAATAATTTGTCTCGATGAGTTCACTGCGTTAAGTGAATAAATTTCCCTGGTACGGAACTGCGTAGAATACTGTTAAATTATTATAGTTATTTTTATCTAGTTTTAAAGTCTGAAATACAAATACAGCACAATGTCGCGATAGCAATCAGTAGAGCACGCAACGTTGTAATTGTTCTTTTTCTAGATTTACATAGCAATTTTACCAAGTAAAATGGTAATAAGATCACTTAGAAAATGTACTGGGCAAATTTAACTCCACTGAAATTATAAATAATATAGGACTCTTTTCAAAAGTACAAGATATAACCAGTATTGCAATTACGAGTTTAAATTATTGATTCATTAATTTTAAATTATTTAACTATTTCGTACTGAGTACTGAAACATTTTTCCACACTGACTGCGAAAAAAAATATTTTCTTTATTCATATGAATGTTGATAAACTACATTTTCAAATGGTTCCTGGTGCAAATAAGGTCCAGCGATAGATGTCAAATAACATAATTTTTCATTCTAAATTTAGTGATTTTCCAATTCTATGTGGTTTATTTTCGTCGACAAGTAAAATCCACAATCCTGGTGACAATTTTACTACGAGATTTAGAAAATCTTGAAATTTTAAATGAAAAATTCTGACATTTGACATCTACGTACATAATTAGTAATTGTCATTCAGATATGGGCCCCCATATCTGCTTGTCAAAGCCAACAATGTCGCATGATTGCTCGCTCCCTGTACTTATGTAACCAAAACCGAAAGCGGCAAGAGGTATTGTGATGGCCACAACAGATTTTTTTTATTTGATTTCACAATCAATCCCATTTTGGCAAAAACAAATATGAAATAGTTTATCCTTGCATTAGACCACACTTGTCTTGAATTTTACTCATATTAATGATATCATCATCCTAAACATACGAGCCCAAATCCATATATTTCGACTGGTTTATATTTTCAACAAACAAATTATAAAACCTACGCAAATGGTGAGAATTTCTGCAAATTCAAATTTCTTTCGACTAGTTTAAAATATAGATTTTAAACTTGCAAAAACTGAATGTTATTTAAGTATTCCTCCATTTAATATTGGGTTACATGTCTTTTATTAGTAATACCAGCTTTAATTGTATTAGGCATTGTATACCAAAGCCCTGCAATTTTCTGCGAGTATGGTCGCATATGTCTTGCAAGGCAAGTTTTACTATACGCACTGGATTTTTATGAATTTGTTTTTCATTGCGCCAAAAGTAAAGGAACTCGGTAGAAGCTAAGTCTGGACTAGAAGATGGCCCTTAAAATGCCGGTTGAACTATTATCACACGCCATTTGACTCACAGTTTTTTACTTTCTTGTACGTAAGTAAAGGAAGTATTGTAATCGCGAAAAATTTCGGTTTTCAGATTTCAGCGGAAATATCCATTTTGATCAGCCCTGAATCCGTTTTGACTAATTTCGTCGTGACATCTGTACGTACGTACCTACGTACGTACGTACTCAAAAACGGTAAGCCGTAGAAAGATGAAATTTTGTATTTAGGACTGCTATAACATCTAGTTGTGCACCTCCCTTTCTGGTTATTACACAATTTCCAGAAGTGGCACTTTACATGAAGCCTATAATAGATTTTAATGAAAAACTGTTTTAAAATATAATCCATAACTTTTCAAATTTGGTATACAAGACTTTTATGTCAATCGAAATAACATAATAGATTTTGGTTAAAATAGACTAACCGGAAATGGTACATTACTTGAAGTTGTTAACAGTTTTTCTTGCATAAAATAATTTTATTTTGATTTTAGAAATAAATGCTTCAAATAAAAGTTTTAGAGTATTAATTTCTGCGTCTAGCACATCAAGTATTATTAAATTAGCCCTTTGTATAAGCGAGATATGTAAATTTAAAAATTATATACTTTTTTGTTTTTGTAATAAAGCTTGCTATGGATTAGGACAAAAAAATTAAAATAAAATGTTCATGTCAAATTACGTTAAATACGTGCAATTTTATGATTCGTACAATAACAAATATTATATTTTTATTGTGAAATTAGTCATATTCATTGTTGTAATCAAATATTTCTTTGTTGTAATCAAAACTCTCTTTAAAAACTCCCTTTATGGTCGCTATATATCTTACTGTTTTGAAGTTAAAATTAATATTTTATAATTTATTTATTAAAAAAATATGTATAGTTTAATAATCGTACAAGGAAGTCGTGTGGTGTCCACATCAGTTTTTTTTTAAGTTTTAATTCTATATTTAAAATCACCTAAAGAATTTTGTAGAAATTTCGAACCATTTGTGTAGATTTTATAATTTGTTGAAAATGTAAACCGGTGGAAGTATTATGAGTTTGGGTACAAGTAAATACAATTTTTCGTAAGATCTAAATTAGTAAAAAAAAATCAATAAACTGCCCTATTCCCGTGAACTTGTAATCTGCCAACAAGTTTGAAAAATACTCTGTAAAATATGCTCGGACGTTTAAATTTGGAAGTTTTGAAACATCTGATTGAAAATATGATTTAAGAGCCGTGTTTTAATCATATAAGTTGGGCCGATGCCAGCGTTTGCATTTGTACAAATTAAAGCAATACATACACAAGTTTGCATTGATTAATGACTAAATTAAAATATCAAATTCTCCTGACAGACAAAAATAGCTTCGTGTTAGTTTGATCATTGCCCCGACAAAACAACATAAATCCATTGCCCTATTTTTTATATTTATTGATCTGCCTACACCAAAATAAAAATAATCAAATTACGAAAGTTTCACTCATTGCTAATAAATTATAAATACATTTTCTAGAATTATCAGCAACAAATTAAATTAAAATAAATGAAATAAGATAAATATTAATGATTTATTTGATTCCGACGGATGTCAAACTTGATACTTGCAAATTTTGTATTTTTTATTTATTTAAAAAAATCAAAATTTCTGTTAGTTTGTAGCAATAGCCATGACATTTGTCTTCTATTTTTTTTTTTTTTTTTTTTTTGTTTGAGATCCGACTGCCAGGGTCATTACCGCCAAAATGTAAATTTAATGAAAGAACTGGTTCTTATAACCAGTTAAAAAAGACAGGATCTTATATCCTGTATGTAAGACGTGTTAAAGTACGAGTATTATGGCTGAATCCAAGGACATATTCTTATTATAAGTAACGTAGAAATGTGAAAAGTAGATAAGAGCTACTACTGGATATATCATAAATTCGCTTAATGCGAATATGAAGAAAGTAAAGTAGGAGAAGGTACTAAAATATTAGACTTATCAGTCCGGTTATATTGAGATATGAGAGGAGTTTCGTTATATTTTCATCCTGATTCGACAGGAATGCAGGGATGGTATTCTCCAACTGACACAGTTGCCTTTCGTGAGTATACTTATTACAATAAAGTAATACATGAGCCACAGTCAAACGCGCGTTACACGTGTCGCACATAGGAACAGGTTCCTTCAGCAGCAGATACAGCTGTGTCGCCTTAATATGCCCGATGCGTAACCTGGTTATGGTGACTTGTTGTTGCCTGGTGAGAGGAATTGGATTTATTTATTTATTTATTTATTTATTTATTTATTTATTTATTTATTTATTTATTTATTTATTTATTTATTTATTTATTTATTTATTTATTTATTTATTTATTTATTTATTTATTTATTTATTTATTTATTTATTTATTTATTTATTTATTTATTTATTTATTTATTTATTTATTTATTTATTTATTTATTTATTTATTTATTTATTTATTTATTTATTTATTTATTTATTTATTTATTTATTTATTTATTTATTTATTTATTTATTTATTTATTTATTTATTTATTTATTTATTTATTTATTGTTCACTCTAAAAATAAAGAAATGTCACATATAACGGTTGTAAATTCCACTCCTCAAATACTAACATTAAATAATAATCCATTTCGCAGTTTATTTACTTCAAAAATGAATCTTCTCAGAAAAATACTAGTATACGTTCTCAATTTAAAATTTTATAGATGAAATTAAAACGTTTATGCTTCAAAGGAACGGAACTGAAACACATTTCCATATATAAATATGAATGTTTGTCTACATTGCTGTAACTTTCAACTTTGACGTCTCGTTAAAAATGAAATAAATAACTTTTTGATGTAATCTCCGTTACTAACAGTACAACATAAAATAAAGTTAAATTGCATCAAATAGGAACCTACCAACAACAAATTGTCGACATGATAATAACGAGTGGGTAGCTAGCGTGTACCTGCGCGAATAATAAAATAAACAAAAAAACAAATAGCCCCTAGTAATAAACAATACAACAACGTTCCTTTCCTACCCCGTACAGATTGTTATCATCCAGAGTCCATATATCGTGATGGCGTGCACTGTACACATGTAATTATATTCGATAAAAACTTATTAAATATAGGTAAATCATTATGTAACCGGGCAATCTAGTTGCCTTAAATGACAGCTAAACAAACGACTAATTGGTGTTAATTAATTTATGGCGTGTTGCACATTTCGAAGATAATTACGAATTCAATTTTGTATTCTTCATGCGCAATTATACGAAGAATAACGTGGAATTGGTACGGCGACATGCAATCCCACAAATAATTCATACTTGACATGAATTTTTTACAATGATTGTACTGGTATTTTTTAATAATGCACTACGTTTTTATTTAATATTTATGTAGTTCAAAAAAATGTTAGGTTAGTAACAGTAAATACATGTTGCAATATTCATTCTTTTATTATTTATTTCGTTTAAACAAATGAATTTATCTTTTTCATAGAATTCTATATGAATTGAAATTATTAATCCTACATTATTTTGAAACTAGTACAAAAACCTGTAAATTTTAACATTATCTATATAATAAACAAAATAATAACTGAATAAATAGTAAAATGTAAAGACAAATTATAAGAGAGACGACGTCGGTTAAATGGGAAATGTGCGCGCCTTTGGGCGGTCATCTTAGATGTGCTTTTGTTTTGCCAAAAATTCTCATATGTTCGAAAATGGCGGAAAATTGAATTTGATCGACTTTTTTAATTATCAAATTTCTTCTAAACTATCAGTCATCGAGAAAAATGTTTCAAATAAAAAAGTTAGACATATTTTTATTGTCTCTCCAATGGCGTAGGATTTTTTTTATCGGTAAATTTTCCAGATATATCACAAACTTACATTTTATTAAATGGAATCATATTTCATTTTTACTTTAAAAAATACTTATTCTGTTCTCTTTCGATTGGTATAACAGTTATTGTATTTTAAATTTATTTTATCTTTTTTCTACTTTCATTAGTTTTTCAAAATTTATTTTATTTTACTTACGTAATGTATTCCTTACCTTGGTCATAGTTTAATTTTAATTCTATATTTTTAAGTTGGTAAGTAGGTATATCAGGTATAATCTAAAAAAATAAATATAACAATAACAGTTATACCATGAGAAAGAGAAAAAAAAATAAGTACTTTCCTAAAGTAAAAATCAAATATATAAATTTGTGTTATATCTCGAAAATTTACCGATAGAAAATTGATTTTCGTGCACAAATGGATGGACAATTAAAATATCTAACTCTTTCATTTAAAACATTTTTCTCGATTACTAATAGTTTAGAAGTAATTTCAAAATGAAAAATTCGACCAAATTCAACTTTCCGCCATTATCTAGTAACCTGCGAAATTTTTTTGGCAAAACAAAAGATAAGATAACCCCCCAAATGATCAGTAAAGATACCTGTTATAGTTCTAAGGTCCTTCTTGCTGAGAGCTAATAGCTCTTTGGCGTTTGTCAACGACGGTGAAATGAATTTCTTCGACTGACTAAGGCTTCCTCCCAGTTTTGATTTCCTTCTTTATATGGCTTTTCAAGAGTGCACAAGCTCCCTTTTTAGCGAGCTCATCTGCTTTTTCATTGCCTAGAACTCCCTCATGCTCCGGTACCCACCATAAAGTGACATGGTTATCTTTGGCTAGTTATTGTAGGGTGTTCATGCAATTCCAGACTAGCTTTGACTTACAAGTGAAGGCACTTAGTGCCTTTAAAGCAGCCTGGCTGTCTGACAATGTATACGAACTATGTTGATATTTCCAAATTATTTCCTGAACAGAGTTACGACATACGTCGCATTATGAATATGTTTTATAACCTGTATAGCAAAAAGAAACTACATCAATTACGTATGACGTCAAGAATTATATACTTTTTATTGTGCGATTCCATTCTTACGTGCAGTATGCTATAATGGATATTATTACCTCGTATGATTATAGTAACAACCCTTGCTCGCTTCTCTCGCTCATGTTATATAATTCATTATAGGTAATAGAAGCATCCACTATAGCGTCATTATATATTATTATAGGACAAGTTTGTTGTTATAAGTAATATTTTGATGTAAATAATAAGTATGGTTAAAAATAAATTAGGTACTTTATTCATATTCATAACAAAAATATCTGCAATGTCATTTTGCTTATAATGTAAATTGTTGAAAAATTTTAACAGTTGAGGCAAAAGTATAAGATGAATACAAAATGTCACTATGAATAGACATAATAGAATACAAATTTGATTTTTAACTTGTTATAAGAGCGTGGACTGCTAGACAACTATAATTCAATATAAAACTTATCAAAGTTTTCTGTTCAATTTTTTCCACACTGCAATTAAAATGTAAATGCTTGAAATATCTTAAAACTTTTGCACGAAGTTGTGAAATACTTCACTTTAGAACATTGATATAAAAATTAAAATTTCAAAATAGTTGCAAAAATTTTAATGACGTTAAATTGTTGTTTTGTTGTAAAGTTGATAAGGAAGAAATTAACAGTTATTATTCAGTTTGAAAACATTAGCGTTTTTTAGTTAATTAATGCCATGTTTAAAATTCAGATAAAAATTTCAAATTCTGATAATACCTACGTGATACTTTTGCACGCGAGCCTCTTGGTTTTATTCGAGATTATATCTAAAAGTAAATGAAAACATTCTAAAATTACATTCCATCTGGAGATAAACTATCGTTCGTGTTGTGCGAAATTTTATTATAGAAAGCTTGAAAGCTCTTTTAAACAAAGCTCACTCTCTGATTTCATCGCTTCTTTAAATTCAGCTCGTTAAAGTGCACTGCGAATTACATTTAAATTTAAATTAATTTTGGTATCTTAAGACTAGAAAAGATAATGCTATCAAGTAGACATGCAAATACTTCAACCAGTCTTATAAAATTCTCTTAAACACATTTACAACTAGTAAAATATTTAGTTTTCTTCAAATGTCAAACATAACACTCCCTATAAACGTATTAAATACTTAAATAAGTTTTGCCACTCTTGGTATTGTTTCAAATATTTTTATTAAACAATGCTGACTGTGTTAAATAATATTTTGGTATCCATAGAAACAATCCAAGTTTATCAGTTTTTGACAGAAAAAATAAATAGCGACAGAAAATAGTTATTTATACCTATACCAAGGCTGTACATGGGATATTCTTCGTCGTATTTGAAGTTTGTAGCCTGGACCAGCAAATCAGATCAGGCTAAAAAATAACTTTTAGGTTGATGTGTACACAACACTTTTTAGGAAACTATCACACAAGGTTATAATTTTTTATTCAAAAATAAGTTTCATATTTGACAGATTAATGCCAATTGCAGAATGCTTTGTCATTTGCTGTATTCTTTTTATCTCTCAGTTGTGAATTAGAGAGCAGAAAAAAGTAAGCGATCACTTCACAAATGAAACAACTTATTAAGGTATATACGAGATCTGTTCATAAAATAATCGATCTTTATTATTTGAAATTGTATTATTAATTTTACAATTTATTGGTCCTAGTTCCCTGCACAGTATGCCCCTCCCCTATTCACACACTTTTCGCAGCGGTGTTTCCATTTCGCGAAGCAGTCCTGGATGCTTCATTTGAAATAGCCTTTAAGGAGTGTGATGAATTTGCTTTGATGTCATCAATAGTCTGAAAACGGCGTCTTTTCAGCACTGAATTGTTCAATTTTTCAGTTAAAATTTCATGGCATAACCCAGTTCAGATTCTAACCTCTTCTGCAATTTCTCTGACAGTCAATCAGCGAAGTGGAAGGCCTTCCTGGTCGAGGATAATTTTCAATTGACTGACGACCACTTTTAAATCGTGAAAACCACTCGTAACATTGCGTACGAACCAGAGGATCATCTGCGTAAGCTTGTTTCAAAAATTGAAACATTTCTGTGAAAGTTTTCCCCAATTTCACGCAAAATTTTACGTTGCATTGTTGCTCCAGATTAGAGTTTCACGGCTTGACTTGATATTCGAGTTACTTGACTTAACTTGACTTGAAATCAAGTCAAGCTCAAGTCAAGTAATAGTAGCCGAAAGTCAAGTCAAGTAGTTAAAATGTCATGTACTTGAAAAGTCAAGTAGTTATTTTTCAATTACTTGAAAAAATCAAGTAGTTATTTTAATTACCAGAAAAATCAAGAAGTTCTTCATGACTACATTTCATTTTCATATACTTCCTTATGTTTTATAACAATATCAATAATACGAGTACCTATACTTTGAAATATAGACTTTTATTCATAAAAATAAATCATACATTCAAATTTAAAAATAAAAATAAAAGATTTAAAAGTATAATATATGGACTAACAAACTATTTATAGTATATGTATTATGGCGGACCTTAAAAGGGAGCAAGTCGAATTTTAACCGGGCCGTCCCGTAAAGTGATTCCAAATAAATAAATAAATAAAAATTATACTGGCAATGATTCCGCTTAATTTTAATATTTGACCGTGCTAAATGCACTTGATTTTTACCCATTTAAATAACAATTGGTTTTGGCACATTTTGGAACTTTATATTTCTCCGAGATATTAAGAGGTTTCAAAATTCCATTCATTATTGGAATATATACTAGAATGACCCGAGAATATGTGGACAAAACCCGAAGTCCCAATTATTATTATTAATTCGAATGGAGTATAGCTTTTTGGGCTTTTGTGTGATAGTTTAACCATCTACAGTTATCTTAATAATAATGATTAGAACTTCAAATTTTGTCGACATATTCTCGGGTCATTCTAGTATATATTTCAGTATTGAGTGAATTTTTTAAACCTCTGCAGAAATTTTAACTTGCAGTAGTGAATCAGCACAGCATATGGTGCGCCACGCCGTACCACACACAGCTAGATTACGATTCTACTGATTCGTGCGTTTTCGTACATAATCGGTTCGTTATCAAGTAGCTTGAATTTGCTTGAAATTGCTTGATCAAGTCAAGTAGTAACGATAGAAAATCAAGTCAAGTAATGAATTTTTGAAAAGCTTGATTTTCAAGTCAAGTCAAGTAATTTACAAAAATATCAAGCTACTTGACTTGATGAAACCCTACTCCAGATAACCGCATATTTCAAAAATCGCCACGACCAAAATAAATTATGAAAGTGTGAAAAGATGTCAGCCATATGGATTTGAACCATGGACCATTACTTTGCCGGAGTAACGCTCTACCAACTGTGCTATGGCCGAACTATCCAATGGCTGACATTATCTTCCACTTTAACTGTTAATGTATATCTCTATGGAGAATATAGTTTTGTGTCACGTTGTATGATGTGGGGTTGGATTACATTTAAACATCATTGTGCACATGTCAGAAATTGCAATGATGTTTAAATAGAATATCTCATTAGAGAATATCAAAATCACAGTCCTATTTTACATTTGGAAAAATAGAAATCAATTTCAGTAGTGTGGAAAAATATATTTTTATTAAAATATTAATAAAATATAGCAACAAATAATTTCCCGTGGGGGGTGTAAGCACCACCCGTGCTATCCTTTGCTACGCCCATGGGCTCTTTGTCTGTCAAACGGGTACAGATTTACCTCGAAAAGTATTACTTTAAATCCTTATAAAACAATATATTATTTTGTAAATAATAGATTACATTTAAATGAAATACTGTGTAATATAATATTTGATTTTATTAAAACAACATGAGCAAAGTAAATTTGTTTTGTGCACTATCAATAACAAAATGCACATACGATAATATATATTTGAAATTTTATACAAATCAGAATACTTTTATTAACAGTAAACTATAAATGGGTTTTGGTAAACAATAACACAATCTGTTCGTATAATATATTTAATTATTTATCATTAATTTTGTAGTTGCAATTTTCGTATGTTTACATTCATGAATAATATATTATTTTCCATATTAGAAACAAAATATGTTTTCACTAATTTACGTCTCATCTACCAATGATAAAGATAAAATGAAATATTTGTATAAAATAAATAAATTATATATTTGTTTGAACAAAATAGTAAGAAAATATAAATCACTTGTTTCTGCTTGGATAAGTAGGCTGTGCTTCGCTTTTGTAACGGTCGTTTCAAATCTGATGCTCAGTTGTCGATAACGTATAAGATTTAACGTTTCGAAGGACACTTTTTTATAGTTTTTCGTGGTAAAATGATTGATATTAATTAAAAATCGTACATCAATCGATTCGGTATTCATTCGTAATTATTGTAGTGTATAATACATTTAATACATATAAAAAATTCATGTGGTTTTAAATACAAGAAATTTTTCCTTCCTATTCTATGAGATCAAGGTAAGATACATTCATTTTTATCAACGTTGTTGTAAATAAATATAAAATTAAGAATGGTAAGTACATATATGTATAAAATAATTCATATTAAACAATATACTATATTGTTCTGTTGTTAAAAGTAAACAAATATTGTTTTGCGTGCATGAAATTTGCGTAAACAAATACTATAAATAATATTTTTTACTACAATGTTGCAGAAATGAATTTAAAATAAATTTGAACAAAAATTTAATAATATACATATGTGTATTTTCTATTTGAAACAAATATACATAATACATATGCACAATTTAAAAATTCTATTTGAAGTTTTGATTCAATTTAATAGATAACAATGTACCTACTCTTAAAAGAATAAGTAAAAGACAGAAAAAATAAAATGACATTGCGTACTACAGAACAATTTATCTTAAAGATGAATTAAATATTTTTTTTTATCTATGCAAGTTAAATAATATCATCAATTTGTCCTATTAATTATTCTATGTTTTAAATCCATACATTTATATTTTTTTAAAAGGGAGAATCTATTTTAATCTATATTCGGGCCTATTCTGTAACTCAGTGGTTCATTTTTAACAAATGGTTAAAAAAATTGCCCAATAGATATTGATTTAACAATTAAAAATCCATTTTTTTAACACTAATACAATTTATTGAAGTAAAACATTTTATTACTTGTCAATGTCCTTGTCACTGTCAATGTTCATGTCAGTGTTATAATGAATGTCTTCGTCAGTGTCAATCTGTCAATAATTATTTATCAACATCAAGTTGATTCATGATTATATAAGATGGCCGCGTCTTTCTTTTGTTGTTAATCATTGACATACTGTCATTGTATTACTGTTTATTTATTTATTTTATTTATATATTTAATGAGGTTGTAAAACTGTACAATAAAGGCCAAATATAGGTTCTTACAAATTCTTACATTAAGATATAAACAAAAACATTACAGCAAACAGAGAATACTAAAAGCAACTATAAAGATGGTAAGGTAGATTTTAAGCATTTTTTAAAGGAGTTGAAAGACATATTGAACAGATTTAACTGTATAAATTTAGTTGTTAATACAGAAGTACTTGTACTATGTACTATGGGTTACTATTAGGTAGCGTAAATAAATTATAAGACCTTGTTACTTTTGGTGGAATAAGAATGTATGTAAATTATGTATTTTAAGTTCCTTTCCATAAAACTAATTTTTTATTTACAATTTTCCTTTTAAAGCGTTATTATTATTAATTTGAAATGATTATTTTTTTGACAGTGACATTTATCTGTCAGTTACATACATTTGAGCTGAACTATGTAACCACACCACGGAGATGTGTTTAAAGCATAAGCTCCGAGATATAATTTTTATATTTCTTTATAAATTAATCCATAAAATATATAGAAAAAGTATTAAAGTAAACTTGTAGAAAATGGAGCAATCTTTAATTTTTATAATAACAAATTGAGAAAAAGATATTTTTTGAAGAAAAATTATCTTGAGCTTCAAGTAAACTGCCATTTTCGGTTATCTGATTGCCACCAAAATCTAATGCCTTCTTTCCATATTTGAATAAGGTAGAAATACATGGTTTCAAAACTTTCTGAATGATAGTATTTGAGTTAGAGCGTAAAGAGGATCCACACACACACACACACGCACACACACACACACACACACACACACACACACACACACACACACACATACATACATACACATAGACATCATCGTGAAAATGTTAAAAATGGATTCTAGGGGCCTTAAAACGTGATCATTTACCAAAATCTCGATATGCGATTTTTAGCACGATCCCTATACCTCCCTTACCAAGGGTAGCGGGAGGTAAAATAAAACATATCAAAATAAGTTCGCTTACTCTCTAAACTGCTCATATTGAATTTTTCTAGTTTGTATATGTAAGTTGGAGAGATAATATTAAATTTATAACAAAGTAAATTTACAAACTGTTAATAAATATTTCCTAATTAAAGCATATCAATTACTTATTTTACATGCATGATCGTTTCACATCAATACAATTTGATATATTGAATTTTGTAAATCAGCAATTGTACCAATTTCCGAAATAATATAGTTTCCCCCAAATAATGGTTAAAGAAATTTCAAGGAAACTAGTTAGTTGTACCTATATTTTTGGACAATAGTCCACACAAATTCCTTTATCAAAATATTATTCAATTAAATACATACTTAACAGTGTGCACTGATTAAACGTAATTTAATTTACATATGTACTGAATAATGAAATGCAGATAAAATGAGACATTGCAATTGCAACAGATATATAATTCTATTTTACATCCATTATAATCTGTAAAAGGAAACTAATTATTAATTAATCTACCCACTAATTCCCTCACTGAACATCAACTATATTCCTGCTAATCATTCCTCTCATTTCTAAGTCCTCAATCGTCCTGCCGTCCTGCTGGAGTGCATAATCCCCCCGGTGACATTTCACCACTTGGTTAGCTCTGCCCTCTGCCGGTGAGAGAGTGCTTGCAGCCCGATAATAACTGCTTAATCACCGATGCTCTAATCCGATTTAGAACCGATCGCATCTCACTTCGAAGAGCAGAAGTGCACAAACTCTCTCAACATCTGCTACAGTTCCCACTGTAAAGATGAAGTAAGAGGATTGTATGTTTTTATAGGTTATACGAGATGTATTTTTAATGTGGGAGTAATTGAACAGATTGGGGTTCGAAAAGTATAAATAGTTTACTTTGGTCAAAGAAGATGTTTTTCTCTTTATTAGGTACTGAATTTATTGCTCATGAGAGGGGGGGTTTGTGAAAAACATATGTGGATATGTTTACAGTTCTTGAAAAACTTATATAAAGGGGCTGTCTTCTGTTTTAGAAATAAAGGGACAATAGTATATTGCATATCGTGCCGTAAAATGGCCCAATACAACGGAACGCTAAGTTAGAAAACGGGTATGCCAATGTCGATGCGCGCGAGGCTAAAATAAAGCCTCATTCCCATCTACAGTTTCAATTTTAGGTTTTAGTTTTAATTTTATGTTTTAATTTAACTCAAACACACACACACACACACACACACACACACATCCACACACACACACACACACACACACACACAAATGTTATCGGATACTAGGGACCTTAAAACGTGCTTATTCACTAAAATCTGGAAATGCGATTTTTAGCATGATTCCAATATGTAACACGAGGGGGGGGGGGTGTTACAAAGGCTCTGATGATGGTGGTTGTTTTATACTTTTACTTCTTTTGCCAACGATGACAACTTCTTCTAACTAGTGGGCGCTTGATGTTCGACCACCGCTTGATTACACAGGACGGAACACAGACACTATTTCACTTATACACTTGCACTTAACTTCTTATCTTTGATGGCTGATGAACACTTATATTATTATGGACACAGACATTATTGGATTTTAACTAACTAACTTTATTTACGTGATTAATATTTACACTTACACTAAACTTAACTAAGCACATAAAAACATAAACTAAATTGTTACATTTTACATAGTAACTCTGCGTAGCAGCGTCTACTACGCGCTCAAACTAAAACTCAAACTACATGTCTAGTCGACATGAGTATCTAAAACCGACCCCATGTCTTGTCAACATGAATATCTAAAACCGACTATCTAAAACAAAGCGTTACTTTCGTGAGAGGCTTATCTCTGAGGGATGAAGAGGGTATCATATGGCACCCATACCAAAATATCAGCCCTGCACGTAGGCTCGCAATAACTTCTAAACTTAATTGTCAACAAATAACTCTCACAGCTAGACTAAACAGTCAGTTAATAAAAGATGATAACTATTTATAAACAGAATTTTGACTAACAAAGATAACAAGTTGAAATATTATTTCTGAAAGTATAATTTAGAAAAGATTATAAAAAGTTACTTATTTGTTATTGCTCGCCTTGTTACAAATATCTCTCTTAGCAACAGGTAAAAAATTAAATTCGTTATCTTGCCCCGTTCGTCGTCTTGCCCCACTCTCCCCAAATATTTTATTCACAATCAGGTCATTGTGTTTTATATATTAATTTTATTAATATTTGAATTGTATTATAATTTGTTAGTTTGCTCATTCGAGATCATTGAGTCTTGATAGGTGTCATGACAAAATGTTTATTCATTCTGTTAGTTTTTATTAATTACATTACAATGTGACTTGTCAAAATGACAATAACATTATTTTAGCGGCTAGAAAGACATTAGCTAGCCAGATTCTTTTTCTATAATTGCACAGAAAATAGGCGTTCTTAAACTCAAAATCAGTGCAGGATTAACAGCGTATTTCTGAGATCATTTTGAGCAAAAAATGTTATATGAACGTAAGTCCGGAAACTTTTCGTTATAGAGTTACAGCCTTTTAAAAGTGCACCTCATCAAGCACATACTCTGATACTAGCACTAAAATTTTGAAACTTGGTAAGAGGATACTATTTATAAATAAATAAATATATCACCACGGCATATTATCCATTTCCGGATTTGCCAGTCTGCTTAAGATTTATGTAGAGGTACATTTATGCTTTTCTTCTGTATCTGAGGCGTCTCAAATGGGGAAGCCATGAACTTTTTACCACTACCCTTGGTAAGGGAGGTATAGGAATCGGGTTAAAAATCGCATATCGAGATTTTGCTAAATGACCACGTTTTAAGGTCCCTACAATCTAATTTTAAAATTTTCACGATAATGTCTATGTGTATGTGTGTGTGTGTGGATTCTCTTCACGTTCTAACTCAAATACTATCATTCAGAAAATTTTGAAACCTTGTATTTCTACCTTACTCTTATATGGAAAGATGCCATTAGATTTTGGAGTAAATCAGATAACCGAGAATGGCACTTTACTGGAAGCTCAAAATAGTTGTTCTTCGAATAATACCTTCAAATATTTTTCCGAGATTTATACCAGCCGTCACTTCACGCGAATCTGGAGAACGGGTTCGATTCCGACTGACGCCAAATATTTTAGAATTTTAAATGGCACAAAATTGACCCCTGGAATACACTCTCCTCGCCAACAATGAATATAGGTAAGTATATAAATAAGTAAAATAAATATATCATCATGGCATATTACCCATTGCTGGATCTGCCAATCTGCTTTGTACACAGATTTAAAATTCGAAATATTTGGCGTCGGTCGGGGTCGAATCCGATATTTAAATTTAATTTTAAGTATTTACACGAATAAAAATTAAATTAAACGGGAGGTATTGTGTTGGTCACATCAGATTATTGTATCATTATTTTTTACCTATTAACACGTTTTCATTTTTGCTTATAAAATATTATATACAATGCAAAAATACACAAAAAGATACTCTTGCTAAAGCTTGATAACCGCAGTAGTTTTTGAGATATTTTAATTTCTAGAAAAAATCAGTAGCGTGTCTCACTTTACGCTGGTTGTTAAAAAAAAATTTTCATATTATTTTCTTAAAACATGAGACCTACTTTGTTTCAAAATCTTTTAAAGTATAAAAAGTGTTGAATGAAGAGCTTACGCTGTCACTTATTTGTAAGATTTTAAAAATATTTGAAAGAAAACGTTTCAAAAACGGTAAATTAATAATTTTATTTCGCTTATTAAATTTAAAAATTAATTAAAATTTATTCCAAAAGGCTTAATTTAATCTGAAACATCTAAACAAATTATTTATTCGACATTCTACAAAAGTTTCACGCTAAGGCCTCCCAAGTATTTGAGATACTTTTGAAAGGAATTTGCATTGAAATAATTAACGCAAATCCGGCTTTCGTTGCTAAATATATCTTTGACATTCGGATATGAATTTCAGGCTGAAAATACCTCGACGTTCGATTGAAAACTCCGAAAAACAAATGTCATATTATGACGTGAACTCATTAAGATCTGTCACTAAAAATCAAAAACAACAAAAACACTCTTGATGTGACAATTAATTCTGAAGGCATTTATAAAGACATCAAATCCTTGTTTTTATTTTCATATCTCAGACAGTTGACGTCGCCTGGTCTTCTGGTCCCAGACGTCGGATATAAATACACAGATATCAATTTCATTTGAGAGATTCTCTGTTGTCTAGTGCGTTACACGCTTGTTTGGATGAGATTAGCGATGGTCAGATGTTTCTGCACCCACGCTAACTTGATGCTTGATTTAGCATGCTTATTTGCGATGCTGTTTTTAGACAGTCATCGAATTAGTTTTACTTTGACGACTGACAGAGTAACTCAACTTGTCGAGAAATGATTTTTCACGTTCACACGGTTGTTGAACAACTTATGCACATGTGTCCCCATTCTCAGTTAATTGGTTTTTAGTGTGATGGTCTTTTCGTGTCATTTAAATGTCAATAACAGTAATAAATGTTATATATTTTTATTTCCTGCAGACTAGAAACTGGAAAAGTTTGAATTGTATTATAATTTGATTAGTTTGCTTTAGTATCGAGAAGTTTGAGGAACCATTCGGCTAAAAAACGAGGTATGAGACCAAATTCATAATAATTCGGCCGGTTTACACTTTCAATAAATTATAAAATCTGCACAAATGGCTGAAAAATTCTACAAAATTCTTTCAGCTACTTTAAATATAGACGTAAAGCTAAACAAATTGATGAGACCAACACAATACCTCCCGCCATTTAATTTTTATTAATATAAATACATACCTATGGGGTCTCGTTGCCGCGTACCTGATGTCTGGTTGCGAATCTGGGGAACCCGATTCGATCCCGATCAACGCTAAATATTTCGAATTTCAAATGGCACAAATTTGTCCGTTGTGTTGTACTCTCCAGCAATGAAGCAACGCTTGGTAAACGCCCGCACCCAGCAATGGGTAATAAGCTGTGATAATATATTTATTTATATATTATTTAAATACATACCTGCATATTATGCTAGAATTATCAAAAACTCCAATAGTACAACAGTTTTTCTTTAAAAAAAAGTGGTGTTAAATATGAATTTTTAACCTCTTATGATAGAAATATTAAAGAATATTTTATTCTCCATTCGATTAAATTACTTTTTTTATGTTCAACGAATTTAGTGATATAAAATTATAAAGAAATATCTTGCAACCTATGCTGCTAAAGACTGCACCATAGAAACATAATATTCAAATATTACTAATTGACAAATGTCAGTGTCAAATAAAATTTACATAATATCTTTGTGAAATTATTTTACTGGAAATAATGGTTTGCAAGAAATTTTCTATGTATGGAATTTGTACAAAATAAATAGAATTGATGGAAGGTAATGTGCTGGACACATAATTTTTTTTTGAATAAATTTGAATATATCACTATTTTTATCAACATCATCATCAAGGCTTATCACTCATTCTTGGATATGCCAATCACTTTTCTGATATTTGAAAATTGGAAATAATTTTCAAGTTTTCAGTTAGACATCTGTCAAAATCGAACCCGGGTCTTCCAAATCACAGACGGTCACTTAACGCTTATAGCTACTAGTTTTAATAATTAAATACGGAATTATAACTTGTATAAATATTTTTAAATCAAAAAATTAACATTGTAATAAATTTAAATTAACATTCATAACACTTAACAATGTAATATATTGACTATAAACATGAAATGCAATGTTATTGTTTGAAATTGCAACAAAAGTACAGCGATAAAAATACTACAGTTCATAGTTTTATAACTTAAATTAAAAATTATATGAAGTCACGCTAGAATTATTGAGAATTAGATACATGATTCATAGTTTTGATAATTTAATTTAAATGTGTTCAAAGTATTTCCCTTCAACAATAATATACCACCATTCTTTCCTTTCATATCTTAGGCTTCCAATCAATCTACTTTTGGATTGCTTTAAAACCTAATTTCTGGAGACATAAAAACTACCAAACCTGTCAAATTAATTTTTGGCGATTTAAAAACTGCCAAATCTGTCAAACTAATTACTGGAGAACTTAAAAACTGTCAAATTTATTTCATATCAACTTAACAACTTTCAAATCAGTAAAATTATATATCAAATCGAAAATGCTCTCTAGTTATCTAATATTTTCACTCAAAATTATACTTTAAAAATTTATTAACTAAGTTCTAACTAATTTAGCTTTCACAACTTAATTTAAAATAACATTTAATTAGTTAAAATGATAGTGCAAATTTTGTATCCCACGGCCCACCTCATTTTTATATTTTTAATAATTCTAGCATGACCTCCGTTCGCGGGAAATTATTTAAGCACATTAATTATTTAAAAATCGACAAATATACTAATAATAAATTTTGGATGGTATAAAATTTAATTACCGAATCATCTTATAGAGAGAACGGATTTACATATTTCCGGAGTAGCAGACCTTGAAATATACAATTCTATACAGTAAATTTTGTCCAACTTAGTTTAGTTACTCTGAAACAACATTGTTCCGCCGATGTAATACAAACACAATGAATAGATACATTCCAATAACCCTCCGTTTCCTTGCAAATCCAATCCGCCAAAACATCCTTACGCTAATAATCTGAAACTAATTTCCATATTTCCCGCCAAGTGTCCACCGCAGGAGGGAACAAGTGACAGTCGCTTATAAAGTCAACTTTTGACACGAGTGGGCCAGTGGCGCCACTAATCCCTAGTTAAACATGCTGTTAGTCAGACAAGCTGTTAAGCTAACAAACTTTGTGTCTAATCTCGGTCTTAACTAGCACAATATAGTTCGGTTATCAGGCTGCAGCAGGCTAAGTAAACTGTGGGGAGGGGGGGGGGGGTTGCTATTCGGATTCAAACACCCTGGCAGGTTACTCAGGAATTATCGCCATTACAGCTGTCGACTTGACGGGAACGTTGATAGGGAAATTTTGATTGGGTTCCAATTTGTTGGGATTTCATCTCAAATTTCAGATTTCATTTCGTCGAGGGTGGTTTTAATATTTTTTTAATTGAAAATAGACGTTTGCTTACGTGGAAGGGAATTTGTTTACCCGCAAATATTCAGCCATTAAATTATCAGAAGTTATCAAGTAATATTTGACTTTAATTTTGTACGTTTAATATTAATGATGTAGTTTACTTAGACCAGTGAAATTACACTATAATACAGTCTAATGTAAATATATTAGCAGGTAAATATTTTCCTATTGATAATGTTAAGTTTATTTATTTGGGTGAAGAGTAAAAATCAGAGATATTTATTTTATTTATTTATTTATTTACAAAAGTGGCCATACAACAGGACAAGGTCCCAATAATAGTACAGCACATTTATAATAAATAATACAAAAAAAAATGAGTGGAAGAAGGAAAAAAATAGCGACCCCTAACGAATGGGAAAAGCTAAAGTAGAAGAAGAAGATGTCAGTGTGAAGTGCAATTTGCATAGTTTGTTTATGAAATAATTTTACTGGAAATTTAGAATCTTTTGCAAGAAAATTTATGTATGGTATTTATACATAATACACAGGATTGACGGAAGGTATTATGCTGGCCACTTCAGATTTTTTTTTCTGAACTCATTGAAATTTATAGTGAAACATTTTGTGAAACTTTCAATGAAACTTTCAAAAACGTAAGTTGCTGAAATTTGTACATCCCTAAGTGTGAACATCAGAAACATAGGAGTTATGGGAAAACAATTTTTCTGAAATATTATCTGTCCCGTATAACGTTTTGTAGTGTGCCATAGTTATACAATGAACTATTTTTAAATGAGAAGTTCTTTTTTACCTCCCGCTACCCTTGGTAAGGGAGGTATAAGGATCGTGCTGAAAATCGCATATCGATATTTTGGTAAATGACCACGTTTTACGGTCCCTAGAATCCAAATTTAACATTTTCACGATGATGTCTGTGTGTATGTATGTGTGTGTGTGTATGTGTGTGGATCCTCTTTACGCTCTAACTCAAATACTATCATTCAGAAAGTTTTGAAAACATGTATTTCTACCTTATTCTAATATGGAAAAAAGCCATTAGATTTTGGCGGCAATCGGATAACCGGAAATGGTAGTTTACTTGAAGCTCGAAATAGTTTTTCGTCAAAAAATACCTTTAAATATATTTTTCTCTTAATTTGTTATTATAAAAATTGAAGACTATTCCATTTTCTACAAGTTTGCTTTCATACTTTTTGTATATATTTTATGGATAAATTTATAAAGTAATATAAAAATTATATCTCGGAGCTCATGCTTTAAATACATCTCCGTGGTTACATAGTTCACCTCAAATGTATGTGACTGTCAAAAAATAATCATTTCAAATTAATAATAGTAACGTTTTAAAAGGAAAATTGTAAATAGAATATGGAAAGGAACTTAAAATACATAATTTCTGCTAATCTGATTTATACACACATTTCGGTAATGATGACATATTTGTATTGTGCGGGCGTTTACCACAAGGGTTAATTTTATGCCATTTAAAATTCGAATTATTTGGCGTTGATCGTGATCGAATCGTATTCCCCAGATTCGCGACAAGACATCAGGCACGCGGCAACGAGACCCCATAGGTAAATGGCGGGAGGTATTGTGTTGGTCACATCAGACGTTTTGTGTCTAAATTTTTAAAAATTTGAATCTACACATGGCTGATTTTATAGTTTATGATTGTGAAATAAGCCAAATTGTTGAATAATCTGTATCTAATTAAATGTCAAATTCTTTGAAGGTAATGTACTGTACGTACGTCTAATTTTTGTATATATATTTGAATATAGGGTAATAAATCACATGCCCCAAAATTTATTAGGTTTACTGTAAGACAATTACACAAAGGAAACCGTACCGTACCCAATTTCTCATTGGTTACAATATGTGCGAACTCCTTTGCCCACAGATCTCATTTCGTTGACGGGCGCCACTGACCTGTAAAGCCGGCAGGACTACGCTGTGCGCGCTCGCACGTCATTCCTGCGGCCGCGGCAGGCTCCTGCGTTCACGCACAATTTATTCAAGGTTTATCAAAACCCAAATCTTTATAGTTTCCGCATGAATTTTTCCCTAAGCGATATGCTCGTAAATTTCGCGTGCGTTTTATAGGCTGCATTAATTTCTGCTTCTGCCTCGCGTCTACGGCTGCTTGTTACACTCACTGAGTTTTGGGAAAGTTTAGAACTTTGGTTTTGTTTTCGTATTCAGTACTGGAAGATAAATCGGCCAGCGAGGTAGGTCATTGAAGGGTTTAGTTTCAAAACAAATAATTTAGAGGAAACTTTCAACGTTTTATTTTGTACAAGCAGGGTTTTAGTTTTAATTAACTTAAAAGATCTAATGGTTTGCTATTTGTTTTCATTACTGAATAAATTTAAAATTAAGTTTACTTATTACAAGTGCGAGATATTATTATTAAAAGTGCAAAGTTCAACATAAGACGTGTTAATCACAATTTTCTATAGGATACATGGTGCCGAATTCAGCACTTTTCTTTAGTCTAGTGATCGTCTTTAGTAACCATGGAAATGGTATAAGAAAGTATTTTCCTATAATCTGATTAGAGTGTATTTAGAAAAATTCCAAGCAAGATGTCTAAATATACTTTTTACCTCTCGCTAAGAGAGGTATTGGATTCATGCTAAAAATCGCATATCCAGATTTTATTTATATTATTTTTAAGGTCCTTACAATCTGATTTTAATATTTTTACAATGATGTCTCTCTCTCTCTCTCTCTCTCTCTCCCTCTCTCTGTGCGTGTGTGTGTATGTTGTGTGTGTGTGTGTGTGTGTGTGTGTGTGTGTGTGTGTGTGTGTGTGTGTGTGTGTGTGGATGTTGGAAGGACGATTTCTCAAAACTATAAGACACCTGTTTAACTACGTATTTCCCAATGATGTTGATGTTGTTGTTATTATTTTCAGGTTTGTGCTAACCTACTAAGTGAGACATGTGCGATTTTATATATGTATGTATGTATGTATGTGTGTTTTAATAAATCTCACAACGCAAATAATGTCATGGAAACCAATAGAAAAATTAAAATGTTTGTAGTTGATAGATAAATGCCATTGTCCAAAATCCAGAGACACAACTGAAGACTTTTTCTGGGAAGTACATACATTATATTATTTCTTATTGCATTAATAGTTAAATATTTAAAATTATAAGTATATTACTCTCCAGAAATACTGTCAATCCCGATAATGAATTGGAAACATGTCGAAAAATTAGAAGAGTAGGACAAAATTTCTTCATCGGGCGCGAGCAGTCATGTGAGTTTGACAAGCAGATATGACGGCACGTATCAGAAAGACAGCTACATAGATGTAAAATGTCATAATTTTCCATTGCAAATTTCATAATTTTCAAATTCCATACAAGTTGTGGCGTAGAATAGATGTTTTTGGTAATATTAATTGTAAAATTGAAGTTATATTTAATATGAATCACCAAAATTTATAATGTATTTTTATTTAAATAAAAATTAAAGTTCTTTATCTACCCTTGTTGTTAAAGTATTACTTTATCTACCCTTGCTGTCAACTATTTGAGTTGAACAAAGCACACTTTAAAATCTGCTATAGAAAAAGGTTTTTTTTATCTCGTTTTCAGTATTTTTAATACTGAAAATTTATTGTAAATCACTCCCAAAATTATGAAAAGTTGATATTGATTGTCGTTTTATTAAGCCATAGATATCAATGTAACATAGATGTCTATGTTCGAAAATATCCAATAATAGATCATTCATAATTAAATCTAGATTAACACAATGACACAAATTACCACTCAGAATCGTTAACACAAGAATAATTTTCAATTTCCATTAATCAGCAAGGAATTACAAATTGATAGCTCGGTAATAGTAAATTCTGAGTGGAGCGAACTACACGACACGGAGTGGAGTGGGAGGTTCCATTATAAACACATCTACACACAGGAACATCCCGTCATGGCACACGTGATGTGCACAAGAAAATTACATCGCCGAGATCCTGAAGCTGAAGCCTGAGCCCGTATCCCGTCGCAGATGCTCGACTGTTTTCCTCGATGCAGTCGCAGCCAGCTGCGTTACTTTGCATAGTAAATTAATTCGCGAATTTATTAAGTTAACGCGATTATAGTTTATCATCTCCAGCGACGTAAATAATACGCTCTTTTGATTATCGCTCAGGGTATTCTCTTTGTGGAGATGGGATTTACCAAATAAAACACAAAATGCTAAAGTTGCTAATTAATTTATCAACAAAGGGACTAAATAAAATGAAGAATTTCAAATTATAAGTGAATTAATGCTGCTTACAAAGTAAAATTACTTCGCAGATTAAGATTTTTAGGTACTCTGAGATTGCGGAGATAATTGGATTTACTTGATCAATTTATTTGTAAGAAGTAATCAATTCAATGAGAAATATAGTTGTTTTTTCCAAACGTTATAAAAGTAGTGTCATTTGTGACTTGATTCACATGGTGAAAGTTTAATTTCTACGCCGCCGGAATGGAAGTAGCTAAAATAATAATATATTGTGTTATTAGGAATAAAAGTGAGATTTTGTGTGACGAGCGTGGTAGTTTAAACGACGAGCGAAGCGAGTCTGATAAATGCACGCGAGGCACACAAAGACAATTTACTCCGAATGACACATTATATTTTTTCTTCAAACGTAGATATTTAAAGAAAAATATCTACTACTGACGTTACATTTTACGTAAATTACGTTTGTGACACGTTTGCGATTTCAATTGCCCTGTAGCTATGGATACTTATTGGTTCCCTTTTGGTTATAAACATTGAAATGAATTTTTTCACGTTTTGACGTTTAAATAAAAACTGTGCAATTTTATATCCTCCTTGTGTGCAATTATGTCGGAATTTGAAGAATTATAAGGTAATGTAAGTCGCCTGAAGTTCAATTGGATGGAAATCTAATAGTGTGGCTGAAAGATATGTCCACGAATCACTGCAAATCAATATAATATTTTCTTATCACTTTAATTCTAAGTATTCTTATGCTCATTACCGTCCCTGTAATTATAATCTGTAAGTCTGCTATTCTTTAGTAATGTTATTTCCTCAAAAGTAAACTCTGTTTATATTTCAATTCACAGGTTATATATTTCAATTTGACAGCTATGAATCGTATTTAGTAACTTTATTCTTAGGTTACCTACCGTGTTATAGTGACATTTAGGGCGATATTACAGGTTTCTTTTATTCGTTGATTCTGTATAGTTTCTATGGATATTTATTTATTTTATTTCTACGCCGGCGGCGTAGAAATTAGCTATTTCTACTCCAGCGGCGTAGAAATTAAACTTCTACCTTGTGAATCAAGTCACAAAAGATGCTACTTTTATGACGTTTGAAGAAAAATAAATATCCATAGAACTATACAGAATCAACGAATAAGAAATAACTTGTATAAAAGAAACCTGTAATATCGCCCTAAATGTCACTATAACACACTAGGTAACCTAAGAAAAAAAAGTTACTAAATACCATCAATAGCTGTCAAATTTAAATAAATAACCTATGAATTGAAATAGAGTATACTTTTGAGGAAATAATATAGTAAAGAATAGCAGACTTACAGATTACAATTACGGGGCCGGTAATGAACATAAGAATACTTAGAATTAAAGTGATAAGAAAAATTTATATTGCTCTGCAGTGAGTCCTGGACATATCTTTCAGCCACACTGTTAGATATCCGTCCAAGTGAACAACTTCAGGGGGCATACATTATAATACTTCTAATTCCGACATAATTGCACACAAGAAGGATATAAAATTGCACAATTGTTTTTATTTAAACGTCAAAGCGCGAAAATTTTCATTTCAATGTTTATAACAAAAAGTGGACAAATAAGTATCCATAAATGTAATGTCAGTAGTAGATATTTTTCTTTAAATATCTACGTTTGAAGAAAAAATATAATGTGTCATTCGGAGTAAAAGTGTCTTTGTGTGCATCGCGTGCAATTGTCCACACTCGCCACACAAACTATCACCTTTACTCCTAATAACACAATATACTATTTTTACAATCATGCAAAAACTAAATAAGTCTTTTTATTTCACGTAAAGTAAAATTTGCAAACTACTAAGATAGCAACGTGGTTCTTTAGGTTAGATTATTTTATATACAATTATTTTTTTAATTTTTGATAATAACGAATGATTCCTGGAATATATTATTCTTTCATACACAATGTACGACTTGTTTTCATGTAAAATTTATGTCCTCAAAATCTTTGTAATAAATTCTCTCCTCTTAAATAATGTCAAGAAAAGTAGGTTGACAATTGTTCTAGTAAATTATCTATTTATGTCGTCTAGCTATCAAGTTGCATCTTAACTGAAAACTTATATTAAATTTACATACTTTGTTCACGAAAATGACATATTACTCTTATATAAACTTTTCTACTTGTCGGATAAATTTTAAATTAGAATAAGATTTAGTACTATACTAGAAGTACTTGTTATGTTTCAATTATATTAACAATACATTTTGAAATGTATGACCATTTATAAGTGATAAGTATAAATATTATCGATGTATAGTTCGTATCCAAAAGTGTAATGAATAGAAGAATATCGACGGATGATGGATAAATTGAAGGATATAAAATAATATACTCCTTGTTGCAAACGTTTCTGATTTTATTAATCCACCCTCAGTGCTGGAGGACAAAGGAAGAATAAAATGTTACAGAATAAAAACAAAGCATAGCTCAGCCAATAATTATACAGTAACTAATATTTACCATCAGGAGATTATATAAAAAAAAAAATTAAATACAAGAAGTTATACATGTGACGAAATTAGTTTCTCGTATAGGTTTGGAAATATAGAATATAATAATATAGAATAATCTGTTGTAAAAAGTCTCGTTGCCAAAAAAACAGTTGAGATATTTAAATGTTTATAATTGACAGATAAATGCAAAATGACATATATATATATATATATATATATATATATATATATATTATTTAATATATATTTAAATTATAGGTATGTTATTATTACATATATCCTTAAGAAATACCACTATCAATGAATTTGAACAATTTTGAACATATTAGAATAGTAGGACAAAATTTCTCATAGAACGAAAGAAGAAATACAATTTCAATTATTTGTGTACAAGAAATGTTAAATTCGTTACTTATAGAGCGCGAGCAGTCATGTGACTTTGTTGGCCTTGACAAGCATATGAGGACCCGTGTCAAAATGACGGCTACTAGTTATTAACATAGATGTCACAATTATCATATGTCATAATTTTTCATTCAAAATATTCTGATGTTTATTTGTCATCAATATTATGGAATGTACTTGTCGAGGAAAATAATACACATAGATTTGGAAAATCATAATGTTTTGAATGAAAACTTATGATACTTGACACCTATGTATATTATTACTAGTTGTCATTTTGACACGGGCCCTCATATCTGCTTGCCAAGGCTAACAAAGTCACAACTGCTCACGCCCTATGCAACATAAAATGAAAATGGCGAGAGGTATTGTGCTGGCCACAACAGATTTTTATTTTGATATCTAGGCAATTGAAAATTTAATGTAGAATGTAAATTTAAGAGATAAGAAATTAATATTCTTTAATATTTGTAGTAACAAAAGTTGTCTAAAAATAAAATGTAAATGTTATGCAAACTACTGCTATTGGTTGTTCAATTGTTACCAAAAGCTAATCAGTTCGCTTATCAGTTCTTTCCATTAAAGTTAAAATACAAAACACGAAGTGTCATTAACTGCCAAATTTACAAATATGTAAATTTACGGGTATGGTGAAATGGTTTTTAAAACAATAAAGCAACGAAGCAACGGGTTTCATTTTCACATTTTTATTTATAAAACATGGAATATACTTATAGATTCTTTATTTCCACTATTCCTTTTTCTTAAATATTTTGGATGCATTTATGGTTGCCAAGTTGACAACGAAAATAGCTGGTGATGATTTTCGGGCTGTCCCTTTGCGGTTCCTTCTGATTTTTCGCTCCAGAAGTCGTGAGTCGGAACTATGCATGTCTCACGCAACTTCCGGTACGCTTCATTAAAATGAAACCCGAACTAAGCAACTCTATACCACATTTCCGTATGGATCAAAGTACAAAATAAATTTGTTTGTTTAGATTTTCACCAACAGTGCACAAATATACGTATTCGAACGATAAGTAGATTGTTTTATTACGAATTTGGGGTATAAATATTTAACTGCGGTTTTCATTATTTATTTACGGTATCTACCCCAAAACAGTATACTATCAATATTTTACTTGTTTGTTGTTTATTTTGGCGTTCGAATATTATTTCCTCAAATATAGTAAACATCTTAAACATGAATTTATTTTTCTAGCATCATTGAACATTATCATGTTTTATCATTGTTGTAATCAAACTATAGAGACCAACTTGGTTATATTAAAGAGGACGATATATTTTATTTACTTATTAGATGGAGAATTTTATTTTGAATTCACTGATATAATATTTGCATACCCTTAGATAACCTTTTTTTTATAATATAGTGTGCCGTGGTCGATAAAAGTGATGGATTCAGATTTTAAAAGCATTATTATTATTAATATTATTATTATTGTTACTAACGAAAATGGAGAGCAATTTGAGCAGAATTTGTAAATTTATATGTTGCATGTATTTTGTTTCAGAGTACCCAATTGTTTTTCACAATCATTTGTAATGCCCATAGCCTACTTATTTTAGCCCTATTAAAATAAAACAAATATAAATCTAAATATGTATATTTTCAAAAAAAAGTAAAAATGTGATTTAAGGGAATTCAAGATAAAATTCTCTATCGAATAAGGAAATAAAAAATCTGATGTGGACACCGCACGACTTCCTTGTACGATTATTAAACTATACATATTTTTTTAATAATTAAATTACAAAATATTAATTTTAACTTAAAAACAGTAAGATATATAGCGACCATAAAGGTAGTTTTTAAAGAGAGTTTTGATTACAACAAAGAAATATTTGATTACAACAATGAATATGACTAATTTCACAATAAAAATATAATATTTGTTATTGTACGAATCATAAAATTGCACGTATTTAACGTAATTTGACATGAACATTTTATTTTAATTTTTTTGTCCTAATCCATAGCAAGCTTTATTACAAATTTTTTTTTTTTTAATTTACATATCTCGCTTATACAAAGGGCTAATTTAATAATACTTGCTGTGCTACACGCAGAAATTAATTCTCTAAAACTTTTATTTGAAGCATTTATTTCTAAAATCAAAATAAAATCATTTTATTCAAGAAAAACTGTTAACAACTTCAAGTAATGTACCACTTCCGGTTAGCCTATTTTAACCAAAAACTATTATGTTATTTCGATTGACATAAAAGTCTTTTATACCAAATTTGAAAAGTTTTGGATTATATTTTAAAACAGTTTTTCATTAAAATCTATTATAGGCTTCAAGTAAAGTGCCACTTCTGGAAATTGTGTAATAACCAGAAAGGGAGGTGCACAACTAGATGTTATAGGAGTTCTAAATACAAAATTTCAACTTTCTACGGCTTACCGTTTTTGAGTTATGCGAGATACGTACGTACACACGTCACGACGAAATTAGTCAAAATGGATTCAGGGATCATCAAAATGGATATTTCCGCTGAAATCTGAAAACCGAAATTTTTCGCGATTACAATACTTCTTTTACTTACGTACAAGGAAGTAAAAATATAGTTCTTTTTAAAAAAAACAAAGTTAGTCTCCACAGTTTATGAACCACTCGTTGAAAAATAATAAATTAAAGCTCATTAAAATAATCTAGTAAAATAGAAATTGTTTGCTAATTTAACCAACCTCGTACTTCGTATATGGAGCTCTCGAAATAGCAATACTAGACAAAATAAAATGAATAGCTGTATATAATTAAGTTTAATCATTATACGAAAAAAAAAAAACATTATTTTTACCCCCACAGCTTCTCAGTAACCAATCAAAGATTGTTGCAAAAAATCTGAAAATTCTTGTATGATGTAGCAAGTATAACGAGTTTCATAATTTTATCTGCAACCTCTTTTATATAGACAGCAACATATACAGCTCTAGGTCTATGTCTATCTTCGAAAGGTTGGTACTCTAGTAGAAAAATAAATTCGTTACAACTTTTTGCTTAATTTTTTTTCAAGGATATGCGGCTTAAGGATTGACGTTCTTTCGTGGAACACACTGTATATCAACAAAAATACATATTTCAGTCAAGTTACTTAAAAGTACTATTTGTTAATTATTTAATATTTCAAAAAGATGTATAAACATAATTAATAATATAACAATGTCAAGAATTAATTTTAAAAATTGTAGGCTCAAAATATTTCCTGTAGTTTGTAGATTTTTTTAGGAAATATAGCGGGGGAAATGTAGGGTTATGCCTCGATTATGGTCGCGTATTATAGCTCTATAATTCTTTAACACTTTAAAAATTCGTTAGACAATTTTTTAACTGACCTTTTACTTCTCCGTCGACTGGCTGATACTTCCGTGTAGGTGTGGATGATGATAGCCCAGGTCAGGATTGTTAGTTTGCCAGCTTTTTGACTGTTGACAGCATGCATGTTGCACAAAACTTAAACGTACTCACATATATTAAGTTTGAAATTAATATACCATTACGCACAAAATATGCTCACCGACTGTGGAGCACATATACCTACGTAAGTTTTTCAAAACGTATGATCATCAGGTTAAGAGCTTGGCGCGAAGCGGGATGATTTTTACGACACTAGTGGTTTAAACTTCAAAGGCACTTATAAAAATTATTAAAATTATTTAGCATACAAAGATATTTCATATCACACTTATAAGACCATATGTAGAAGTATATTCCGATATCCAAATATCAAATAACAAAAATGTTACCTTTCAAATATATTTGAAATAGAAATAAATAAGATAGTTGATACTTTCGTTATATTAGCACCTTTAAAGTCACGGTGTGTTTTAATGACGCGGTTTCGCATTCGTTTTACTTTGTTAAACAAGGATTAAAATATCATGCAAGTACCTTTAATAAAAATATGTTTAAAATCACCGATTGTAATATTTAATCCTACGATGAAACGAGTGTTTTGTAAACCCTTTTAAAAATACGTTTATCAACACTAAAATATAAATTTATACTAACCAGACTAACGAACGATTTGAGAGTTACCAAGAAACGGAATTAAACTTGTCTTTTGTCGTGCGGTGGAACAAACGTGTTAAGTTCACAACAACGGACGAGGTATAAATTATAAAATAATGAATAAACAACATTTTAATTTTATTTTACTGCCCTAGAAATAAAACAGAGATGGCGCTTACTCTTTCGAAAATTTAAATACTATAGTGTTGCCAATTTTCCTAAAGATATTTAATCATTAATAATACTACATTAAAATAACATTTATCATGTTATTGTCACATTCTATTATATTATAAAATATAGTATTCTATATTAAAACTAAAATGCAAAATATTAAATTTAATTCACAAATGCACATCCGTTACAACTCGCTTCCTGTTAAATTATACATAATTTTGTTTTACTAGACCTCAATTGTTCTGATTAAAAATTATTAATTTTAAATCGATGTGTAGCTTTTTGAAACTATAATATGCAAACATAATACAAAATTAAACGACAGAATAAATAATAATATTGAAAACATTCATGTTTATGTTTTATGAATAAAATCAAAAACAACGCTGTCGAAAATTATCATGAAATAATAATATGACAGCTATGCTTGGTTTACAAGCAATAACAATAAATATCAAAGCACCCTTGGATACAAATCAGCTCCATTCATATATTATTCCATGAATATGATAATAGTTTTTTCGCATCATGAAAATATTGTAACAATTTATATTTCATTTTGATTACCAATCAGGTAAATATATAATTCACACGTAACAAAAACACCAATTAATAAATAATTTTTCGGCTGTGGTGTAGATTAGGTGTTAATATTTATTCAATATTTCAGTCATACAGGATTTAATTTTGCAAAACCGACGTTTTGGTATATACATATTAACATATACTTTCTTCAGGGTCTGCAGTCCAGCATTCTAAACGCTGTACCTAACATCCCGACCCAAGGGGTCACAGTCTAGTCCTGACTTACGATGTCTCATTTGTGACGACGACTGAGATGGTCGGATAGGGATGAGATACAGGCTGATTAATCGATCTGTTAATTTTTTATAACTAGATTATTTTATATATTATGGAAAAAAAATTCAAACGAAATTTATTTTAAATGAAAATGTCTATAAATCTGCAGTATACGTTTTTCTATAGGGTGTTCCATTTTTAAGCATTGGTATGTAACTTTACATTTTCAAATAACATATACAGTAAAATTTTTGAAAGATGTCCGATCAAGGTTGTCTACGAATTGCATGAATTCAGATTTTTGCTCCGCCCATCATGACAAATTCAGTAGTGTCGTTTGCTTAGTTTTTATGAGGGTACGTAAGATACTACTGTTATTTTATTATTATAAAAATATATATTACAGGAAAAACATTCAAAATTCAAAAATAAGTCAACTAGTAAGTTTATAAGCAAATGTAAAACCAAATATGTTAAAAAATAGGATACTGACACAATGTTAGTGTCAGTGACTCTGACAGAATATAACGTTATACGTACGGCTATGAATCCAGGTAATGTATCTGAATTAATAAATAAACTTACGTTACAGCGAAAGTATTATCAACAACGAGCATCGTTTATAAATGGAATGTCCTAACTTAGTCGAAACAATATGATTTTTTTAAAGACAAGCGTGTTATATCCATCCTTATCACACACTCTTACAGCCTTTGCAAAAGAAAGAGATAAATGTATGCCTATTTGTTAATTCGTTCGTGATACAGGTGCCCTTGATCGGACATCTTTCAAAAATTTTACTGTACATACTTTTTACCTCTCGCTAAGAGAGGTATTGCATTCATGTTAAAAATCGCATATCCAGATTTTATTGAATAAGCACGTTTTAAGGTCTCTACAATCCGATTTTAACATTTTTACGATGATGTCTGTGTGTGTGTGTGTGTGGATGTGTGTGTGTGTGTGTGTATGTGTGTGTGTGTGGGATGTTGGAAGGACGGTTACTCAAAAACTATAAGACTTAAAATTTGTTTAACAACGTATTTCCCAATCGGACATTCATGGGAAGATCTGAAAAGGTTTTGGTAATAATTGGACAACCGGAAGTTGAAAAAAAATCTTCTAAATATTATTTTTTGAAAATTTTTCGTGGTAATATTAAAGAAAATTAAATTCTCTATCTGATACATTTAAATATTTTATTATATATTCCATCGATTTAGAGATAAAAGAAGTATAATATATAAAATAATCTGTTGTAATAAATTTGACAGCCGAAAGAATGCCATGAAAAATAGTTGATAATTTAAATTATTTGTAACTGACAGATAAATGTCAGTGTCAGAAATAATGAGTAATGAATTAAAAATGTACTTGGAGAATCCCTTAGTTCTTGATCTGTGACTATTATGGAGATGACAAGTCTAGGTTGAAGGACTTAAATTTGTTTCAAACATTATGGGACAATGTACACCAGTACTGTAGACTAGAGTAACTTTGAATTGCGAAAAAGCTATCAAATTCTTCTCAAGTAAGTTGTAAATATTGACAAAATCGGAGTGCAATCTATCCGTCACTTTATTAAAGGGAATTAAGGTTATTTAGATGTAACAAGTATGAAAAAATAAAATGTAAAAGAAGATATATAAGAATAGATGCACAATCCAGATATATACATTTTAGACCGCCCAAAATTAATGTTTTTACTAGAAGAATATGAAGAGAAAGTAAACAAAGTTGTTCGAATTGAAAATTGCTGTTACCAGCCTAATATTTATATATGGTAAACTCTACTTTGTAATTTATTGTAACATAATTTATGGTAAAATATCTTCATGTTGAGACATGCTATTATTGAATAATAAAGAAGTTTATACGTCATAGATTTATATGAATATATTATTTGTATTTATAAAAATAATCTTTGCTTTATGCATACAGCCAGGTAAAATATACGGCGAGAGGTTATGTGCTGGCCACATCAGATTTTTTAAATTTGTAAAGTACCCACATCAAATTACTATCCAATACTATAAAAACAATTATTACCTATGTCATATTATTAAAAAATAAAATGGCGAATGATTAAAATATTTTTTTTTGTCCATACAGAAGGCTTTGCAGTATTATTTTTTTTAATTAAACTTATCTGATAATATTAAATAACAATTATTGTAATAATGAAATATCGGATTGAAATAGATGAAATATTTAATTAATTAATTTTATATATTTATATAAAAATATTTATATAAAAATAATAAAATGCAAATCTTTCTGTATCTAATAAAAATTTAATATTTAAAACATTCGCCATTGTATTTTTTAATAATATAACTTATGATTGTTTTTATGCTATTGGATAATAAATTTCATGTACTTTTAAAATTTAAATAAATTTACGGGATGACACTGGAAAACAAACCACTCAAAATAACGTTTTTATTTATAATTATTTTTTAATTTTCTTGACATGTTTGTAAACGGGACTTAAGGCCTCACAAATCATGGTATTTGGCATGATGGTAGCGCTTTCAGTATAACCGGAAGTGACGTTAACTGTCATATTGCAAATATTTTTTACTGAAGAAATAAATTGCAAAAACAGAAAATTATGAATAATTAAGCCATATCAAGTAGGTTGTGGATAACAAATTGATCATTTTTTGCAACAAAACATAGAATCTTACAAAAATAACTTACTATTTAACCAATTAACTTTAAAATTACTTAATATTATTTCAACTGTTTTCACAGCCTGCCCGATATCATGGCTTAGCAGGTTAACTATTCATAATTTTCTCTTACGTTTTTGTAATTTATTTTTTCAAAAAAATGCATCGTTGAATTCGTAATTTCACATAGATTCCAAATATACAAAAATATATAAGGTGTCTCATTTCAAATATGAAAGTTAATGTCACTTCCTGTTAAACCGGATGTGCTACCATCATGTCAAAAAATAAATAAATAAATAAAATAAATATTTCATCACGGCATATTACCCATTGCTGGGTGTGCCAATCTGCTTTGTACAGATATCGGTAATGATGGAATATTTGTACCGTGCGGGCGCTTACCAGGCGTCACCTCACGGACACTCATTGCTGGCGTGGAGAGTGCGCCACAGGGGTCAACATTGTGTGACAGATTTCGAGTAATTGCCAACACCTAATCATCATTATATTTAACTTCAATGTGAAAATGAAAATATCTTGCTGTAAATGTGTGAATAATTCCCAGCGGTTGACACTGATGTAATATCCATTATTACGAAATAATTTTCGAATTAGCTTTTTCACCATCTGATAAAACCTTTTTTATTTGTTGTTTTTACTGTTCACGCTATAGTAGGATTTATATAAAAAAACTGACGACGGCAATTAATAATTATTTTGCCTTCTGTTGAACGCAAACATAGAATTATTCTGTTTTGTTGACACCTGAAATAAAATAATAACCCCTTGTTAGTGTTTTTGTCAGCTACATATTTTATTAGAAAAAAGTTGTATAAAATAAGAATGTTCACGAGGGCTGTTCTAAGTTCCTACTAATCCCACTGTGCTCTAGATATAGACTTCTAAGTTGGAAGAAAATTATAGCTGCCGCGTTATTTATTTTACTTAACCCTGAAGAAAAAAATACAAACCTAATTAAGATTATAAGATTCGTTGGAAGCATAGAAGCTTGCATGATATCAATTATTTTCCTAGTCCTTTAGATGTTGTTTCAGATAATATTTAATTGAATACAATAGTATATTGAAAGAAGTATTACAATGATCCTTATTATAATACAAGTACAGTTTGCAAAATGGAGCCGTAGGCGAGTTACGCAAAGCACGAGTATTACAAATGCACTTTGTAATACGTGTTTTTCATACTATTTTTCCTATTTCGTATTAATTTACTCTTATTTTAAAATTATTATAGAAAGTAAGATTAAAATATCAAGGTTGATAACACTGACAGTTTCAATAAAAATTTAAAAAATAATTTACTTTGACATTTTGACAGTTACTTATAAGTTAGGTTATAGATATATAATTATTATGTTATGTACTTACAAATAAATTCTTTGAATTTTAATTTAAAGGAGTGCTTTATTGTTGGATATAAATATTTTACTATAAAAAAAAATTCAGTAATTTTTCATGAATAATGTCAAGTAATGATATGTAAAATGAAAGATATTTATTTGACATTTAAACTAAGTTACCAGCTTAACAATTTAAAAATCCCCAAAAATATTTCTACAAAATTTTTCATTGTATCATTGTTTTTGATAAAATCAGTTGTACAAAATTCATTTTGTAAACGCGAAATAGGTAAATACTACTAACAAGAAAGTGAAAAGCGCTAGTTCATCCTGACAACCCATGATATTACTACCCAAGCTCATAATAGTTCGGCCGATTTACATTTTTAACAAATTATAAAACATACACAAATAGAAATTTCCACAAAATTCTTTTTGCTACTTGAAATATAGACTTAAAATTAAAAAAAAACTCCGAGCATTTTAAGGGTGATCTATTATATCTAAGTCAATCGTTATTCCTTTTACGGAATATAAAATTATTTGAAATAACTGTAGTTTATTTTCGTACCATACGTTGGCACTACACAGAATGACTACGTTATTGTGTCAAATAATTTTATATTCCGTAAAAGGAATAAGGATTGACTAAGAAATAATTGTAAATTCATTAATATATACGTTTATTTAACACAATCATATGTTTTCTTCTTTTTTAAAAAATATATAACAACTAATAATTTCTACAAGTTATATTTCTTTTTATAAGGTTTTTTCAGGTTGATGACGTGAGTCTTCTGCCTAATCATTTTCACCATAAGCCTGTTTTACATTACCGTAAATTTACATGCATTTTTACAATTTCGTATTTGATCACAAAATTTCAATGATTACACGGTAATAAATTTACAACTTCTTTCATACGATGTTGTAAAAAATTCTCAAATAGGGCATATTCTAATTTTGAAGGTCATTTGCTTCACATTTTGGTGATATTAAGGGTTTACATTAAACAAAGTTTACATTTCATGTGTAGTTGCAGGTAATTGGCTACTCTGTTCTATGAAACTTTTCACAAAACCAAACGTCAAGTTCAAATGAAGAACAATGAATAGAAAATTTAAAAAATACTTGTAATTGTCGCAGTTGTTAATGCACGAAATAAGATTTTGAAGCGTAAACGAATTTGGGTCAAGCCGTGGATTCAAAGCCGACAAAATAGAAGTATGATAAATTTAGTACAAAATGAATTGTTGCACGAAGACACTGAAAAATATAAAAATTATATTTTTGCACAACACTTACTCCACAACTTAGTTTACAAAAATGAGCGCTACACACAGATGAAAACATCAGCTGTAAACATTTGAGAAGTTAGTAAACCGTAGTAGTAAACTATTACCAACATATAAAAATGTACTTAAGTTGGCAACAATCAAACATAACAGAAATATTTGGCCGTGTAAAACGAAAAGATTTTTATCAAAAATTATTATGTAAAAATGATAATATTTTGCATGTAAATTTAATTGTAAATATATGATTGTGTAAAACAGGCTATAGGAATGGCATTGCGTAATAAAATGCATGATATTTTACGACGTACGTAATTGAATTAGTTTCTTTTTGTCACACTGGTTGTATAATCAGGTCATAAGGCAACGTATGTCGGAATTCTGTTCAGAAAATAATTTGAATTGTCAACATAGTTCGTATACATTGGCGTATATTTTTGTGTCTCGTGTTGATTTACCTATCAGTAATGCCATCAAAAACCTATCGAAAAGGGTTAGAATACCATTAGGATGAAAAACTATTCCATTCCATATACATTTTATGTATGTGTATTTTTATTTACATTTAGGTAATCAATTTAACAATACATAGAACTCAGAATGTATTTTAATATTACCACTCACACTCTCTTTCAAATCCAACTCTCCTGCCATTTGATTCCTGCCACAAGCGTCGCTTCGCAGCTCTTACAATTTTTGTGAGTGAAAGTCATGTTCCGACTCCGACGCATTATAACGCGTCGGCAGTGGCAGTGGAGTCGTGGATCTCGCCCCCGCCGCGGCGTCTAATATTTCAGTCGGCGTCCCGTACTTGTCATTCGCGGCACGTCGCTCAATTTTCACGTCGTATATTCCCAGCGACCGGCAGTGGCAGCGGCAGGGATAGCATTCGCAACCCACCTCACCTGGATCAAATTAATTTTTTCATGAGAATGGATAGAGACCGTTTGGGCTGAGGGAGATTAATTTTTTCCTAGCTATAGTGAATATTTTTAATAAAATTGAACTCTGAAATACTTTATTTGACATTTGTGGTCTGTACTTGTACACTAAACTAATTTTATCGATTAAGTAATAGTAGAGTAAATTTAATGATTTGGTAAAAGGTTTTAATTAAATACATAATTGTATTGTAAATAAATAGTTATATTTGATAATTTATTTACGAACACAACAACGTATAAACTATTAGAAACAAGAGGAGTAGGTGTGATGCTTCGTCGGCTGCGCGCACCTGCTTGCCATCTCTCAGCGACAGCTTGGACGCTGGAGTGGGGAATAGTCTTAATCGCCAAGTCTGAATTTCTGTCTGAATTTCTTAGCGACTCACTCTCTTAAAAAGATATCACTTTAAAGAGGTGAAAATGGTAACCACCACCTCCAATTTTACACAAAATAATGGAAAACTAGAACATATTTAAACTTATTGAAAATGTGGAAGTAGGTGAATAAGTATATACATACACTGGCTTGCAAAAAACACGCGTACACCTGTTCATTCCTGTATTGAGTCGGTCTCGATTATTAACTTGTCAATGTCATTAGTGTCAATTAAGATGGCAAAATTATCAAACAACAAGAAAGTTGTTATACTTTCTAAGTTAGAATAGGGGTGGTCAATCAGTTCAATAGCAGAACATTTTAATATTAATAAAAGTAGGTACTGTTATGAGGGTGGGAAAATGAACAAAGTATAAGAAGGAAAGAAGGTCCCGGACGTCCCAAAATTTCCACCAATGATCAAGATGAAGCGTTTTTAAATCATTTATGGGAAAATCCTTTTGAAACAATAAGAGACGATGCATTTGCAAGAAATTTTCCAGGATCATGGTCAACAGCATGTCAGAGGGTCAAAAATTCTGAATTGAAAAACTCAGCAAGTGCTAGACAAGTTATACCGATAAATTGTGGGGGGTTATTGAAAACACCTGTGAAACCTTGAGTCAGGATGAAAATTATTTTAAAAATCTTATTTCCTCCATTCCTCAAGGATTAAATTTCAGAGGTTTCAGACATAATGTAACCGAATTTCATAATTTTTACTTATTTATAATCTGTTTCATATAAATACTTAGTTGTTATTATTTTTCTAAAATATGTTTGTAATATAGTAGTAAATTAAGCATAATGAAGAACTTGCTCCACGATAATAAAATAGTGACATGACAGTGACAACTAAAAAAAATCTTCTTTTTATGCAAGCCAGTGTACATATGTAGGTACGTATCTGCCGCTAAAATCAATAAACTTAGTGTTACGAACATATTATCGTAGACAGCAGAGTAAAACCCAATATCTTTAAATGTTTTCTACTCTCATTGTTAAATTGTGCCTTTAGGTATTGGTTTCCAGGGTGCTAAACAACATCTTAATCACAAATAGGGAAACTGTGGCTTCGATCATATTGGACTGAAGGTAGCTGCTAAATATGACAGCTGTTATTTTGTAAAAATAAATAACCCAAGATGTGTATCTCTTTATTTCTGCTGTCTTAATTTGCAGCTGTAGAAAAAGTATAGTTAGTGACTCGTTTTATAAACTCCTTAGGCACTCATTTTTATAAATTCGCTCCGCCGTATCAAATAAACTCGTGATTAAAGCGACGTTTATAAAACTTGTTATATCATAACTATTATTAGGTTTCCTTTGGTTTTTATAATAGCAGCTAAGTGTCCAGCCATCATTTCTATCAATTTTTTGTAACCGTTAGTGCTTTATTATACCATTCATCTTCTAATTTATTATTTCTACAATCATGCGGGAAATAAGTATTCTCAAACTCAAAATTAGTGCAAATATTAGACAATTCCCGCACTAGTGCAAGAAATTTGTTGTCATAAAAGCTTAAAAATATCATGTATAGTCGTCAAAATAGAAGATGATTTAAAAAAATATAAAACATTTTGTAATTTTTCTTATTTTTATGGACAGAACAAAATCTTCCAACATAAGAAAAATGTGATTATTAAACTCTAAGCAAATTTCAAAACTCGCTACACTTGTTTCGGCAAACATACTCCAATGTAAGAATTATTAATATCCTGCATTTCTTACAATAATAACTAGATATAGTAATAAAATTTAGAAACAATACAAAATGTCTAGTTAAAATGACACAAAACACCGTCGATAAAAGACCGTATTGCAGAAATGAAATAAAGAAGCGATCCAGCCGGTTTATCCTTTCTACCGTTTGACTTGGAAGCTTTAAGGGTAAGGAGAAATTTCTCAGAGACAGCATAACGTTTCGTGTGTATTTTATTTTGAAGATGTCCACTACACTTCTGACGTCGTAAAAAACGGGCAAAAAGGTCCGCAGCCCGGGAACGGAGCCGAAGCCGACATAAACCGAGAGAAGTTAAGTCCTGGTGACAGTTTGATATTTTGCCCCACACTGGATATTTGTAGCACTTTGCCAAATGCGATACACGAACAAACTTGATGCGAACGTTTAATTGGAACTTATTGACTTTGGATAGAATTCATTGGTTTGTACGAACCCAACCCCAAATGTATTCGTACCCTTTGAAATAAATATATTAACAGCACTAAATAATATTTTTTTAGGTTATAATAGTTAAAACTATATTTGGGTATTTTTTTTTAATTTTATGTATTAATAAAGTGTACTGGTTTTAAATACAATGTTATTAACTAAATTTCTCATTTAAACAATAATCTACGAGCAAATATATGACAAACGATAAGTCTTTCGTTCCAACAGTAAATAATACAATATTTATGTTAGTATTACACATATATAAAACTGCGGGAATAGGTAACTGACAATATACTCAATTAATTGCCATCTTAAATTTAATTATTTTTATTATTAAAGACGAAAAAAATTATTACATGGAGACAATGGTTTATTTGCAAATAAATTATTATTAAACCTAAGAAATTTTATTATAAGCAATGTATTCAAGTTCTATACACTCTATTAATACACTATATCAAAATGTGTTGAATTGGAATAATAATCATAGCATCCAGAAGTTTAATTATTCTTGTTTTTAATTATAGGCGGTACTTTACTAAATAAATATTATTTTGCAAATAATTTTACTAAAAAAATAAAATTTAATGTAGTAATTAATTGAATATATTGTCAGTTTCCTTTACCTTCAGTTTTATAAATAATACTAACATAAATATTTTATTATTTACTGTTGGAACTAAAAAAATTAGCACGTGTCTGTTGTCGTATATTTTCCCGTAGATTATTGTTAAAATGATAAATTTAGGTAATAACATTATGGAAATAATGAATTACAGGATTGCAGTCAAAATATTTATTTAAATTTCAGGCATCTTCCGGTTTCGGCATCTCCTATGCCTTCTTCAGCAGGTAATTTTTTTTTTCACCTCCTGAAGAAGGCATAGGAGATGATGAAACCGGTAGAGGCCTGAAATTTAAATAAATATTTTGACTACATTATTTCCATATACCCATCCAGTCAAGAAGCTTCATCAATAACATTATATTTAAATCCAGTACTCTTTATTAATACACAAAGTAAAAAAATGCCCAAATATAGTCTTAACTATTATAATCCAAAAAATTATTTCTTCTTGTTGTTAATATATATTTTTCAGAGGGTACAAATAGATTTGGGGTTGGGCTCATGTTAGTCAATTTTTTTCTCTAAAACAAATTTAATAATTTAGTACGAATTAAATAGATAGATAGACTAACATATATTTTATATTGGGAAATATATAGGATGGTGATTGAAACTTCAGAACATAGGACTTTAACATGAAAAATAATACTTTCGTAATTTTCTGCTATCTAAATGTTTATGGTTTTAGGTAAAAAAGCTTCAAATAAAAAGTATCTGCATCTTGAATCAGTAAGCAAAATTAATTTTGCATGCTTTGTAATGGCAGAAATTAGGTATGAAAATCACCCCAAAAATAGCGGTAGCCATGGAATAGAAACAAAAAATTAACAAATGGTAACGATTTATCTGCCAAGCTAGATTGATGAAAGCGTTCATGTTACTGTAGAATTGAGATAAATGTAGAAAATAGAGCACAGTAAAAAAATTGCTTTATATAGTAATTGAGAACCGGCTTCGAAAATCGTCCGTTATCAGCTCTTGTCAAATTATAAAACGAAGAAAGACATACATCTAACTAAAATCTTAGTCGATAAATGCTGTATTATGAAAAAAATATATAAATTTTAAATCTTTAAAAAATATCCAAAGTTAATTGAGAAGCATTTTTTTCTGTAATAAACATATGACCACCAGAAGAATATGGAGAACAGTTCTACAAGATGTACTTTCTTCCTTTTATAATTTGACAAGGGCTGATGACGGACAATTTCCGAAACCGGTTCCCAATTATTAAATAAAACTGTACTCTATTTTCTACTGTTCAGCTAGGTTAGTTTATTTTTACTATTATTTTTGTAATTTCTGTTAAAGTAAACAATTATTTAACCTACAGAAATCCAGCCTTTGGTGGATGACTTCTTAAATTTTAAAATATGTCGTTTTATTATGCGTTATAAAATTTAAATACAGTTTAAGCATTTTCATGACTTTATTGTAAAATTTCATGCATATTTTGAGCAAAATTGTGCTGTATTCAATCTATTTAAATGATGTTATTTTAATTAAATAATTTGTTTTGTTTCAATAATGGAAATGTAAATAACTGTAAAATAAATATATTTAAATTGTACACTACTATAATTAATTTTTAAATTTCACGTGTGGAATTTGTAAATAATTTATTATATATTTATTTTTCCAAACATATTTTTTATTCATGTTACTTGAATTCCCACAGATAAACCGATTGATTTTCTGAAAAAATTATATATTTAAATTTTGTTAAACTCATTAGAAGGTAATTATTTTATATTTGTTGATATTTAAATGTTTATTTATTTTGTAAAATACCAATATTTAATTTATTTTTTACTAAACTGTAATTAGCAAATAAATAAATTTATATACGAAAATTACCTTTTTATAATTTAAATGTTTTATATACAATAATTGCTCCATTCATTGTGTTTATTTAACATTGTAGATAAATAATAACAATTTTCATAAGGGCCTTTTTCACTAAAGTAAGATTAAATGTCAGTTTAACTAACCATGAATAAATTTATTCCTACTTTAGGAATATATTAACTCCAAATTTCACCAACCTAATTATAACAAAGTAAACCATTTTATTTATACAAAAATATACGAATTTGTAATGTGTTGTATTCTGTCAAATGCAAAATTAATCCATCTGTTAAATATTTTTTCCGTTGACCGTTTACTAACAGGTTATGTTAATATACCGGCTCCGGTGGCTCAATGGTTAGAGCAACGCTCCTTAATCATGAGTGCGCTCGGGGTTCTGGGTTCGAATCCCACTAAGGCATGGATGTTTGTGATGTGAACCCACTCTGTAATTGGGATTTAATCCTGTTGAGGGGTTTAAAAAAAAACTATATAAAAAAACTATATAGAAAATCATTCATTAACTACAGCTATTAATGCATGTTTTTTTATTAATAAACAATTTTAGTGGGTAACCATAGATACCACATACCATTGCTGAACAAATATATAATACGAATAGACATAATATGAATAAAACAATATTGATTTCTACAATGTCTTAAATAATGGCTATTGCTACTAAATAACGAAACTTTTGCAATTTCTTTTTAAAATTAAGAAGAAACAAAAACCACAATAAACAATGTAAAAACAGTTTTGTATGTAATTTTTAATGATGAACTACTTTGCACTCTACAATTTTTACCGTAAAATAAACAGGAGAGCAGGAAATTGCATAAAAAATCCCATGTTAACTCCCTATATTTACCCCTAACTACCACCACCTATATATTTTGATAATTTTATTGCAAATTGCAATATGTTAATTTCATTCATGTCAAGTAAAAATCACGTCGTTTGAACAAAAACAACAAAACCTTTTGTTAATTCATTAAAACCACACAAACACTAAAATTTATTACCACAAAAACTTTTCCCGAGTCACGAAACGGAATCCAGACGCAAAAGTAATATTTAGCGGGTTCATTAAGTGCGTCGACACGAATATCTTAGCGCCTTGTACATCAGAGGGTGAAAAAGTGCAAAGGAAAACTGTTCACACCTCTGGCAGACAAAGGCAAAGCAGGAGCAAGGCCTTCTGCGACTCGGCACACAGTAAAAAGAACAAAGCCAAGCAGTGAGGTTTCAGCAGGGATTAACATTTTGCTTTCACCAGCCACGCTTTTGTTTCGGGCCGTTTGATCGAATGCTGTGCAAAGCTAATGTGAGCAATTTTTAGTTTTTTGTTTGATTCATGGATGACTGAGCTGGAATTTTATTATAAACACTTTTTTGTGGAAAGTAAATAAAATGCCTGTTATGAACAAAAAATTCAATGGTATTTTGTGCGAGTGTTTAAATTGCAGTTAAATGCAAATGTAAATATATAAAATTGCCGAACAAAACTATACTGTATTTGTGTTGAATTCCGATATAATTGAACAATTAAATGTATAGAATAAATTTTGCATCATTGGTATTATATACACTAATACTTATTCAGTGAAGTATCATTTCCTAGAAAAATAGAGAGTTATAACTATACCTACGTGTTCTATTGATTCACTATCTACCATTTTTCGTTGTTTTGCATTCCGGACCTTTTCGTACTATGCAGGTATTTAACAACTTCGGGTAAAAATCTTAAGGGCATATAGTACCAACCAAAATGAGTAAAAAAGCCTAATCAGCATGAGTCCAATATTTAATAGTTTCCGAGATATAAGACAGTGAAAAATGAGTTTTTCTATTTTGCAGCTGTAACAAAGCTATTACAGCAATCTAAAGAGTTCGTTCGAGTGTTGTAATAGACAACTACAATTAAGTTTTTTGAGGTTAGTAGATATCAATGTCAAAAAAATCTGTTGCGACCAGCACAATACCTCTCGCCACTTCCGTTTTTGGTTACGTAAGTATAGGGCGCCAGCAGTCATGTACCATTGTTGGCCTTCACAATCAGATATGAATCTGTTTGTCAAGGCCAACAAAGTGACATGACTGCTCGCGCCCTATTGTATTTAACATTTCTTGAATACCTACACTCTACAGCAAATTTTTTACTTACATTAATTTTTTATATTTAGATTTTTTTATTCTAAATTCATTCTATGAAGAAATTTTATTCTCTTCTAATTTTTCGAAATGTTTCCAATTCGTTGTCGGGATTGATAGTATTTTTGAAGGGTATATGTAATATACCTATAATTTTAAATATTTAACTATTAATACAAGAAATAATATAATGTATGTACTCCCAGATAAAATCTTCAGTAATGTCTCTGGATTTTTGACACTGACATTTATCTGTCAGTTAAAGATAATTTATTTTTTCAATTGGTTTCCATGACATTATTTGGGCTGAGGGATTTATTACAACAGATTATTATATATCTTATATTTCTTTATCTTTAAATCTATAAAAGATATAATAAAATATTTATTTATTTATTTATATGTAGAAGAATTTTTTTAAGAATCTGCTACTTCCGATTGTTTAATTATTACCAAAACCTTTTCACCTCTTCCCACTAATGTCCGATTGAGAAATACGTAGTTAAACAGATATTAATATTATGTTGCAGTTATATCGTCCTTCCAACCTCCCCAAACACACACACACATATACACATACATACACACACATACATCCACATACACACACACAAATACACACACGCATATGTACATCCACACACACACATACACAGACATCATCGTAAAAATGTTAAAATCGGATTGTAGGGACCTTAAAACGTGCTTAATCCATAAAATCTGGATATGCGATTTTTAGCATGAATCCAATATCTCTCTTAGCGAGATAAAAAATCTGTTGTGGCCAGCACAATACCTCTCGCCACTTCCTTTTTTGGTTACATAAGTATAGGGCGCGAACAGTCATGTTACATTGTTGGCCTTGACAAGCAGATGTGGGGGCCCGTTTCAGAATGATAATTAGTCAGTATGTTTCATTCAGAATTTCAAGATTTTCTAAATACACGTAGTTAATTTGTCACCAGGAGTGTGGAATTTACTTGTCGAGGAAAATAAACCATATGGAATTGGAAAATCACTAAATTTAGAATGAGAAATTATGATACATCTATATACATAATTACTAGCTATCATTCTGACATGAGTCCCCATATCTGCTTGTCAAGGCGCCCTATTGTATTTAACATTTCTTGTATACCTACATTCTACACCAAAAATTGTACTTACATATATCTATTCCTTATATTTAGATTGTTTAATTTTAAATTCATTATATGAAGAAATTTTGTCCTCTTCTAATTTTTCGAAATGTTTCCAATTTATTGTCAGGATTGACTGAATTTTTGAAGGATATATGTAATAGACCTATAATCTTAAATATTTAACTACTAATACATTAAGAAATAATATAATGTATATGTACTTCCCAGAAAAACTCTTTAGTAATATCTATGAATTTCTGACACTGACATTTATCTGTCAGTTACAAACAGTTCAACTGGTCAACTATTTTCCATGGCATCCTTTCGGCTGTCAAATTTATTACAACAGATTATTTTATATATTATACTTCTTTTATCTCTAAATCTATGGAATATATAATAAAATATTTAAATGTATCAGATAGAGAATTTAATTTTCTTTAATATTACCACGAAAAATTTTCAAAAAATAATATTTAGAAGATTTTTTTTCAAGAATCTTCTACTTCCGGTTGTTCAATTATTACCAAAACCTTTTCAGATCTTCCCATGAATGTCCGATTGGGAAATACGTTGTTAAACAAATTTTAAGTCTTATAGTTTTTGAGTAACCGTCCTTCCAACATCCCACACACACACATACACACACACACACACACACACACATCCACACACACACACACACACAGACATCATCGTAAAAATGTTAAAATCGGATTGTAGGGACCTTAAAACGTGCTTATTCAATAAAATCTGGATATGCGATTTTTAGCATGAATGCAATACCTCTCTTAGCGAGAGGTAAAAATACATCAAAAAAACTATCATAAAAATCTGATGTGGCCAGCACATAGCCTCTCGCCGTATATTTTACCTGGCTGTATGCATAAAGCAAAGATTATTTTTATAAATACAAATAATATATTCATATAAATCTATGACGTATAAACTTCTTTATTATTCAATAATAGCATGTCTCAACATGAAGATATTTTACCATAAATTATGTTACAATAAATTACAAAGTAGAGTTTACCATATATAAATATTAGGCTGGTAACAGCAATTTTCAATTCGAACAACTTTGTTTACTTTCTCTTCATATTCTTCTAGTAAAAACATTAATTTTGGGCGGTCTAAAATGTATATATCTGGATTGTGCATCTATTCTTATATATCTTCTTTTACATTTTATTTTTTCATACTTGTTATATCTAAATAACCTTAATTCCCTTTAATAAAGTGACGGATAGATTGCACCCCGATTTTGTCAATATTTACAACTTACTTGAGAAGAATTTGATAGCTTTTTCGCAATTCAAAGTTACTCTAGTCTACAGTACTGGTGTACATTGTCCCATAATGTTTGAAACAAATTTAAGTCCTTCAACCTAGACTTGTCATCTCCATAATAGTCACAGATCAAGAACTAAGGGATTCTCCAAGTACATTTTTAATTCATTACTCATTATTTCTGACACTGACATTTATCTGTCAGTTACAAATAATTTAAATTATCAACTATTTTTCATGGCATTCTTTCGGCTGTCAAATTTATTACAACAGATTATTTTATATATTATACTTCTTTTATCTCTAAATCTATGGAATATATAATAAAATATTTAAATGTATCAGATAGAGAATTTAATTTTCTTTAATATTACCACGAAAAATTTTCAAAAAATAATATTTAGACGATTTTTTTTCAAGAATCTTCTACTTCCGGTTGTCCAATTATTACCAAAACCTTTTCAGATCTTCCCATGAATGTCCGATTGGGAAATACGTTGTTAAACAAATTTTAAGTCTTATAGTTTTTGAGTAACCGTCCTTCCAACATCCCACACACACACATCCACACACACACACACACACACACACACACACACACACACAGACATCATCGTAAAAATGTTAAAATCGGATTGTAGGGACCTTAAAACGTGCTTATTCAATAAAATCTGGATATGCGATTTTTAGCATGAATCCAATACCTCTCTTAGCGAGAGGTAAAAAGAAATAGAGTAGTAAAGTTAGAAAGAAATAGAATATATCGTAGATAATTGATAGTTACGTTGTTGAACGTCAAACGTCACATTAGTATCACCAACTTACACAAAATTCCATAATTTTTGAAATTACGATTTTGTATATAAAAGCGTATAAAAGGCGCAAAATAGTAAAAAATAGCATAAAGATCTCGTTTCATAATTTTCGATTATTTTGTTCAAAGCGCTTCTCCGCTACGCGTCGTTACCCAAATTTCCCACTAACAAAATAAAATGGCTTTTACGACATTCGTTCTTTAATATTATTTTACGAGGTATACCTCTGCTATTTCGAAAACTATAAAAAATACCCACGACTTCTATTAAATGACACTTTTTGTTTGCCTTTGAGAGGTAATCTTTGATGTGCTTTTGTTTCATTTTAAATTTTATTGTATTTTTATTATCTATTTATTAGCTTTGTACATTAATTAGCACACCCAGAAATAAGTAATATGCCGGGACGATATATTTATTTATTTATTTACTGGCATATACAAAATTTTGTTCGATCACTAACTTTGTCAGTTTTTTTTTCGATTCTAATACGAAGTGGCCTCTTTCTCGGAAACAGTTGAAGATCAGACTTATGTAATTTATAGCTTATTTCCTAATATTAAGTTTTGTCTATACTTACCAAATGAATATCGTTTTTTAACTTAATTTTTTAATTAATCTGTACCTATCAGTTTTTCAGAAAATGAAAATTGTTCCTAAAATGAACATTAAGGTACGCGCAAATAGTTGCATCCTATTATAGTAATTACCACAAGTAAACAATTTCTCGAATAGATAATTAATCTAGTTGCATTGCTAGGCTAACTCACCAAACTTCTCATAATTAAAGTCTCCCCGCATTTAAAACTGTGCAACAAAACTTGAAAAACGTGGTGCACTTACAAGTAAAATCTTGGTAAAGCAAATAGCATTTAGTTTGAAGAAAGCATTAATTTTATTTAGAGCCCTTTATGGCTTGGTGCAAGGCCTGCGTTGCGTGGCGTGTAATTTAAAGCCAGGGACTGAGCAAACAACAATGTGTTTTGTTGGCGGTCGCTGAAATAAATCTGCGCGATTCTTCCGTTGAAACAACGCTAGTAGGCGTTGTGTACTGTGTACTCTACGTACTCTAACCCAACCCGCACAAAAGAACCACGGTGCATTGCCATTGCCGTGACGATCAAATGCGGATTGTGGAAAACAACGGCTGCTACCGGTGCCGGTCTGGACCTGTTGTTCAACAATGATTTTGTTTCGGGTTTACTTTGGTTTTCAATGGCTCTTCTAAAGTAATTACTCTGTAAATAAATGGGGATAAAGGAAATGGACTCTTACTAAAAGTTTTATGGTTTGGCTTCCTTTTCTAATACGTACTCATTTTAATTAAGTATTTACTGTTTTAGAGAAATCAAAAAATAAAATTGTTGATAATACATTAATAATAAGGGCCAGTTTTACAATCGTTGTTTAACCGCGAGTTTACACTTAGCTAGAAGTTTAAGTTTACCAACTATTACCGTTTTTGCAATTGATGATTACGACTTAATTAGTTTACTTTAACCAGAACAATAGATTAGAAAATAATTAGACACAGAGCAGACTTTTTGAACCATAATTCTTAAACATCAACAATAAAATTGAGCCTAGTCTTTCAGAATTATTTTGGGATATTTGATGGTTTTAATACTAACTGTTCCTTTGCTATAAAAATCTGTTGCGGCCAGCACAAAACCATTCGCCACTTTAATTTTTGGTTAAGATTTCTTGTATGTCTACACCACTTTATACCAAAAATTGTACTTATACCTATTCTTTATATTTATTTTTTAATTCTAAATTCATTATTTGAAGAAATTTTGTCCTACTCTTCTAATTTTTCGAGATGTTTTCAATTCATTGTCGGGATTGACAGTATTTCTGAAGGGTATATGTACTATACCTATAATTTTAAATAGTTAACTATTAATTCAACAAGAAATAATATAATGTTTGTACCTCCCAGAATTTTGAAACTGGCATTTATCTGTCATTTACAAACATTTAAATTTTTCAATTGGTTTCCATGACATTATTGGGATTGTGAGATTCATTATAACAGATTATTTTGTATATTACATTTCTTTATCTTTAAATCTATTAAAGATATAATAAAATATTTATATGTATCAGATAGAGAATTTATTTTATTTAATACTTACAAGAACATTTTTTTAAAAATAATATTTAGAAGAATTGGTTTAAGAATCTGCTACTTCCGGTTCTTCAATTGCTACCAAAACCTTTTCAGCTTTTCTCAGTAATATCCGATTGAGAAATACGTAGTTAAACAGATATTAAGTATTACATTTTTTGAGAAATCGCCCTTCCAACATTCACACGCACACACACACAAACACAAATATATCCACACACACATACTGACATCATCGTAAAAATGTTAAAATCGGATTGTAAGGACTTTGCTTATTCATTAAAATCTGCATATACGATTTTTAGCATGAATCCAATACCTCTCTCTTAGCGAGATTTATCGACAGTTTTGGATGTCTCGTATATGAAAATCCAAAGTTATGTCATCATTTAAAAAATAAACCTGAAAATGTAAAAAATCTTGAAAGGACTATGTCAATGGTATCAAGGATATTAAATTTCATGTTATCTTTTAAAAAAAAAAATATTTATTTGCGAGTCCCTCAATAAGTACATATTTACAATGAATTACAGTTTACAGTTATTATAGTATATATACATTTACAATAAATGATATAGTCTAATTGTTTTAAAATAAAGCAATATATTTTATATATGTGTGGGAACTATGAGGCATTCTTTTAGGGTGGCCTGTTGTGTCATGTTATCATCTTTACTTATTATGTAATAATTTAATACCAATCATATCAATCTTATTATGGAAATATTACAGTATTTCATTATCCAACTTGATCTACCAAATGCATGTGAATTCTATCCTGTCGTATGTAATGTCGGCCATAATAGTAAACAGTGTTCATAGACCGACGTGATGCAGTAGAATTTAATGTCCTTCGCTAACTAAATATCTGTCAAATTTAATAAAATAAAACATAATATAAATAATAAATTGACATATTTCTTTGCAAAAAAAACTTTTTTAAAATAAAAACGAAAATTGTTAAAATAACTTGCTGACTACATTTAATCATTTACAGTTATTTCTTTTCTTTTTATATAATTTTGTGACTCCTTATTCTTATACTTATTCTTTGTTGCAGGTAAACAACTTAATTCCATACATCAAGTCTTCCGAACACGGTAGGATGCATACAAATTTTAATTTACATTTGGCGTGAGAGGAAACTGTCTAACTTGTACATAACTAATTCAACTAGAAACAAATATGTATACAATACTCTGTGCCAAGCCAACATTCATATGTAATAAGCAGTCACAAAAGTCGGAACAAAATACAACATTCGCATTACTAAAACTAAATAAACTTCGCTATTCAACATAAAATCGAATCCCACAAACCAAACTCGGAAACCTAAAGAGAGAACGCGCGCTCTACCGGTCGCGAGAGAGACAAAAACACAAAATCCGTTACAAAATGTAGCTTATAAATTTTGAATAAAGCAGCGTTTGCGGCACGATTCGTAGCTATTATCGCTATTTAATTCAATAAGGATCCGTTTATCTTGATAAATCGACTATAAATTGTTTAGTGTTACGTCGGTGTATCTTGAAAAACGTCGGTTGCGATCGGTAGCAATCGGATGAGTTCGGACCGTAGTTTGCACGCAACTCCAAGAATTCCAATATCCCTCCTCAGGGAGGAAGTTGAGGGACGAATTATTTTTAGGGCACCGGGGAATATTGTTTCGGAATTACTTGTTGAGATATTATTATGGTCCTAGCATTTTTTGTTTCCCTCTTTTGTTTCGTCAGGGGTGATTAAATGGGCGACGTGTTAGCACTTTCATTTGTTTTTTATTTCGCAAGGTTGTTGCCAGTGAACTGAAGGTTAAGATCAATATTTTATCTGATCGTTTTTGTTCGTAACACTGATGTTTCTTCTTTAAGGACAATAATCTCCGGAATCTATCTTTATTATGGTACGTTATTCGCGTGCGTGATTTTAGATAATTTGAAAACAAACAAAGAAAATGCTAATTTTAACATGTTATTCTGTTTATCGTTAGACCTTCGCTAAGTGCATGTAAGTTTAATCTGTAAAATTGTATAATTGACCTAAAATATAGTATCCCGGATTTGTAGATTCATGATTACAGGTAAAAGTAGTCTACAATTATTATAAATGCAATTACTCATTTTAATTATTGCACCATAGTAACATTGTACAAGCAATTATAACTTAAAAGTAGTTTAAAATGTCAGTATAAGTCAGACTCTGAATATTTGCAGTTTACCGTAAATAAAAATCTGATGTGACCAACATAATACCTCCCGCCATTTAATTTTTATTAATTTAAATACGTATACCTATGGGGTCTCGTGGCCGCGTGCCTGAATGTCTGATCGCAAATCTGGGGAACCGGATTCGATACCGACCTACGCCAAATATTTCAAATTATAAATGTCACGAAATTGACCCTTGTGGTGCACTCTCTCCGCCAGAAATAAGTAGCCAAATATGTCATCATTACCGAAATCTGTGTATAAAGCAAATTAGCATACCCAGCAATGAGTAATATGCCGTGATGATATATTTATTATTTTTATATATAAATACATTTTCAGGAGCTTCAACAATTATTACAGTTTTTGAAAAGTTGAGGGACATATATGTTTAAAACTTACGGGAACATTTATGTTATTTATTTATTGTTATTTATCAATATTACTTAAATTTCTTGGGTATTTCTTGACTGTTGGTATGATGTAAAAGGTTACTGGTAAATAAATGGAGTTGCAGTCTGGTGATAAATGTTTATTAGGATTTAATTTAACATTTCCTACGTTTCGGTTCCAAATGAACCATCCTCAGGGATAGTTAATGTGTAATTGGGATACAATTCATTACAAACGAAAATTTAAGTAAAAAATCTATTGTGGCCAGCACAATACCTTCCGTCAATCCTGTTTATAATGTATAAATTCCATACATAATTTTTCTTGCAAAAGATTCTAAATTTCCAATAAAATTATTTCTTAAAAAAAAACTATTCAAATTGCACTTGACACTGACATCTTCTTCTTCTTTAACTTTTCCCATTCGTTAGGGGTCGCTATGTTTGCGTGTCGTTATCATTCAGTTCCTTTTCTCTCAAGTCTTCCGCATTACAGTCCTTCCATCTTATCTTTGGTCTTCCTCTGTTTCTTCAACATCCTATTACTAAACTATTCATTCTTGTTCCAATATAATTCTTCATTTCTCCTCATGACATGTTCAAACCAATGTAATCATATTTCTTGTATCTTTCTAGAAACTTGTAATACTAAAGTTATTTTCTTACCGTATCTTTCCGTGTTTTCCCCAACATCTACTTCAACATCCTCATCTCTGCTACATAAATTTACTTTTTATTGATACTGACATCTGTCAATTTGAATTATATGATTAATAGTTTCCATGTTTAGCATAGCTGGCTGAATTATAAAATTTAATTTCTTTAAAATTCTTTAACTCTGTATCTATTGAATATGAAGTATAAAATGTAATCAAATCGTATAGAGAATAATATATTCTTTAAGTTATAATAACGTTAAATGTCAATAAATCAAATTTAACTGTTAAATCTTCAAATGAGCGTACTTCCGGTTCACCAATTATAACCAAAATCTAATCACTTGTTCTTCTAGATGTAAACTTGAGGAGTACGAAAAAATTATAATTTTTGGAATCGTGGTATTGAAGTTATGGGATCCGGAACTTTTTTCACACACACACAGACACATATACATACAGACATCATCGTAAAAATGGTAAAATCGTATTATAGGGACCCTAAAACATGCTTATACACTAAAAACTCATCATTGAATTTTTTGACCAAAGACAATACCTTCCTTACCTAAAAGTGACGGAAAGTAAAAAGGATGAATATGTCGTCAAAAGTATCAAGGTAATAAAAGCGTGTATACATCAAGAACAATTCAGTAAAACACGGCGTCAAGACAACAACCATTAACAATTGGTTGATTGAGCACATAGTGAAATTAATCACTATAGCTGAAAAAATAAATTAAAATTGGAAAAGTGTAGTATATGACTGGTTTTATAAATTCTTTAAATATTCGTTTTGAAAATTGTTCGTAATATACTGTTATATCATTTGCGGCAACGCTGATGTACAAGTATCTTTTTCTTCTTATATGTCTCCTTTCTACTTATCTGTGAGATGAATTTAAACACTAACTAAAGAATTCAGAAAACGGTATATGAAACGGAAAGAATAACATCTCTATAAAATTGAAACTACTGCAGTCGTACTCGGTGCACTTCAATACTTTTATTATTTAAGTAATGAGCACGAAATACATATGACTCCATGTCTGTGAATATAAAGAAAACTTTTCAAAATTTAAATTTAAAGATGTAATTTTCTTGAGCAAAAATAGAATGACATATAAAACTCATGTTGTTCAGAAACAAAACTACTTTCGTCTCATATATGTGTGTAGCGGGGCATTTAGATAATGTAAGACGACAGAAAGAAGTGGAGCGGATACTTCTGTTAAACTTTAAGCATTCGTTTGAAACGTCGAAACAACTAAAAATATTAAAAGAAAAGACTTGCCGTCAACTTCCAGAGAAAACAGAGATGATCCTTCTCCTACAAACAGAAGGCAAAACATTCCGTAACAGAACTCTCTGTCATTCTTCTTTTTCCTCTATACAGAGACACATTAATGTTCTACTTGATTGCCTCAGATGTTTTTAAGTAGTTTCATACAGTTTATTCTCTATTTCTTAAAAGAAATAAAATTCTTTAATGCTATTAACTTATTATATTCTTCGCAGAACACTGAGCAGGATTTTTATTTTCGATTGTTTGCAGATTATTAATTTAAACTCTACGCAAATGATTTGCAGTTTATTGGCTACAAGATAAATGAAATTTGTGAATGTTTTAGTAGTTTTAAATATCTAAATCAGTGATTCCCAAACATATTGCACTTACCGCTCCTTTTCTAAATATTATATGCAATACCTCCATAAAACGACGACACACACCTGTACTATAAAACAGCTAAGAAATATCTTAGCACGCTTTTCAAAAATTACTAATAGGGCTATTCTGTAATATCGTTATGACATAACGAATCGTTAAAACGTTATATCCTCATGGTAATAACTAAAATCGTTTAATATGCTTATTCTGTAAATGATCGTTATGCCATTATGCATTGTTATATCGTTATTATAACGATAATCGTTAAAGTGGTATTCTGTAAACAATAATTTAATTCTACATAACGAAAAAATCTGTTGTGGCCAGCACAATACCTCTCGCCACTTCCTTTTTTGGTTACATAAGTATAGGGCGCGAACAGTCATGTTACATTGTTGGCCTTGACAAGCAGATGTGGGGGCCCGTTTCAGAATGATAATTAGTCAGTATGTTTCATTCAGAATTTCAAGATTTTCTAAATACACGTAGTTAATTTGTCACCAGGAGTGTGGAATTTACTTGTCGAGGAAAATAAACCATATGGAATTGGAAAATCACTAAATTTAGAATGAGAAATTATGATACATCTATATACATAATTACTAGCTATCATTCTGACATGAGTCCCCATATCTGCTTGTCAAGGCGCCCTATTGTATTTAACATTTCTTGTATACCTACATTCTACACCAAAAATTGTACTTACATATATCTATTCCTTATATTTAGATTGTTTAATTTTAAATTCATTATATGAAGAAATTTTGTCCTCTTCTAATTTTTCGAAATGTTTCCAAGTCATTGTCAGGATTGACTGTATTTTTGAAGGATATATGTAATAGACCTATAATCTTAAATATTTAACTATATACTAATACATTAAGAAATAATATAATGTATATGTACTTCCCAGAAAAACTCTTTAGTAATATCTATGAATTTCTGACACTGACATTTATCTGTCAGTTACAAACAGTTCAACTGGTCAACTATTTTCCATGGCATCCTTTCGGCTGTAAAATTTATTATAACGTTATTTTATTTATTATATTTCTTTTATCTCTAAATCCATAGAATATATAATAAAATATTTAAATGTATCAGATAGAGAATTTAATTTTCTTTAATATTACCAAGAAAATTTTTAAAAAAATATTATTTAGAAGATTTTTTTTCAAGAATCTTCTACTTCCGGTTGTCCAATTGTTACCAAAACCTTTTCAGATCTTCCCATGAATGTCCGATTGGAAAATACGTAATTAAACAATTTTTAAGTCTTATAGTTTTTGAGTAATCGTCCTTCCAACATCCTACATACATACACACATACATCCACACACACACACACACACACAGACATCATCGTAAAAATGTTAAAATCGGATTGTAGGGACCTTAAAACGTGCTTATTCAATAAAATATGGATATGTGATTTTTAGCATGAATCCAATACCTCTCTTAGCGAGAGGTAAAAAGGACAAGGATATCGTTATTTTTTAACGACTGGAAAAAGCATTCGTTACATAAACGTTTTGTCAATAAATCAGTATTTTTATTCATGTCAAAATATAATTGCTATTATGTTGAATAGTGATCTCAAAAACCAGGCATATTACATTTTTCTGCAAGGTAATATTAAAATAATTTAATAAGATTTTATTCGTAGCGCCTAGCGCATGCTTCCCAATTTGTCTACAGATGGGTAGTAGTTGCTCTAGCATAACCTACAACAAGAAAAATAAAGGGTCCGACAGCTGACAGGTTGACAGCAGACTCCCACCGGAACTAATCTAACCTAGAAGTTTTATGAGTTATATTGAATTATTTTAGATATTTCATTTAAAATTATAATTTGATTTTAGGAAATAAAGTTCTAAACTTGATCCCAAGGTTATTATTTTTCAAAATGTATTACATAATACGGAAACGAAGATAACTATTATCGTTAAGTAGAAATAACGATTTTCATAATAACGATTTCGTTATGATAACGATTCGATTTTACAGAATAGGCCTCTTAATGCCTGGAAGATTTGTACAAAATACGAGGTTTGAATGCTTTTGTTTTCGCTCTTTTTGCGTCACTTTGGTAACAGCATATACCCATGATACTTCGTAAATACCTTAAGAGTTCCAATTTATAAATTTGTCGGATTAAAGAAAATTAATAGTTAATCAGTATTATGCGACGGAGATGCTACAGTTCCAAAAGAATTTTTAATTTCATGTTCGCTGAAAGTCTATTATTATTTCCAGCGATGAAAATCAAATAAAATGTATATTCATAATAAGAAAGTCCAACTGTGTGCACTCATGAAACGAGGGACATTGGTTCTATTTTAAAGTATGGTGGTTATAATTTTTAGAGTTTTTGTATTCGTAAATGAGTAGAATTTCATCGTTTTATGTCGATCCTTCCAGTATTAATCAAATAAACTATGTGTTATATTATAATTCCTAAAATCTTGTTTCGTAATAAATTACTTTGGCACTGAAAATAATGCGACTGCATTGCTATATATTTGTACATTCAAGAAGAAAATTATTGAAAATATTTTACTTGGTTAAATTTTTGAACAAAAACAACTCTATTTAAAACAGTATACAGACCAGCGCTAATGTATGGATGTGAAACATAGGTAATGAATCAGAAAACAAAGTCAAAAATACAAGCAGCCGAAATGAAGTTTCTACGACGAATAGAAGGGGTCACAAGATTATACAAAATTAGAAATGAGGACATAAGAACAAAGCTACAGCTAGAAAGCACGCAAAAGACAATAGAGAAAAGACGGCTAGCCTGGTATGGACATCTAGTAAGGATGCCTGAAGACAAACAAGCAAAAATAGTCTGGAACGCTAGAGAAAGGATTAAAAAGAAAAGAGGAAGACCAGCGAAGAATTGGGAAAGAAACTTAGAAGAAATTCTAAATAAGAACAACTTAAACCTTCAAGAAGCAAACAGGAAAGCAAGGAACAGGACAGAATGGAAAGGCTTTATAAATAATATAGTGTAAAAAGAATTATAATCTCTACACCCGTAAGGGTAGAGTGAGATTTAAAAAGATAATAATAATAATAATAATAATAAATTTTTGAGTGTTTTCTTATTGCTTTTTTTTCTGTCATCGCCTACTTACTGCCTTTTCATTGCCCTTCTGTTAACCCTGAGGCCACCATCGCCCCCGTAGTTCTATCCAGCGCCCAAAATGGGGCGATATCGTTCACTTTGAGAATCACTAATCTACATTAATATAACTGTAGCGTGCATGCACCCAACGCCACTGAGTCTAGCGCGCACGCGACCGAGACCGACGCCACTAATCGAAGGCTCGAGAACATAATGTAAACAATGAGGGAGATAAACTAAATTACTGTCGCTCGGCTGTTCCTTTTGTTCTATTGTTACTGGAACGTTCTAGAATAATGAAGGTATATAAAAGCGACGCAGCTCTGTGCAGGCAGACAGTTCAAATGAAACCAGTATGGTGTTTACGAGTTCAGTCAGTGGAGTTAGTTGAGTTCCGTTAGTGAAGTTAGATAGTTCAAGTAGTGCTATGAAATAAATGGTGATATAAATAAATAGTCTAAATAGTTAGCCGTATAAATATCGCGTAGACAGTACTACAGTCTGCAGCCGACCGGAAGTCTGAGATTGGAACGCATGGTGAAATAAATATCGTGGAAATAAACAGTCGTATGGTATTGTTTAAATAAATAATCCTAGTGTTGTGTTTAATAATATTTTTACAGCGGTAATAATAAAAAAATCTATTTCCAGATTAGGTATTCCAAGAATATCTCTTAACCCTGTGTTAAAATGATGTTTATGGAGAGTTTATTCTAGAGTTAAGTCTTATTCCCTGTTTATTATTATACATTTGTGGGCTAATCTCGTGATAAACTAGGAATAGCTATTCCTGTGTTAAAAAGACGCTTTTCTGACTTTAACCATTGTTTATTGTTACCGCTGTTAAACTTAGTACTTAATATTTATTTAATCATACTAATCGTTATTATTATAATATTGATCTTAATTATGTATCGTTAAATATAAACATTTAATTTAAATATTAATATGTCATTGGTTTTTACACTTCACTTAAGTAAATAAAGGTTACATTACACTTTGCAGGGAGATAATCTTTATTCATAGTTTAATTTGGAAGTTTAGGAAATGCTGAACATACTTTTATTTTATATATGAATTTGTATTAATATTGTAAATCTAAAATATAAATATTTGATTTAAAAATCCGATGCAGGAATTTAATATCAGAAAAGAGTTTTTCCTTTTAATCTTTGGATGTATTCAATATATGAAAAAATATTTCAAATAAATATTGCATATTTTAAAAGTCTGCAGGAAATATGTATTTTTCATGTTATAAGTTCAGAAAGACTTCTCTTACAGGACGAATGAGAATAAGGGCATGAATAAGGAAACAATAATAAAAATATGTAAAAAAGATGAAGTCGGAATTCAATTATGAAAAAGGAAATAAAAATTTCGATCATTTATAGCATAAAGCTGCCAAATTTTTCATTAAAAGTTGATTAGATATAAAATTGAAAGCCGTAAAATCGCATAGCTGTGATAAAGGAAACAAAGAAAGACAACTGTATAATTTAATATTTTATAGGCGAACTGTGCTCAGCGGGCCTGTGCTGTGCCAGACAAGCACTAAACATTTTACTACCAAATGTTCAAACATAAAGGACGACCTTTCAATACGTGGTCAAACATGCAATTTAAAAACATTCATCGATCGATTTTGATTTATTATTTCACATTATTACGTTATTATCATTATATTTTCATCAATCACGCGAAATTTTAATAAAATAATTATTCATTATTTTGAAGTATTCGTCCAACTATAAATTATAATTAATTGTTAATTGTGGCGGCGTATATTTTTGGTGGAGAAGATCAAGGTGTGGAAAACAATGATAAATAATTTAATAATTTCTATGGTTCTAAAAGTGTCGAAATTATTCAGCAATTTTATGAAAAATAAAGGGTTTAGCAAATTTTGACGATTTAAAATTGACACCAAAGTTCCATCCATTTTTACCTCTCGCTAAGAGAGGTATTGGATTCGTGCTAAAAATCGCAAATCCAGATTTTAATGATTATGCACGTTTTAAGGTCCCTACAATCCGATTTTAACATTTTTACGATCATGTCTGTGTGTGTGTGTGTATATATGTATGTGTGTGTATATGTATGTATGTATGTGTGTGTGTGTGTGTGTGTGTGTGTGTATATGTGTGTGTATGTGTGTGGAATGTTGGAAGGACGATTACACAAAAACTATAATACTTAATATTTGTTTAACTACGTATTTCCAAAGCGGACATACACGGGACGAGCTGAAAAGGTTTTGGTAATAATTGGACAACCGGAAGTAGCAGATTCTTGAAAAAAAATATTCTAAATATGTTTTTCTGAAAATTTTTCTTGGTAATATTAAAGAAAATTGAATTCTCAATGTTATACAATTAATTTTTTTATTATATCTCGTATAGGTTTGAGGATATAATATAAAATAATATAGAATATTCTGTTGTAATAAATCTCGTTGCCTAAAGTACAGTTGAGATATTCAAATATTTGTAATCGACAGATAAATGCATAATGTCAAGTGTCAAAAATCAGATTTTCTGGGAGGTACGAATACATTTAACATATATTATTGTATTATTAATTAAATATGTATTTAAATTATAGGTAAGTTAATATTACATATATCCTTAAGAAATACCGCTAATACTGTCAATGAATTTGAAGAATTTTGAACATATTATAAGAGTAGGACAAAATTCAATTATTTGTATGTACAAGAAATGTTAAATTCGTTACTTAAAGGGCGTGAGCAGTCATGTGACTTTGTTGGCCTTGGCAAGCAGATATGAGGATCCGTGTCAGAATCACGGCTAGTAGTTATTTTCATAGATGTCAAAATTGTCATGTCATAATTTTTTCAATCAAAATTTCAAAATATTCTGATGTTTATTTGTCATCAATAGTATGGAATATACTTGTCGAGGAAAATAATCCACATGGATTTGGAAAATAATGTTTTGAATAAAAAATTATGATACTTGACACCTATATACATTATCAATAGCTGTCATTCTAACCGGGCCTCTATATCTGCTTGCCAAGGCCAACAAAGTCATATGACTGGTCTCGCCCTTTGTAACATAAAATGAAAATGGCGAGAGGTATTGTGCTGGCCACAACATATTTTTAAACATATTTTTTGATTTTGTCTATGTGAGTGTATATGTGGATGTAGCTAGAACGATTTTTGTATAAGACTCCGTCCAAAGTTTTACTTTTATCACCGTAATGTCTAAATCCAAAATTTATGTACTCTAATGAAATCATTATTTAGAATAGGTATTATGAATTAGATTTTAGGGTTTTGTAAGTGCACACTACGCCTTGAAGTTGATAATTAAACAAATTTATGCGCGTTGCAGCAATTCGTGTTAAATGTCAGATTTATTGGTCGAACAAAAGCTATCTGGTTTCTCTTTATGAAATATATAAAAATTAATATATAATGTTTGTAGTAAATTGACAATAGTTTTATTCTTCAAAATTTTAATTTTGAGGGTTTAGTAAAAACATTTGCTGAAGCTTTTGTCCAATTTATTTTTTGTATGCAAACTGAAATAATGATCAATAAAAATTTCATTCTATTTTACTTATGTAGGTAATAATATTACGAGTTGGTGTAGGTAATTTTTATTTTATTTATAAAAAGCTAATTGAAAGAGTAATATTTAAAAAAAAAATCGATTTAAAAAGGGAAGCTTTATTTCTTATTTTAATATATATAAGAGCTGATTAGATTTGATATGCGAAATCGCGAAGGTTATAATTAGTAAATAACGAAAATCCACGATTAGTGGTGGGTATAAATAATAATAATAATCATCATAATAATAATAACTATTTGAACGATATTACAAATCCATGCACTTTTGGGTCTTAATTAAACTAACATAAATTGTAAATTAAAAACCTGTACTCATAATATGCCATATTGTGATGTTATTAACCATAATATGATTATAAATATTAAAAATACTGCAAAAGAGCATAAGAATGACAATTAAAACGTTATAATAGAATTGGCGAAAGGTATTGTGTTTCATAAAGTAACATTATCCAAAATTATCAGAGCATGCTGATTTTCTTTATTAAATTTATATCAACATTTCTCTGATACATTTTGTTCTCCATGAATCTTTATTTTATTTACTTTCACTTTGTTATTGTTTCTTTTTTGAGTTATGCTTTTCACCGCAACAAATTTTCTTCTTTTATTGTACGGGCTGATATATTATTAAACCTTTCTCTATATTCATTTCTTCTTTTGGGTGGAACCTTCCTTTTATTCAAATTCGTTGGAAATATTAAAGGGCGAAACTATCACGGGATCATCACGAGCACATGTCATTTCAAGTTGAGCCTACGCAACGCATAAGCCGCAGAAGTGACGCGAAGCACAGACGGTCTGAAATATTACAGCGACACTTCACCGCACGTTTCTCTTTCTCATCTCGTCAGCATTTTTCCCGCAGGTCCTGGCCTAACGCCCTCGATATTATACCGTTGAATTAATAACCATTACTCAACTCAGTTCTACAGACAGATCAATGAAACCGTAAAACTAAATTTCTTCATATATGTAAGATAGAGATACGTATTTCGTACGTAAATGACATTTATTAAATTTTTGTAATTCTTGCTACCAAAGGTAAGAAAGATATAGTATGCAGGTAGTCCGGATTTCGAAGGCCACCATTGGGATCTCGGAGACTATAAGAGATACGACTTTGGTTAAATGGGACATGTGGTGCGCCTTTGAGGGGGCCATCTTAGATGTGCTTTTTTGTTTTGCCAAAAATTCTCATAGGTTACTAGATAATGACCAAAACTGAATTTTGTTAATTTTTACCTCACGCTAAGAGAGGTATTGGATTCATGCTAAAAATCGCATATCCAGATTTTAGTGAATAAGCACGTTTCAAGGTTCCTAGAATCCGATTATAACATTTTTACGATGATGCATGTGTGTGTATGTGTGTCTATGTATGTGTGGATGTGTGTGTGGGTGTGTGTGTGGGTGTGTGTGTGTGTGGGGGGGTAGGGGGTTGTTGGAGGTACGATTTCTCAAATTCTATAAAACTAAAGAAATGTGTAACTACGGATTCATCAATCTAACAATAATGGGAAGATTTGAACAAGTTCTGGTAACAATTGGATAACCGGAAGTAGTAGTATTTTAACAAAAAAAACCTAAATATTATTTTTTGAAAATTTATGTTAATACAAATAGTAAAAAACAAAATTCTCTATTCGACACATTTAATTTTTTTATTATATCTTCTATAGATTTAAAGATATAGATATATAATCTATAAGATAATCTGTTATAATAAATCTCACAGCCTGCTCACAGCCCAAACATCTCCATGATAACTACTTGAGAAATTTAAAGTGTGAAATTGAAAGATAAATGTCACTAATGTCAGTGTCAAAAATTCAGAGATAGTGGTACTGCAGCCTTTTTCTGGGAACGATGTTTATTATTTCTTATTGTATTATTAACTATACAGGGTGATTCATCGGTCTGTCCTCTCTTTATAACTCTTTTATTTTAAGTCAGATAGAAAAACTCTTCAGATAAAATTTATATGATGTATTATTGTCTATCTACGTACTATATGCACTTGTATACAGGGTGCTCCGTTGAAGCGCAACAGTATGTAACTTTATATTTCTTAATGGAACACCCTATATATATTTATTTATTTTGATAGTAAATTAGATTTGCTTTAAAAAAGTATTAAGTAATAAGGGGTCTAAAATTATAAATTAAGAAGTTATTTACCTTTATTCGTTGAATGATATTTTTGTATCATGTTATTATTAACAAAGTAAGCTATGGATAATTTGATCAATTTTATCGAATTTAAACAAGCAATATGTCAAAATACTCTTAGTTTATCATCGTTGTAATTAGTGTAATGATTAAAATAAGTATTAATAAAAAAGAATCAAAATTTTGTGTTAAATTATGGTTTTACCACTATGAACTACTATTTTTTATGAACGTAAATAACTTCTTAATTTATAGTTTTAGACCCCTTATTACTTAATAGTTTTTTAAAGGGAATCTAATTTACTATCAAAATAAATAAATATATATAGGGTGTTCCATTAAGAAATATAAAGTTACATAATGTTGCGCTTCAACGGAGCACCCTGTATACAAATGCATATAGTACGTAGATAGACAATAATATATTATATAAATTATATTTGAAGAGTTTTTCTATTTGACTTCAAATACAAGAGTTATAAAGAGAGGACAGACCGATGAATCACCCTGTATATTTAAAATTATAGGTATATTACATGAACCCTTCAGAAATACCGCCAATCCCGTTAATGAATTGGAAAAATCTCGAACATTTAGAAGAAATGGAGAAAACTTGCTCATAGAATGAATTTAAAATTATAGAAAATACGTAAATATAAATATTAGTTGTAATTAGAATTTTTTGTGTGTACAAGAAATGTTAAATACAATACTTCTATATACCACAATGGAAAGGACGAGAGGTACTGCGATGGACACATTTTTTTCATTTTGAAACTCTTTCTAAATATCAGCAATCGCGAAAAATGTATGAAATAGAAAAATAGATATCTTTATTGTCCATCCAGTGGCGTACGAAAATATTTTTTCTATCAGTAATTTTTCAAGATATAACATAAACATACATTTTATAAATGGAACTCATATTTTATTTTTATTTAAAAAATACTTATTTTTTTCTCTTTCGATTGATGTAAGGGTTATTATTGTAACGTTTATTTATATGGGTGAAGTGTAAAAATCAAAGAAATATTATTAATTAAAATAAAAGTTTATTAAACGATAAATAATTAAGATAAAGATAATAAAAATAACAAACACTATGGATGACACAAATATAAACACTAATTTAAGACTAAGAATATTATTAAATGCTTAAATACGAAGATTATTTATTTAAACAATATATTACTATTTTTATTTATATAGGTAACTACATTTATTTATGTTGCTCGTTGCTTCTATATAACCGAATGTCTTAGCTGTTTTTGACGACGGGTTTATATACTCGTAGCACGATATCTTTCTGGAACTTTCCGACGCCACAATACAAATAAAACAAAGCATCCAAGATGACCCCCTCCCCCAAGCGCACCACATGTCCCATTTAGCCAAATTTGTATCTCTTATAGTTTCCGAGAACCCTATGGTGGTCTTCGAAATCCAGACATTCTGCATTAAAAACCGCATATCGAGATTTTGGTAAATAATAGTTTATAGTCAGATTTCTTACCATAAGAAAAGTCATTCAAGAAGTTGAATAATGAAAGGATTGTTCCAATTTTCAGCGAAATTCATTATAAGAGTGTTTCAGTTTTCAGCGAATCTCATTGTAAAGGTTCTTCTTAAACATTTATAGAGATCTTTAAGCGGCCCCAAGTTTCTGAATACATAATACATATTGTCCTTCAAGTTAAGCATCGAGAGAATAATTAATCAGAAACTTTGAAGGCCAAGGTTGTTTATTTTCAGCAATTTATGAAACAAAAATATGTAGGCCGAGCTAAGACAATGACACTGTTAGCTTAATAGAATAAAAGTATGCTCCCGATAATAACGATTAACCTACATTTAAACTGTAAACACAAAAACTTGTAGTCTATTTCAATGGTTAAAGAATGAATTTGCAACATGAAACGTTAAAATATAAATGAAATAAGCCAATGATAATGAAATATTAATAATGTATTAATAATTCGATGTTTCTGTATACACTTATACTTTTATCAAGGTAATCCTTCATAAACATAGTCACATACACCCAAAGAGTTTATATTATTTTAACAGTTCAGTGGTCTAATATATTAAACGAGTAAATAAACGTTTTTACCTCTAAATCATCAAAAACAGAACCGATTTTGATGATTTTTTTAAACGTTTGTTCTATTATTCAAAATCAAAAACATTCCAGCTGGAGCGCTTAATTATTTATACAGAATGTCCGTATTTCGAAAGCTACCATTGGGATCTCGGAAACTACAAGAGATACAACTTCGATTAAATGAAAAAAAATCTATTGTGGCCAGCACAATACCTCTCGCCACTTCCGTTTTTGGTTACATAAGTATCGGGCGCGAGCAGTCATGTGACATTGTTTAGTAATTATATACATAGATGTGAAGTGCCAGAATTTTTCATAAAATATTTGTCTACAAGTCTGGAATCCAATATATCATAAATATATATCTAAGATTGAGTCTGTCCAGCATAAATTCATTAAATATTGTTATTTTAAAATACATGGACAATATCCTATCTTTACCCATGATTATTCTGATTTATTGCCTGAAGTGAACTTGGTGCCATTAAGTAGCAGAAGAAATTTACAATTATCTCTCTACTTATACAAATTAATTAATAATTGTATTGATGACCCATGTAGTCTTGAGCTAATACCATTTCACGTTCCACGCGTCACTTCAAGAAATAAAGTACCATTTCTTTGTAAAGCAGCTAGGACTAATTATGAATTGAAATCTCCAATAAGACAACTCTGTGTAGCATATAACAGTGTATCATGTATTATTGACATTGATATATTTGGCGACTCCTTTTCTAAATTTAAGAATATCTTATTAAAATATTTCTTGTAATAAGTCATTTGGTAAATTTCTTGTATGTATTTACTGTTCAACTCATTCGTTTCTTTGTTGTAATAAGTCACTTGTTAAATTTCTTATATGTATTTACTGTTCAACTCATTCGTTTCTGTATTTGTATGTCATATGATCGTCCTGTAATTGGGATCTTGAATCCTGTTGGATCGATAAATAAATAAATAAATAAATGATAAGTTGTGAATGCACAGCGCTAACCTCTCTCGCAAATCCATAGAGTGTAGAGTGTATTCATTATGTGAATTAAAAGCTGTTAGGATAGTGAAAGCATCTTGTGCGTTATTTGCTGAACGGTGCGGGTGGGTTCAGAATTCTGCTGGTTGGAGGAACTTGTTAATTGCGCGAACAACATTTTCAACTTTCGCTGCAAAACAGCGTTGTTTACGATTTCCCGAACCCGAACTTGGTAATGTAGTTTGTAGGTTTCTGTTAATCGATAATTTTTCTTCTTAGTTCCTAAGTTGATTGAATTTTGTTGTAGCTATAATGATGTCGCACTGGGTCATTAACAATATACACAAAAATAGGATAATAAAATACATTGTGATTTTTATGTCAAAGCATTAACTTTTATAATAAATATAGATCCCAAATGTATCCAAATAATAAAATCATACATAGAGAGAGGAACTTGCCCGCTCATCTGGCGTTCCTCGATCTGGAGAAGGCATTTGACCCAGTGCCCCATGCCTACATTTGGTACGCACTGCGATCTCACAGGGTTCTAGAAATGTATGTGCGCTGGATCAAGTTATTGTATGAAGACGCCACAAGCGTAGTGCGATGTCCTGTAGGAGTGTCACCATCATTTCCAATACGAGTGGGTGTTCATCAAGGGTCGGCTTTGTCCCCCCTTTTATTCATTTTATGTATGGATACTGTAACTGCTGATCTTCAGAGACCCCTCCCGTGGACACTCCTCTATGCGGACGATGTTTTTCTATGCGACGTTAACACGGCAAGATTTGAAAATCCAGGTACAGTAAAATTTTTGAAAGATGTCCGATCAAGGGCACCTGTATCACGAACGAATTAACAAATAGGCATACATTTATCTCTTTCTTTTGCAAAGGCTGTAAGAGTGTGTGATAAGGATGGATATAACACGCTTGTCTTTCAAAAATTCATATTGTTTCGACTAAGTTAGGACATTCCATTTATAAACGATGCTCGTTGTTGATAATACTTTCGCTGTAACGTAAGTTTATTTATTAATTCAGATACATTACCTGGATTCATAGCCGTACGTATAACGATATATTCTGTCAGAGTCACTGACACTGACATTGTGTCAGTATCTTATTTTTAACATATTTGGTTTTACATTTGCTTATAAACTTACTAGTTGACTTATTTTTGAATTTTGAATGCTTTTCCTGTAATATATATTTTTATAATAATAAAATAACAGTAGTATCTTACGTACCCTCATAAAACCTAAGCAAACGACACTACTGAATTTATCATGATGGGCGGAGCAAAAATCTGAATTCATACAATTCGTAGACAACCTTGATCGGACATCTTTCAAAAATTTTACTGTACAGCGGTGGAAAACACGACTGCATGAAAATGGTATGCGTCTCAATATCACAAAAAGTGAATATTTGGAGTGTGAGCCTCAGCAAAATGGTAGCATTGTCCTCGATGGTGAACAATTAACCAAGACCACCCAGTTCAAATATTTAGGTTCTGCTATTTGCTCTGACGGGCCAAAGCAAGAGTCACCGCTGCCTGGATGAAATGGCGTCAGATGACTGGGATCCTGTGTGATCGCAAAATGCCAGTACATCTAAAGTCAAAAATTTATAGAACGGTGGTGCGCCCCGTAGCCCTATACGGAGCTGAATGTTAGCCAACTACAACGTAGCATGAGCGGATACTTCATGGTATGGAAATGACGGTGCTTCGTTGGGCTCTGGGGTTCACTCTTTTTGACCATATGTCAAATGTTTATGTAAGAAAAATTATGGGCGTGGCACCAATCACGGATAAAATGCGTGAAGCACGTCTACGATGGTACGGGCACGTGATGCGCAGCAGAGATGACTCAATAGCCAAGACGGCCCTGCGACTTGATTTCCATGGTCAACGTCCACGTGGTCGCCCAAAAAAACGCTGGATGGATACAATAAAGGACGACATGAATCTGGCGAATGTCAGCCCTAAGGATGCCAAGAATAGATCCAAATGGAGGAAAGCTATAAAAATAGAGGACCCTGCCTCCACCCCCGCAGGATTAGCGCTTCGGATATGATGATGATGGGTCACTCTAGAATTGTAACCATTTGGTAATGTTCCTTCTATCAATTTTGTCATAATAGAAATTGCTTAAATTATTAAAAGCTACAGCATATTATAACCCATTTTATTTTCTTTGAAGGTTGTAGCAAACACGTTAAATTACAATTGTTTTCTCTCATTAAATAAAGTTAAAACAGCGACATTATACAATTAAATAAATAGTTGTTTTGAAACAGTTTATACTTTCTAATTTCCTTCTCAATGTACTTTACCTAACCATTCCAAGTAGAATGTAGAAGAATAATTACGCTCATTTCTATTCCAACAATGGTTTAAAATCACAAGAGAAACAAACTACTAATTTCGAGTTGAAAACTTCATAAATAAGTCCACCTACAGCACATGAAACAACCTCAGTTTTCATATTTATAGTAATTTTCAACATTACACACAAATATTCACTCCGTTATTCTCGAGTGAGACACGAAAATTCCTGGAACGTTTCCATGCTCACGCCAACGGTCTCCACTCTCCATTCCATTTCCCATATCCTGCACGAGGACGAGGTGAACGAACACGAACGAACATTCGTTGCAATTGTCTACTTCTTTGCTTAATATTAATATTAGAATACGCTGGTAGCAGTAGATATCCGTAGTAATAACTGTTATTTGCTACTTGGTAATTTTAAGTAATTCTGATGGTCTTCTGCGGAAGCTAATAGCAGTTAAGAAAACGTGGAAGTTAAATAAAAGAGGCGGGTGTATTTTTTGTTTGATTTTATGATGAAATGAGAAGGGAAATAAGTCAGTAATTTGCTTTATTATTTCATGATGAAGATTGCGATAAAGAATATTAATGAAAAGTATGGTACTAGGAAAAATTGTTACAAACAAGAGCATCTGCAGACATGGTATTATATAAATTGTAAGAATTATTTATTACTCGTAATAATACATCGCGGATGTAATGATAAATATGATGGTACTTCCAATAAATGTTTATTAAAATGGGAACATCTCGTCTTGGGATAATAATCGAATACAGATCCGGCTTAATCTTTCGCGGAGCTATGTGCAATATTTTACCGTGGGGTATTTGAAAATAAAAATCTTATAACGTAAGGGAACTTAAGTAATTTTTACTGAATAATGCAAGATTTTTACCTTCCGTCACCTTTAGATAAGGGACGTATTGTATTTGATTAAAAAAATTGACGGTGAGTTTTTAATAAATAAGCACTGTTTAGGGTCCGTAGAATACAATTTTACTATTTTTACGATGATGTCTACTACAATACTCCAATTAAAAATTCCCCAGATTCGTGTGAAGTGATGCCTGGTAAACGCCCGCACGGTACAAATATGTCATCATTATTAACGACATATGCCGTGATGATATATTATATATTTTTATTACCTTACCTATATTCCTACATATTTACTTTTGCTGGAAACTATAAGTTCCTTTCCATATAATTAGTGTTCCAATTACTATTTTGTTTTTAAAACGTTACTATTATTATTCGAAATGATTAGTTTGTTGACAGTGACATATCTGTCAGTTATATACATTTGAGATCTGAACTGTGTAACCATGGAGTTGTGTTTAAAGCGTAGGCTCCGGAATTAAAATTATAGATAATTTTAGAAATTTATCCATAAAATATATACAAAAAGTATTAACGCGAACCTGTAGAAAATTTAAAAAGCTTTAATATTTATAATAACAAATCTCGAAAAAATAACACTTAAAGGTATTTTTCGAAGAAAAACTATTTTGAGCTTCCAGTAAAGTACCATTTCCGGTTATCTGATTTCCTCCAAAATCTAATGGCATCTTTCCATATAAGAGTAAGGTAGAAATACAAGGTTACAACATTTTTTGAACTATAGTATTTGAGTTAGAGCGCAAAGAGGATACACACACACACACACACACACACACACACACACACACACACACACACACATACAAACAGACATCATCGTGAAAATGTTAAAATTGGATTCAAGGGACCTTAAAACATGGTCATTTACCAAAATCTCGATATGCGATTTTTAGCACGATCCCTATACCTACCTTACCAAGGGAAGGGGGAGGTAAAAATCTGTTGAGGCCAGTACAATACTTCTTGTCACTTCCGTATTTGGTTACATAAGTAAGGGCAGGAGCAGTCATGTGACATTCACACGCACACCTACACGCGCACTCACACACATCATTGTAGAAATAGTACATCAAAACGTGTTTATTCATTAAAAACTCGCCATCCAATTTTTTAACCAAAAGTGACAGAAGGTAAGAAATAAATTTGATTGTTTCTTAATTTTTACCTAATTAATTTTTTGGATACTTGATGTCCTTTGGAAAATAAAAATATCTCGAAAACTACTGCGTTTATCAAGTTTTAGCAAGAGTATCGTTTTTATGTATATTTACATTGCATGTAATATTTTATTATTATTAATAAAAAGAAATAGATAAAAAAATAACGATAAAAAATGCTCTTGACTTCCCCATGTAAGACGCCTCTGGTTGAGACACAGAAACAAAAGAAAGTATAAATATGCATCTAAATAAGTAATATCCTCATACCAAGTTTTAAAATTTCAAAATCGCCCTGTATAGATGATTTTAGTTAAATCGTCTTATTTTAGGCTCATGGGGCCCAGGTATCTGTGATTGAGCTATGTCAATGTATTTAGAAACATCTGTATAGAAATTAAAATTGCTGTCATGTGTATTATTAGTTTTAAAAAATCGAAGACAGCTTTTATAAAACTAAAATTTATTTTAAAAGTTTTGTTGATAGGTTTGCTTTTGATACACCAAATTTTAAATTATAATAGCAGACTTTCAAAAAAAACTCTGACATGGAAACAACAGGAAATGTGCAAATGCATTTTTTACAAAATGATAGCGCTCATGTAAATACAAAAAAAAGCTTCCGTGTTCTATGACAGAGGCAATGATAAAAGTTCTAATTGAAATAACTCCTGGAAAAAGAGTTCCCTGTTTTTACTAATTGCAATCTGAACAAATGTCATTTATCATTAGCTAGTAATAATTAAAAAAATTAAACACGAATAGACCATTTGTCAATTTCACTTGTCTGTTTAATTGGTTATTAGTTATGTATGAGAAGTGTACCTGCTGAAAACTGTGTGCAATTTGTAACGTAATGTAAGCATATTAACTCTACTTTCATAATTTATCCCTACGAGCTGTTGACGTTTTTCCAATGAGACATTTTTACTAATGAAACTCACAAGTGTCGTACAATTTCACTGTTGAATTAAAGGAAAAATATTTGTCGAAGGAATTAATTGATTAATACTGAAACTAGTTTTTAATAAACAACTCGTCAATTTTTGATTCTCCTATTCTAATGTCAAATACGTAATAATCACATAGATAAAAAAATAAAATAATAACGGAAGTTTATTTTATATCAGTTGACATTAATACAGGTGTGGAAGAACAACTGCCCCCCTAGAAGTGGACCAAAAAAAAATATTGGTAACATTTTAGTATAAAATCAAAAACTAAAGTAAATAATAGTTTTTTCGTAAATAAAATATCATAATTTTCGTAGTGGGTATTACCCACATAGTAGTGTAACATGAGCCTGATATGTAACAAGTATCTATTATTTTGATTATTTACAGGACTCTCAAGCCCTATAAATATTAAATGCCTCCATAATTATTTATGCACGATCTTATCTGCAGCATTATAATAAGCTGCGTACTAGGGCTGCGATGCTGCGAATAAACATCTATGTAATCGATCTGATCAGCCAATCGATTAAGCTATCAGAATGATCACAGACAACATTTAATCGATCGATCGATCTGTTCGTTTAATCGATTTTTATTTATAATCAACTGATCAATTCAACAGTAAATCAATCTGATCGATTCAACAACATTTCAAGGTCACGTGCACGCATGCGAATATGAGCAGCAGAAACGCTGTTTGTAGTTTAGAGGAAGAAGGTTAGGAACCTAGGATTACAAAAAAAAAAACTTTGTGCCCCGTCTGATAAGAAGATCTATTGATCAAAATGATCACAGACTTCATTTAATTGATCATACATCGTTATGGATCACAGATGATCGATCAATCGATAAAAATTAAGAATCAAAAAATCTGATGTGGCCAGCACATTACCTTCCGTCAATTCTGTGTTGCAAAAGATTCTATATTTCTAGTAAAATTATTTCATAAACAAACTATGTAAATTGCACATGACACTGACATCTTCTTCTTCTTCTTTAGCTTTTCCCATTCGTTAGGGATCGGTATTCTTGATTTTATTCATTCACTCATTTCTATATTGCTTGTCGTCCTCATTCAGTTCTTTTTCTGTAAGGATTTCCGCAATACAGTCCTTCAATTTCCTCTTTGATCTTCCTCTTTTTCTTCTACTTTCTACTACTAAGCTGGTCATTCTTCTTCCAATATCATCTTTCTAGAAATTTCTAACACTCTAGCGTATTCCCTTATTCTCATTCCTTATCCTATCTTTTCGTGTCTTCCCAACATCCATCTCAATATCTTCATTTCCCTGCTGTAATCATTTTCTTTTTATTGACACTGACTGACATTGACTGACACGTCAATTAGAATTTTCTTATAATAGAAGCTGTTTCCATGGTTATAGCATAGCTGGCTTATTTATGATATTTAATTTCTTCATAATTTTTTAACTCTCTATCCATTGAATATGAAATATATAATGTAATCAATTTGTATAGATAATAGAATATTCTTTAATATTTATAATAATATTAAATGTCAAAAAATGATATTTAACAGCGTTTTTTCAAAAAAAAAAACTTTAAATTTTTAAATAAGGGTACTTCCGGTTGACCAATTATAACCAATATCTAATCAGCTCTTCATATGGATGTAAAGAAAGGGAATACAAAAGTATAATAAATTTTAGATTTGTAGTTTTAGAATTATCGTCAATGAAAAAATCGTAACACACACACACATACAGACATCATCGTAAAAATGATAAAATCGCATCCTAGGAGCCCTAAAATGTGCATATTTACTAAAAACTCATCATCGGATTTTTGAATAAAGACAATACGTTCCTTATTTAATGGTGCCGGAAGATAAAAAAAGATCGTTAATGTTGAAGATCGAACAACCTTATTCTGTACCATATCAACAACCCCCCCCCCACACACACACACACACCTCGTCTTCAGACTACATTGCCACCTCTCCCTAATATTAATTTTGGCTACGCTCTGATAAGTAGTTTGAAAATATAATGAATAATTAAAATATGGGGAAGTATTTTTTATTAGTTCCTATACAGAGTCGCTCTCATTAAGTGTGATAATGTATATATTATCTTGTTGATTACATATATCACTAATTTTGTGATATAAACTGTCTATAGAGCTAAAGTCCATCAACATTTTACTAACATGCCTATCTTCCTTAAGAAATGCGAATGTATGTTGTTTTAATGAATACATTGTTACATGAGAAATGAAATGAGTAATGGCAAATAAATTTGATTTAATGTTTTTGCAACATTTAAACACAAAGTCCTTGCTTTTATTTTAATTTCCTTTCGTATGATATTCTCATTAGTTTGGGAAGATTTACGACACATTTGTTCTAACGATTTGCCATTAATTAATTAAAACGCCACGCTTCCTTTGAGACGTCAATGCGAATATCTCTTCAAGATCGAGTTTTATAACCCGTCATTAGTTTTGGGAACGTGCAGCAATAAGATAAATGGCAGCCGAGCGCACATACGATGGGTACCAGTACTTGGATCCAAGAATGCTGCGGATCCGTAGCTGCAGCGATGAACGCCAAAGAGAGCAAGACTTACACTAGTTCACTTAACTTTCCAAAGGATATTTGTTTCTCTGAAATGACTGCTGATATCGATCTCAGAACCAAATGGTTTATTGCACCTGTCTTATGTGGTTTCATCTCCAGATATTTTATGTCAAATGAAAGATTGAGTTTCTTTCATGGTTATAAACTGAGATTACCTGCTAATAATATTTTATATTGGCTTATATCACGGATTTTCTTTTGATATTGACAGTTTAATATCAAAATGAAATATTCTCTATTAACTTCCTGACATGAAGTTATTTTGATATTTAATATGTTGCACATAAACTAGTTTGTAGTGAAGTCATCAGATCTATGTTTCTTGCTTCTAAGTAAACCTTAACTACAGATATTCTATAAATAAATAAATATTACTCATTTATTTTCATGGAATCGCGCAATTAATACGGTTATAATTCTGATGAACCGAGTTTAATTCCGATCGATTATTTCTAATTTTTAAATAACACAAAAGTGACAATTGTGGTGTTCTCCCTGCGACCGATTGAAGTGCTCGTGGGGTGACGCCAAGTAAGCACCTTTACTGTACATGAGTTAATATTGAAATAATGGCAAATAGACACACCCAGAAATGAATATTAAACAAATAAATAAATCACGATATATCTGTACCATTAATGGAATTTACCAGGAGTCAAAGCTATCTTAGAAATAATATAATAGGAGTCACTTTTGTGCTACATATTTGAAAATTGGAAATAATTTATTTTTTTAAGTTACAATTTTGACGTCCAAACATTAAAATAAGGATGGGAAGAAAGTGTCATAAGGAAATTAACAAATGCTAATCTACCTATAAGAAAATTTAAACTGCTATACCCGTATTATACAGAATGTTAAAAAAATAGAGGTCACGGATTTAAAGGTGGATAATACATCCCTAAACAATAAAAAAGTTCATATAAACATATATCCGGAAATGTCTAGTTTCAAAGCTATAGCGATTTTAATATTTTATTTCTGTCATACACACATCACCCTGAAGAGGAGAATAAATATCAAAATTTAGTGATTTTTCTAATTCCATCTGGTTTATTTTCCTCAAGAAGTAAATTCCACACTCCTGGTGACAAATTAACTACGTGAATTTAGAAAATCTTGAAATTTTAATGAAAAATTCTGACATTTAACATCTATGTACTTATATTTATTAATTGTCACTCTGACACGGGTCCCCATATCTGCTTGTCAAGGCCAGCAATGTGACATGACTGCTCGCGCCCTATACTTATGTAAACAAAACGGAAGTGGCGAGAGGTATTGTGCTGGCCACAACAGATTTTTATTTGCTGCTTATTCGCCTAAATCTGAATTCAAGTATACTCTCACATGATTTTTTTTCAAAAAAATCATATAAAGTTTTATATTAATTATTACATATAGATATGTTTATAATTTGAGGCCACGAATAGAAAAAAATTAATGAATACATTTATGTAGATTGTCATAAAATAAATAAGTGAATATTTTATTCCACTAATCGACCGTATTTGTTTAAACCATACAAAATATGACCACTGATGAAGCCATAAATGAATAGGTACCAAAAGTTTTTTTTTTGTGAGAATAAATGATGTACGACCAAGATTTCGAGTAACTGTTATCAACCAATAAAATATGAATCTTAAAAGATATTTATAAATAAATAAAAATAGCATATAGAGTTTATACAAAATTTTGGTATTGTTGAAAAACTCATTTGATTTCAATATCAAGAGGCAAACTTAAAGTAACTTTTTCTTAACCCATTTTAGTAAAAAAAAATGTTTGCAGCTCGTTGGTAAAATATTTCTTTAATCATTTGTATTATATTTAACTAATAAATCCACTTATATATGCGGAAACATAATCTACTGAAATAAAAAAAAAAATGGTAAGAGATAATGTGCAGGTCATATGAGGTTTCTTGATATGTTAGCACATAACTGCAGCAGTAATCTATAAAAATAACAGAATATTATCCTAAACGGAACTATGAAAACTGATAGGAAAGAGACCATTAAGCACGTAGCTATTATAATAATCATATCAATTCGGATAAAAGTTGGAGCGATTGAGCAAAAACTTTTCCGTGTCCTCACTTTGGAAGTAAATTCCCCCGAAGGTGAAGGGCCGCATTGTCGTTGATGGTGTCCAATACAAGAAGTCATCTTCTCTCTTTTCCTCTCTGACTGCTTTGTGTTCGTAAGTGACAGTGCCGATAATTGAGCAAGAGCGAGATAGCTTCATCACCCCGGCACAATGCAGACAGAGAAGGAGCTTGAAAGGGTGAACAAAGTGGTCTGAACTGGCTCGTAAAAGGTGCCTAGAAATTTTGTACTCGTACCTTCCGTCAAAGGGATTGACTTTATGTGTAGCGAATGCGAATGTAGTTACAGTTCAAGTAGACGGAATGGAATTCGAAGAGGCTAGTTTGCAAAAATGAGATCCACGGGAATAGATTGAAATGTTGAAGGGTTTGTGCGAAGCAAGCAAGGACAACAAGCGATTCACTGAATTTGCAAAACACTCTCAATGGCTCGAGTGTTTGCGTTTTATTCAAGCCTTCCACCCAAGGGTTTAAAATGTTATTCTTCTCGCAGATTTACAGGTGTGCAAATACTCAAATACAACAAGCCATTTTTCAATTTTAATTACTTCGTGCTGCTGGGAAAATTAACATTATTATTTTAAGAGAATAAATACAATTACTATTTAATTGCTTTATAGAAGAAAAAAACTCTATGCAGAAAGGATAACCACTATATAGGATGACACTGAAAAGCGGGCCACTAAATATAATGGCCGCTAGTATGAACAAGTTTTTAAGGGTGATTAGCGAGCATTTAACTAGCATTATTTTATTTCTGTCAATCGTTTATTTATTATTTTAGAGAAAAATACTTCAAATAGTTATAGAAAAATTAATTGCGCGCATATTTTATTTGAAGCATTTTACTCTAAAATAATCTATGAACGATTGACAGAGATAAAACAATGCTAATCAAATGCTCGCTAATCACACTTAATCACTATTCATACTAGCGGCCAATGTTTTTACCTCCCGCTGCCTTTAGTACGGGAGGTATAATGATTGTGCTACATATCGCATATCGGGATTTTGGTAAATAATCACGTTTAAAAATCCCTAGAATCCAATTTTAACATATTCACGATTATCTGTCGATGTGTGCGTGTATGTGTGTGTGTGTTTGCTTGTGTATGTGTGTGAGTGTGGATCTTCTGGGCGATACTCAAATACTATAATTCAGAATCATTTTAAACTATGTATTTCTGTCTTATTCTAATATGAAAAGAAGCCATTACATTTTAGTGTAAAACGGATAACCGGAAATGGCACTTTACTTAAATTTCCAAATAGTTTTTTTTTTACAAAAATACCTTAAAATGTTATTCTTTCGCAATTTATGTTATTATAAAAATAAAAGATTATTAAATTTTTGTCAGGTTTGCATTTATACTTTTTCGATATATTTTATGGATAAATATATAAAATTATCTATAATTTAAATTCCGAAGCCTATGCTTTAAAAATAAACACAACTCCTTGGTTATACAGTTCAAATCTCAAATGTATGTAACTGACAGATAAGTGTCACTGTCAAAAAGCAAATCATTTCAAATTATAATAGTAGGTAACGTTTTAAAAAGAAAATAGTAAATAGAACAATAGTTATATGGAAAGGAACTTAATATAGTTTTCAGCATTAGTAAATATATAAGTATGTATTTTAATTCTTCTTCTTCTTTCTCATAGCCTTTTTCCCGTGTTACGCAGGGTAGGTATGTATTTAAATTAATAAAACTTAAATGGCGGGTGGTATTGTGTTCGCCACATTATATTTTTATTTATAATTATTATTTAAGTTTATATATTTGTAAACTAGGCTTAGAGGCTCATTAACTGTCATATATTAGAATTACGAATTTAACGATATACTTGAAGCTCAAAGCGAAAAATTGCAAACGTTAACTATTATGAAGCTAAAAATAACGGTACTCTTTACTAACAAATATTGAACTGGATTTAGTGAACAATAACCTTTATTTTTACAAAATTTAGTTCCGAAAAAAAAATTAAAAATATTTCTTTCATTCTCTTTTTTATCAGTTGTACAAAAATACTTTTAATTTTAATTTTATACTTGACAGTTGAACGATACAGTTGGTACTAAACAGCTTTCAGCAGAAATATCCATTTTGATCATCCCTGAATCAATTTTGACTAATTTCGTCGTGACGTCTGTACGTACGTACGTCCATACGTACGTCCGTATGTACGTACGTTCGTACGTATCACGCATAACTCAAAAACGGTAAGCCGTAGAAAGTTGAAATTTTGTATTTAGGACTCCTATAACAGCTAGTAGTGTACCTCCCTTTCTGGTTATTACACAATTTCCAGAAGTGGTACTTTACATGAAGTCTATAATAGATTTTAATGAAAAACTGATTTAAAGTATAATCCAAAACTTTTCAAATTTGGTATACAAGACTTTTATGTCAATTGAAATAACATAATAGATTTTGGTTAAAATAGGCTAACCGGAAGTGGTACAATACTTGAAGTTGTTAACAGTTTTTCTTGAATAATATGATTTTATTTTGTTTTTAGAAATAAATGCTTCAAATAAAAGTTTTAGAGAATTAATTTCTGCGTCTAGCACATCAAGTATTATTAAATTAACCTTATGTATAAGCGAGATATGTACATTTAAAAATTATGTACTTTTTTGTTTTTGTAAATTGTAATAAAGCTTGCTATGGATTAGGACAAAAAAAAAGTTCATGTCAAATTACGTTAAATACGTGCAATTTTATGATTCGTACAATAACAAATATTATATTTTTATTGTGAAATTAGTCATATTCATTGTTGTAATCAAATATTTCTTTGTTGTAATCAACTCTCTTTAGAAAGAACCGGGTTAGATTAATGTTAATTTAAAAATGATAGTAGTAAATGAATTATTTTTTGTTCTATATCAAAATATTTCTCGGGCTTTGCTTAAGCCTGTCAATATTTTGTAATGTAATTTTAAAAAAAATATGTATAGTTTAATAATCGTACAAGGAAGTCGTGTGGTGTACACATCAGATTTTTTTCTTATATAAATATGTATAAGACTGATTACTTTATGTTTCGTTTGACAATATTTTATATTTTTCTTATGTTCCATATTTAGTGATAAAAAATAATAAAAATATATAAAATGAATTGAACTCTTTTCTTTGTTATATTTTTTAGTTTTTAAAAATAATTTGAATCTAACTTTTAAAAGCCGGTTTTTGGACAAAACCGTTATTATTACAACGTTCTTGATACCGATTAACCGTTAAACAGTATTTTTACCTCTCGCTAAGAGAGGTATTGGATTCATGCTAAAAATCGCATATCCAGATTTTATTGAATAAGCACGTTTTAAGGTCCCTACAATCCGATTTTAACATTTTTACGATGATGTCTGTGTGTGTGTGTGTGTGTGTGTGTGTGTGTGTGTGTGTGTGTGGATGTGTGTGTGTGGGATGTTGGAAGGACGGTTACTCAAAAACTATAAGACTTAAAATTTGTTTAACAACGTATTTCCCAATCGGACATTCATGGGAAGATCTGAAAAGGTTTTGGTAACAATTGGACAACCGGAAGTAGAAGATTCTTGAAAAAAAATCTTCTAAATATTATTTTTTGAAAATTTTTCTTGATAATATTAAAGAAAAATAAATTCTCTTTCTGATACATTTAAATATTTTTATACATATTTTATAGATTTAGAGATAAAAGGAATATAATATATAACATAATGTAATTAATTTTACAACCGAAAGGATGCCATGAAAAATAGTTGCAAATTTAAATTATTTGTAACTGACAGATAAATGTCAGTGTCAGAAATAATGAGTAATGAAAGAAAAATGTATTTGGAGAATCCCTTAATTCTTGATCTGTGACTATTATGGAGATGACAAGTCTAGGTTGAAGGACTTAAATTTGTTTCAAACATTATGGGACAATGTACACCAGTACTGTAGACTAGAGTAACTTTGAATTGCGAAAAAGCTATCAAATTCTTCTCAAGTAAGTTGTAAATATTGACAAAATTACACATCGATATAAGAATAATCGGAGTGCAATCTATCCGTCACTTTATTAAAGGGAATTAAGGTTATTTAGATATAACAAGTATGAAAAAATAAAATGTAAAAGAAGATATATAAGAATAGATGCACAATCCAGATATATACATTTTAGACCGCCCAAAATTAATGTTTTTACTAGAAGAATATGAAGAGAAAGTAAACAAAGTTGTTCGAATTGAAAATTGCTGTTACCAGCCTAATATTTATATATGCTAAACTCTACTTTGTAATTTATTGTAACATAATTTATGGTAAATATCTTCATGTTGAGACATGCTATTATTGAATAATAAAGAAGTTTATACGTCATAGATTTATATGAATATATTATTTGTATTTATAAAAATATTCTTTGCTTTATGCATACAGCCAGGTAAAATATACGGCGAGAGGTTATGTGCTGGCCACATCAGATTTTTTTCGGTTACATGCACTGGTTTTAATATATAATTTAGTCGGATGCCCAGCTAGTCACTTGCTTAGTTGCCCTTCGTCGGCTCGGAATACCAGTCTATATATGGTTAAAATTTCGGGTAATGGTTATCATCAAAAAATTTACCCTTATTTTCATATTTTGTTTAAAGCTATTAATAACTTGTTTTTCTATTTGTTGCAGGTAAGAATATTTTGCTTTCATCATTACTTTCATTTTTCCTTATGTAAGTAAAAATAAATTAAATTATACGTAATATTGTAACTAAATATGCGAGTTTCTTGCTTTATACTCTACCCAGGAAAATATTTTTTTATGTCGTCTACACTACACTACAATACATGATTCACGCATATATCTATCTGTTGGGGTTCTAACTATTTGAGATTTCATTTTGCGAGAGACGAACAAATTATTTATCCAATGGGTGTATGTTAACACTCAGGTCATTAAAAATGTTCAAACAATTTATAAATAGGTATATGATAATTAAAATTACCATTCGCCAATTTTCCAATTTGAATCCAACAGAATAAAATTTAATTAGAAGAAGTGTGTGGCTTGAACGAACTCGTAACGCTTGACAGGAACTGCAAGCTCTCATTGCAATCCTTAAAACCCACAGGAGATACATTTTAATTACAGAAATGAGGCAGATTGAAAATACTGCAGCCGGTCGCTTAAAACAGAGATCAAAGGCAGCTACACTGACTTGTCACTTGTTTTGGACTTTTTCTCGAGGAGTAATTGATTCTCACTACTCTCCACTAATTCTGCTTTTTAATTTTGCACTCATTTATGCAGATATTTTCTAACTAGAAAATATTAACATTAATTAGAAAATGAATCATTAAAATATTAAAGAGTCTCGCCCGTCAAGTTCGAAATTCAAAAAAATAATATATCTAAGCTAGGAAATATTTTTTACCGCTTGTAAATGTTACCACTTTTCAAATGGTTATTTATAAATTTTATGACGAATAATTCTGTGATTATATGACAAAAGCAGATAGGTAACTTTTGTGCAATACAGTCATTATATTGTACCAATTACCAAATGCCAAAATTTTTATAAACGGACTAAATTTTACTTCCGTCAACTTTAGGTAAGGACGGTATTGTTTTTGTCGAAAAAAATTGTTAGTGAGTTACTAATAAATAAGCTCGTTTTGGGGTCCCTAGAATACGAATCTAATTTTGCAATGATGTCTGTCGGTGTGTGTATGTGCGCGTCTGTGTGTGTATGTGACGATCGTTTCGGGTCGCATAACTCCAATACCACGATTCCAAAAATTATAATTTTTTCGTATTCCTCAAATTTAGATCCATATGCAGACATGATTAGATTTTGGTTATAATTGGTCCACCACGGAAGTACCCTTATTTGCAACTTATAACAGTTTTACTTGAAAAAAAGCAAATAAATAACATTTCTTGACATTTAATGTAAATAAATTTTAAAGAATATATTATTCCCTGTACAATGTGATTGAATTTTATACATTATATTCAATAGATATAGAGTTTAAGAATTATAAATATATTAAATTTCATAAATCAGCCAGCTATGCTAACCATGGAAACTGCTAAGATATTCAGTTTTCAAATTGACAGATGTGAGTGTCAATGAAAAGAAAATGAATTTGGCAGAGACGAGGATGTTGAGATAGATGTTTGGGAAGACACGGAAAGTTTCTAAAAAGATACAAAAGAGACGATTACATTGGTTTGAACGTCATGAAGAGAGATGAAGAACATTCTGGAAGAAGAATGAATAGCTTAGTAGTAAAAGGTAAAAGAAAAGAGGAAGACTAAAGATAAGATGGAAGGACTGTATTGCGGAAGACTTGAGAGAAAAGGAATTGAATGAGGACGACACGCAAAACAAAAATGAATGGAAGAATAAAATAAAAAATAGCGATCCCTAACGAATGGGAAAAGCTAAAGAAAAAGAAGATGTCAGTGTCAAGTGCAATTTGCATAGTTTGTCTGTGAAATAATTTTACTGAAAATATAGGATCTTTTGCAAGAAAATTTATGTATGGAATTTGTACATAATACACAGGATTGGCGGAAGGTAATATGCTGGCCACATCTGATTTTTTAATTTGATCTAAAATATAAATAAATAAATAAATATTTCATCACGGCATATTACCCATTGCTGGGTGTGCCAATCTGCTTCGTACACAGATATCGGTAATGATGGAATACCTATTTGTACCGTGTGGGCGCTTACCAGGCGTCATCTCACGGGCACTCATTGCTGGCGTGGAGAGTGCGCCACAGGGATTAATTTTGTGCCATTAAAATGCGATGTAAATTTGGCGTCGGTCGGGATCGAACCCGGTTCCCCAGATTCGCGACCAGACGAAATAAAATATTATATTATAATATAACGAAACGTTAAAACGTTATATCGTTATAGGTAAAGGTGTGTGGCAAATAGGATCAGTGTTAATAAAAAAATATATTTTTTTTTATTATTAGGACGTTTCGATGGTGCATCTTCAGCTTCATATAATAAATGTAAATTTAGAAAAAGATGAAAAAACAATAATTTTGACAGTTAAACATTAAAATAATTTTTTTTTCATCTACGATGGAATCGTCAAGGACAGGTAGTGACTCAGTAAAAATAGTGATATTACTTATGCAAGTAATATCACTATTATATCGTTATAATAATAACGAAAATCGTTTAATAATCTTACTCTGTAAACGTTCGTTATGACATTATGTATCGTTATATCGTTATTATAACGATAATCATTTAGTGGTATACTGTAAACAGTAATTTAATTCTACAAAACGGAAAAAAGATAACGATAACGTCATTTTATAACAACTGGAAAAATCGTTCGTTACATAAACGTTTTGTCAATAATTCTGTATTCTTATTCGTGTCAAAATAAAATTGCTATTATGTTGAATAGTGATCACAAAAACCTGACAGATTTTTTTGTATATGCATGCTAACTTAAAATGGCTTATTGGACTGCAATACCTTATTCAATTTTATCTCTTTATGATTGATAAAAATGAAAATTTATTTATTTAAAACAGAGCACTTAGGTAGTTTTTAGCGTCTCTTGTAAAATTTTGTAAACTTTTCTTGACCATTTTCGAAATAACTGATTCAATTGCAATAATTAAATAATATAAAACCTATTTCTTTTATTATTACTTATGTGTGTATTTGTATCACTAACTAATGTTTCAAAAAATACGAGTATTAAACGAAACTAATATCATAAGACATGTCCGAAAGGGCAGCTTCGCGACTTCTGGACTCGCGGACTGCTCGAGATTTGTCTGGTGGTGATGAAGATAACTGTGATGTGCTGATATATTTCATAATAATGTTTTTGCGGCCCACTGGGAGAAAAGACAGGTTGAGATAGAGGATTATTTTCCGAGTGAAAGGATGCCTTTATCTTGTGGACGTCTTTTCTCTTTGACTTCCGACAACAAATGTATATAATATGGAAAAAATTCAAGATGTGATTCTATCCTGAAAGATAATGTGAAATATATGTCATGAGAAGATACGTGTAGATAATGTAAAAGAAAGTTTTTATTTCAATAAAATTAAGGTTAAATATATTTAAGTACATTCACTTTGTCACAAAAATGTTTGTATTTTTCTTTCTATTTTATTTTGTTGTATAAATATGGCAAAAAATATTTGGAATCATGAATTTATAATCTAGTATTCTTTATCTATTAACTATATTTTTGTCTTTTAATCCATAAAAAAGAGGAATGTCGCATTTTTTATGAAATGAGTTAAGGCAACAAATACTGTAAAATTTTATGTATAAACTTCATAAATTTAAATATTAATAATAATTTAAATCAATTTCATAAATCAGCCAGCTATGCTAACCATGGAAACTGCTAATATATTCAGATAATTCAAATTGACAGATGTCATTATCAATGAAAAGAAATGAATGTGGCAGAGATAAGGGTGTTGAGATAGATGTTGGGAAAGACACGGAAAGATACGGTAAGGAAAGAAAGAATAAGGGAAATAACTCTAGTGTAAGAAGTTTCTGGGAAGATACAAGAGCGAGTATACATTGGTTTGAACATGTATTGGAAGAAGAATAAATAGCTTAGGAATAGAAGGTAGAAGGAACAGAGGAAGACCACAGATAAGATGGAAGGACAGTATTGCGGAAGACCTGAGAGAAAAGGAACTGAAAGAGAACGACACGCAAAACAGAAATGAGTGGAAAAAGAAAATAAAAAATTTGATGTGGACACCACACGACTTCCTTGTACGATTATTAAACTATACATATTTTTTTAATAACTAAATTACAAAATATTGACAGGCTTAAGCCAAGCCCAAGAAATATTTTTATATAGAACAAAAAATAATTCATTTACTACTATCATTCTTAAATTAACATTAATCTAACCCGGTTCTTTTTAAAGGGAGTTTTAATTACAACAAAGAAAGATTTGATTACAACAATGAATATGACTAATTTCACAATAAAAATATAATATTGTTATTGTACGAATCATAAAATTGCACGTATTTAACGTAATTTGACAAGAAATTTTTTTTTTATTTTTTTGTCCTAATCCATAGCAAGCTTTATTACAAAAACAAAAAAGTATATAATTTTTAAATTTACATATCTCGCTTATAAAAAGGGCTAATTTATTAATACTTGATGTGCTAGACGCAGAAATTAATTCTCTAAAACTTTTATTTGAAGCATTTATTTCTAAAATCAAAATAAAATTATTTTTTTCATGAAAAACTGTTAACAACTTCAAGTAATGTACCACTTCCGGTTAGCCTATTTTAACCAAAATCTATTATGTTATTTCGATTGACATAAAAGTCTTGAATACCAAATTTGAAAAGTTTTGGATTATATTTTAAAACAGTTTTTCATTAAAATCTATTATAGGCTTCATGTAAAGAGCCACTTCTGGAAATTGTGTAATAACCAGAAAGAGAGGTGCACAACTAGATGTTATAGCAGTCCTAAATACAAAATTTCAACTTTCTACGGCTTACCGTTTTTGAGTTATGCGAGATACGTCCGTACAGACGTCACGACGAAATTAGTTAAAATGGATATTTTTCCTAAAGAAGAAGAAGAAGATGTCAGTGTCAAGTGCAATTTGTATAGCATATATATGAAATAATCAGACTGAAAATTTAGAATCTTTTGTAAGAAAATTTATGTATGGAATTTATACATAATACACAGGATTGACGGAAGGTATTGTGCTTGCCATATCAGATTTTTTATATAAAAATAATTGACAATTTCCATTCAGGGATATTTTTGGTAGAATTATTAGATTGGTGACAGTGATTTGTCTTTTTTATTCTGTCCGTCCCCTAGATATTTGTGTATTTATTATAGTACCTACCTAATGCTAATCGTCAAACATCAATATGCATGCTAGATTGTGACATTTCATTTCCGAAACAGAGAAAGTTTTGCACTTTATTACTTCTTGTAAAATATTTGTATTTGACTTGTGTTTATAATATTTTTTACATACTTGAAAATATTTACTGTGAACATGAAGTTTTCATTTGAAAGTAATTTGGGTAATTATTCCGACTGTAGTATATTTTGCACATATTTTAAAATGTGTAACAGATAGATGAAAATTAAAAGAAACCTTGAATTAATTTGATAAACGACGAAGTACCAATCATTAAATTATTCTAAAATTTCTATTAAGTATTTGACATTTTCCTCAATTCATTGCATTATTTCATAAATGTAATATGAAATATTTATCCGGTAGTAAAGTTCCGGATAACTTATTGGTTATTTATTTGACAGATAAATTTATCCAAAGGTGGAAAGACCGGCCTTCAGATTTTCTTTTTCTTTACATGTCTTCCTGTAACAAATAAAAAAATAAAATAAAAAAAAAAACAATTAAATTAATCATTTTCATTATATTTGGGTGAAAATAGAAGAATAATATGAGTGTGTCTAACTTGTCAACGAGAGCCATTACACCTCGACCGGTCTGCAGTAATTCCGTGCTGCGCACCGTAATGACCTAAGGTGCGTAGGGACTACCCGGAGCAGACAATGCCTCTCATTGCCAGCGTGAGAAGGTTAAACACAAGAGGGAGGGCTTATGACGAGCTGGGATTTCCTGAGGAATTTTTGGATGTTTTAGGAGGTGGAATTAGGACAACAAACGTAAAATAAAGAGGAACAACATAGAAGGTTGTGTTGGAAATTGTTTTGTAACAAAAGTACAAATTTGCGCTAAGGAAAATAAACCACAAACCCATGATGTTGCAAAGACAGATTAAATTCAACATGGCCTCGAAAGAAGTAAATTAGCGATGCTTTTTAAATAATTTTTGTCAACGCTTTCCTACAAATTTTCATTTTTGCATCCACCACTCTGATTTTGTGTGAAATTTTGAATTCAGCATGAAATTCTCTTTCACAAGATGTATTGTGCGATTTTTGCCGATGAATGGCTTGCGAGTTACTAACAACTTAAACTTACATTGACTCAATTTTTCCATCCAAAATTTCGACACGATTAATAACTATATTACGTATTTAATACATGTCGAAGTGGTTAATGAAAAATTTAGAAATGAGCTAATAATCAGATGTTTAAAATTATAGAAGAATTTCATGTGTTCAAGTTGTTAGTAAATCACGAATCACTCATCGTCAAAAATCGTATAATAAATGATATGAAAGAGAATAGTGAAACCTGTTAGACCAAGTATTAAGTACGCGATATTGTTTTTTTTTTTTTGAGTAATTTACGTTTGTTTCATATATTATTATTTTGGTTAAATATTTTTGATGTCATTCTTTGACAATTCATCCTAGGTAAAATGTGTAAGAATCCTTTTTTGTATAAAAAATGTAGAATTATAATTTTGTATTCTTGCAAAATTTTGATACGGGCAATTGTTTTCGAGAAAATGGTTAAAAACATAAATATGCCGCCAATTTTTCCAATTGGCGAGAGATTCCCATAGTCAGATTTTCGGAAACTTATACTTATACCGTGAAAAAACTTTTGCTGCAATTTCTTTGAGGTTGGGGTTTTCCAACAGATTTTTTGGACTATTTTTAGTGTTTATTTTTTAACTTTTGCCGATCTTCACAGCGGAAATTTTATAATGCTCTTATAAGGACTCGGATTATTTATTTAGCGTATGGTGAATTCAGTGAAAATCAAATTTAAAAATAAAACAATTTGTTGGGCGAGGTCGCAAATAGATTATTACGATGAAGTTACCGAGGTTGGAGCTATGCTTGAAGAGACTAATTTATTCAAAGTGAGGGAAGGCGCCGTTGGAGATGGTGTAGTACTTTATTTTTTACCCCATCCGGGATCGCTGGAAGGTAATAGTGAAACTACTGCATCGCTACTACTGGTATTTGAGCTATGCTGGACGACTGTAGTGATCAGATATCCTTAAGATTGTCGGGTCACTAATTGTACTAGTACATTTTAACGTAACCCATGGTGCACCACGAGGAGACGAATATACCTATGTATATATATATATATATATATATATATATATATATATATATATATACAGGGTGGAAACGAACTTTATGTCATAAATTTAAGGGTGAGTAGTATGACATGTGTAGATTACGAAACTGAAAGATTTTTTTTAAAATTCGAAAAACGAAAATTCGACTTTTCTTAAGGAAACTTTTTTTTACTTCTGTTTTAATTCATTAGAAATATGGTTATCAAAAATACATTCAAAATTAGTTGTATAAGATATTATTCTTAATAATTAAATTAAATAGCATTTTTAACGAAAATAATTGTGTAATAGATAAAATAATGCAAATGTGTTGCCAGTGGTCCAGTGGTACCCAAAATGTTGGTTTCATGAAAACTACCCTTAAATATGCGAATTTAAAAAAAATTCTTTCTGTTTCGTAATCTACATATGTCATACTACTCACCCTTAAATTTATGACATTAAGTTCGTTTCCACCCTGTATATATATATATATATATATATATATATATATATATATATATATATATATATATATATTCATTTAACGCAAATATTATCATACGAATAGTTTTTCTTTCAACTCCACGTTCTACGATGAATGCGTTACAGCCGAATTCACCATTCCTTAATGAGTTGATCAACAGATCAACGCTGATCCTAAATCAATCCAATTCACCATTAAAAAATCAACCTAATCTACTAATCAAAATCAATGATCACGTAATTCGTCATATTCCATGAATAAAGGACTAAAACAATGGAATAGAATAGCAATAGAAGACCATTTATAGTTTACATGGAATGGAATAAAATGTCACTTTTACACCAAATCATGAATATTCATTCTTGTGCACTAATTTCACTGTTGCGAAGTAGATATATTTCATTTTGACAATTGTATGCTTTGTTATTAATAAATATTTATTGTTTATATCTGTACAAATACATAAATTTTCTTGCAAGAGATCCTATATTTCCAATAAAATTATTTCACAAACAAACTGCGCAAATTACAATTGACACTGCCATCTTCTTCTTCTTTAGCCTTTCTCATTCGTTAGGAGTTGCTGTTTTTTATTTTCTTCTTCCACTCATTTCTGTTTTGCGTGTCGTCCTCATTCAGTTCCTTTTCTCTCAAGTCTTCCGCAATACAGTCCTTCCATCTTATCTTTGGTCTTCTGTTACTGAGCTATTCATTCTTCTTCCAGAACAGAAATGGAATAGTTAAGAAATAAAATTTGGTTATTTCCTACTCTTCTGTGCTATTCTATTCCATTGTATATAAGTATAAATGGCTTCGTGGATGTACACTGATTTATATTTCTATTCCTTGTTCTATTCTATTTTATTTCATGCTATTTTATGCAATCTATAAAGCCTCTTTAAAATCACAGGACAGTTACATTAACTGTCAAAAACCAAAACAAAACTGTGAATCTGTTGGTCATGATACCTTGATTCGGAAATCAAGTTGGTGAATTAGAACGTACGTTGATCTACAGATCAGCTTGATTCCTTAATCAGCTGATTATTAATCAACGGATTCATAATGAAGTCGCCAATATTCTAAATTTTTGCTAATCCTACTCAAACTGATCTCTAACTGTAAGAAAATTTTCCACGGAGATAAAATTAACCTCATTTTCAATGAGACCAAGTCAATTCATTGAAATTTAGACAAGGCTATAGGTACTCTATTATGATAGGTATATTGACATTTTTATTACCTAGCTGACCGGTAGACTCGAACCATAATATTTTGGGTCCATTTCTGGGCTTATCATATGCAGTCAGTGCGCTTTAATACTGTGTAAGTTTGAGCATAACATTTTATCTATTAAGTATTAAAATGCAAAAATATTTCATAATTTCTCGTTTATTATAGCACAGTACCAACTTATCTCAGAAGAGTAATAACCTCTTATTTTGAAATGAAAGAAGTGGCGAGTAGTTTTCTGCAGAAATTTTCTCTGCCAGGTCTGGGAAATCAAGGGTAATATAGTATTTTATTTCGCTAGATAGGAGTTTTTACGGTGGTGCGACATTGTTAATGAAGAAATTAACTCCGTTTTGAAAGTTCCAGATAATAACTCCAAAGGGAAATAGCTCGCGAACTATACCAGCGTTCGGGCTAAATTAAACTTAATAATCCGTAAAGTAGCTAATAAAAATGATTAGTTTTTTCGGTCTGAAATAAAGTTATATTACTGAAAGTTAGTACGGTGTCCTGTGGTTTCTACTGCTGGCGCTTAACCGCAGTTTATCACCATGTATCATACGTAACTCTTCTCTTTTACCGCCCGCGATACTGGTAGTCGTAGTACACCGTGCCTTACACGGGCCCGTCGCCGTATACATTTTATAGCTACCAACTTACTCGCTCACTATATCATGCTGAATAACCTATTACCAACTTGACCTCTTACACTTCAACTTTAGATGAACATGTTTTTTTTTATCTTGCCGCGATAAACGAAAGAGACTACTTACTGTAGTTTGTCCTCTTGATTACCTCATATTTTATTTATCACTTCTCACATCTTTAAGAAGAATATTCATATAGGCTTTTAATTAAGAATTTTTTATTTAACATATTATGAACTGGCTTATACTTTTTATTATGGTATAACTTCTATCTTCGCGTTTAATGAATGCAAGTTTATTAGTGTTAAAAAATGTTGTAGTAAGTTTTATGATTCCGCTTCTCTGTTGTTTCAAAACTTAAAAGTAACCACAATGATAAAACATTTTATTTGTAAATAGTTTAGAACTCAATATGAATCTGTAGATATATGCAGATAAGTATTATATCTCTCAACCTTAAGCTTATTAAGAAATTAAACCAGTTCATTATAAGTTGAGAAAATCGGGATCTATTCTTTTACCTTCCGTAAGTTATAGGTGAGTAAGGTATAGTATTTTTTACCGAAGAATATAGTAGGACTAGCGAACGAAAGTTAACGTTTAAATTATTTTGTCATACTGGTTCCTAAACCTAGATTTTCTGAACGATTTATAAAACAAAAAGTGAAACATTAAAGTTCTAGGACTCTAAAATTTCACCTTCATACTGAGCCCATATACCAGGTGATCATTTGAAAACTTCCCACCTTGAATAACTCTTTAATTAATAAAATTATCAAAAATCACTAAAACAGGTCAATGTTATTTTGGAGGGGGACATTTAATAACCTATTCCAATCAGTTGGGAAACTTTCACCCTCCCCTCCAGCCACCCCCACCCCAAAATTTTAAATGGCACTACCCCATGTGTGATACATCATTTTAAAGGTTGTAAAATTCTCAATATTTTAAAGTAAAGAAAATTAAAATCGGCCGAGCCGTTCATGAATTAGAGGCAAAAATGTATGCCCATTTTGAGTGGTTGATCAAGCCATCTACCTACGTTTTGCTTTGAAACAAAAGAACGTGCGTCGTACAAGTTCAAAGTGTCAAGTGTTGTAGAATTCAGGAATTAAATATCGCCGCTTCAGATAACTTTAGATTACTTTGATTTGGGGTAGCGTTTGTGCCAATTGTGTCACTGAAATGACATACACTTTAGAAGAGAGAATTGAAATAATTTTCATTTATGGAGCTGAAAATCAGTGTGCTCGACGTACAGCCAATGAATTTAATGCAAGACATCTAAATAAACATGTATCCCATCGATACGTTTTAGATTTGGTAGAAAAATTTGAAGAAACTGGATCAGTAGCAAATAAAAAAAGGACACAACCTCGAATTGTGGATGAGGACTGTCAAATAGAAATATTAGGACAATTTGCTGCAAATCCTACGAGCTCAATTCGGCAAGTGCGCAACATAACTGGTTTTTCGTATGGGTCTGTACGACGCACGTTCTTTTGTTTCAAAGCAAAACGTAGGTAGATGGCTTGATCAACCACTCAAAATGGTCATACATTTTTGTCTCTAATTCATGAACGGCTCGGCCGATTTTAATTTTCTTTACTTTAAAATATTGAGAATTTTACAACCTTTAAAATGATGTATCACACATGGGGTAGTGCCATTTAAAATTTTGGGGTGGGGGTGGCTGGAGGGGAGGGTGAAAGTTTCCCAACTGATTGGAATAGGTTATTAAATGTCCCCCTCCAAAATAACATTGACCTGTTTTAGTGATTTTTGATAATTTTATTAATTAAAAAGTTATTCAAGGTGGGAAGTTTTCAAATGATCACCCGGTATATTATAACAGTTATAGATAAAATTATGTACGTATCTCAGACGAAAAGTATCTTTAAGGTATTCACTTTTCGTCCTAGATACATAATAGTATATTATGTTATTAGGAGTAGAAAGCGGTCGTTTTGTGTTGAACCCAGCTATTGCGGGGCTAGCTGGGTAAAACACAAAAAGGGCGTTCTGCTCCGAATAACATATACTATTTTTTCTTCAAGTGTTTCAAAGAAAACTGGGGATTTTTTTATATTTTTTGGAATTGTTTTAATTATAGAGTTTGCAATTTCAACCATAGTTGGCTGTGTACACTACAAAACACAAACGATACAACTGTCAAATAACAATTTTTCAATATGGTCTGTGTTGCTGTGACGACTACTCCCGCCAGCGGTGAACTAAGAAGCTAACAGTTTTTTACTAGTACAATAATGAACAACATTGTTTTACTAGTAATAAAATGAATATCTTCTATAGTGTGTGTATAGTAGCATAATATGAATATTATTGTACACTTGAAGAAAAAATACTATTATGTGACTGTGACTAGACTATTCTTTCGGCTCCGATACATCGAAAATATCTACATTTTTTTCATGTTCTTCGGTTTTACGAAGAAGAGTTGATTAAATTTTGATTATAATTAATGTACCGGAAATACCTATTCTCGAAGGTCTCAACTGATTTTTTTAGAAAAAACGAAGTTAAATATAAATTTTTGACGTAAAAGTTAAAGAATATTTCATTCTCTTTGGTTACATATTCATATTCAATGGTTTTAAATATGTATTTTTTTAAAGATCGAATGTTCTAATATTACTAATTGACAGATATTAATACAATTTATATAGTACCTATATTTTAAATTACATCTGCGTGGCATGGATTTTTTATAAAATACAAAAAACTAACGGAAAGTAATGCGTTGGCTACATCAGGTTTTTGTTGTTTTGCGAAAAACATGATTCTGAACTAAATGTTACATTTTTAGCTTGTTTATATAATTAAAATTATTTTCATACTTTTGTAAAGTCTGTTGCTGGATTTCCCGGTACTTGTTAATATTAAATAGAAGAATATAAATATAAAATAAGTATATCCTAGTTTAAAAATAAAATAACGCAATAAAAATGACGTCCTACAAACTGTGTTTAAATTTGAATGAACCCTTGTCGTATTTTATAAGACCGAGCTACATAGAATCTACGCGAAACACTGTTGCATGATGTAAATAAAGCAACATGCAACAAAATCGTTTATCCTCGCTGAGGATTCCGCTGACAATTAATTATTTGTCGGCAAATGAATGTAGCCGAGTATCAGTGTTGCAATTTAAACTGTAATCCAAAGTTGGATATAATTTAAAATCACAAGCATTATTAATTCATTAGTACAATAAACGTATCAAAGCAGTTTTGAATATTTACTAATGAACAAATAAATACGTTTAATGAATTATGAACTAGAATGTCTAATTAATCAACCCCAAAATAATTAAAATCATTTTCCATTTCATTATTTTGCTCTCATTAAAATTCATATTTGTACAAAGCAATATAATCATTATGCCCTAAATATTAAAATATTTTGTGTAATTCGGCAAAATTTACATGTACTGTATTAACAATCCTACTAATATAATTAAAAATAATTAATTTTCCAACCTGATTTACATTCATATTTTAATAATCACATTATGCTTTTATTTTCTGAAAAAATCCTGGTAATTATTTTGCAAATATCTTTAATGGAATCATCATTAATAATTAGTTAATAATTTTACATGTGTTTGGGATTTGTATAAAATAAAATTACCAACAATGGGTTCATTTTATATTTATATGTTTATTTTGCCAAATTAATACAGAAACTACTTCTATGCGAGGGCCACGCTGGAACATTTATGACAAGGCGAGGGCAAGAGCAATAACAAATAAATTACTTTTTATATTTTTAACCAAAATTCTGTTTAGAAACAATTATTATTACTTTATTAAATATCTGTGTTTGGTCTAGATGTCACCGGTCTTGGCATTTATTTGTTGATAACTAGAAGTTATTGAAAATCTACGTTCAGGGTTGATTAATAATATAGATATAAATTTAGTGTAGTTGTAAATATTAAATAAATATATGTATATGAACGTTAGTGTTCATCCATCAATCATCAAAGTACCAGTTTGTGTATTTCTCGTCAATAAAGTCTTACAATCCGATTTTAATACTTTTACGACGATGTGTGTGTGTGTGTGTGTGTGTGTGTGTGTGTGTGTGTGTGTGTGTGTGTGTGTGTGTGTGTGTGTGTGGTGTGGGTGTTAGAAGGATGATTTCTCAAAAACTATAAGAAATAATATCTGTTTAATTACGTATTTCCAAATCGGACATTAATGGGAAGAGTTGAAAAGGTTTTGGTAACAATTGGAAAACCGGAAGTAGCAGATACTTGAAAAAATTCTTCTAAATATTATTTTTTGAAAATTTATGTTCTTGCTATTATTAAAGAAAAATAAATTCTTTGGTTAAGATTAAATTCTCAATTTGATAATTTTAAATAATTTATTATATCTTCTGATTTAGTGATAAAAGAAATATAATAAAATAATCTGTTGTAATAAATCTTACAGCCGAAACAATTCCATGGAAACCAATTGAAAAATTAAAATGTTTGTAACTGACAGATAAATGTCAGTGTCAGAAATTCCCCGGACATTACTGAAGACTTTTTGTGGGAAGTATATACATATATTATTTCTCATTTTATTAATAGTTAAATATTTGAAATTATAGGTATATTACACATACCTTTCAGAAATACTGTTAATCCCGACAATGAATTGGAAACATGTTGAAAAATTAGAAGAGTAGGACAAAATTTCTTCATAGAATGAATGTAAATTCAAAAAATCTAAATATAAAGAATAGATATTGGTAGAATAGGGCGCGAACAGTCATGTGACTTTGTTAGCCTCGTCAAGCAGATATGGGGACCCGTGTCAGAATGATAGCTAGTAATTATGTATATAGATGTCAAATATCATAATTTATCATTCTAAATTCCGTGTTTTTCCAATTTCATGTAGTTTATTTTGACATTTGACATGTATGTACATAATTACTAGTTGTCATTCTGACGCGAGCCCATATCTGCTTATTGAGGCCAACAAAGTCACATGACTGCTCGCGCCCTATACTTATGTAACCAAAAACGGAAGTGGCGGGAGGTATTGTGCTGGCCACAACAGATTTTCTTAAATATTATCAAACTAGTTCGCTTCAACAATAATTGACATATTTCACTACGTAGAGATGGCGTTGTGCACCAACGTAAACCCTTCGAATCAGGAACACTTTTGTTTAACTTCCATAAGGGTATTCATTGCTGTCAGTAGTTTTTTTTTTATTCTTCTAGTATTTTGACTTTTTTTTCAGTGCTTATTATTATTTTAAGTAGAGTATATATCCTTCTTTCTTGTTTTATTAGTTGTAAGATTTATTACTATTTTTCATTGTAAATACTTTAGTTAGTAGTTTTTAGTTTATCTTCACAGGTTTTTCTTAGGGCCAGTTTTACAATGAGTATTTGGATAATTAATTGTAAATATTGATTCTTTGTTTATTTTTTACTATATAAACTGTATGCGCCTATGTAAAAGTATACAAATAAAATAGCTCATTTGTTCTAGTTCCAAATTTCGCCACCAGGTTCGCATTCTTATTTACCTACATATCCCAATACACTTCACCATTCTTTTATTACCGCTCTTAAAAGTTCCCAACACGTTTGGAATGGCATAATCCACACTCGCAAACCATAGTCCTCGCCTTCGGCTCGGGCCACAAACTTTTTGCTCGTGTGAAATATGGGCCATTCCATTACTTGTTGTAGAATATACCATTACTTAAGACTTAAGAATGCTACCTTTTCTACATCCAAAAAAGAACACACATGTAGACAAGATCATTATTCTAGCCCTTTTTCATAGTTTTCGACATACTCACAACGATACTTTAAAAACTAAGGTCCAACAAATTTAACTTTCCCAGCTTAAATTTAAAGGATAGCTAGATAAATAACTGTTTAAAATAATAGTACAAATTTTGTTTTCAATGGCCAAACTGATTTTCTTTGTCTCAATAATTCGTGTCCCTCTTATATCTAATAAGTAAAATTTTATCACAAACTGAATTAATCAAAGAACTACACTGAAAATAATCTCTTTAGAAAATCTAAAAATAAGCAGAAATTTAATAAAGTCTCTTTATTAACGTGGTAGTGTATTGGAATACCGGAGAAGTAGGAGACAAAAAAGAAAACGTAATAAGAATTTGTTAGGGAAATTATGTTCGTGCGCGTTGCAATCCCTGTTCATAAACGCGAGTAATTGCGTCTGTCGACGTCCATAAACCTATTTAGAGTGACGTCTTTATTATTCTGAATCCAGCGCCCATGTCGCTGTGATCTTTTTTCAGCATCCATATGCGCTACTTCTAGTTATTTGGAATTTAATGGTTTCGTGCTTTGTTGCTCGTTTCTCAGCTGTTCAAATTGTTACTTTGAACATTTCTAACCACAGGAAAATGTTTGTGTTACTGTATATGTTGTAAAATATTATGCACTTCATTGTAATTAGACATGCGGTCAAAAACAATGTAAATAAAATGTAGGTTATGACTTACTCAAAACATGTTCATAGATGATATGATCATTTTTATTAGGACAATTTAAATGTAGCGCATCCAGTGAATTTTTAAATATACAAATGTGACTCTCGAATATAAATGTGTTGTTTTCATATAAATTAAAAATCTGATGTGGCCAACACAATAATAAATTAAATTAAATTTAAATACCGGATTCGATCTCGACCGACGCCAAATATTTCGAATTTTAAATGGCACAAAAATGACTCCTGTGGTGCACTCTTCACGCCAGCAATAAGTGCTCGTGAGGTAACACCTGATAAACTCCCGCACGGTACAAATATGTCATCATCGTTACTGAAATCTGTGTACAAAGCAGATTGGCAGACCCAGCAATGGGTAATACGCCGTGATGATATATTTATTTCATGTATTTGTGCATCCCAGGGGTCAATTTTGTTGCATGTAAAATTCTTAAATATTTGGCGTCGGTCGGAATCGAACCCGTTCTCCAGATTCGCGAGAAGTGACGCCTGGTAAACGTCTCCACGGAACAAATGTGCCATCATTATTATCGACATCTGCGTACAAATCAGATTGGCTCACCCATCAGTGGATAATATGCCGTGATGATATATTATATATTTTTATTATCTTACTTATACATTCCTACATATTTACTTATGCTGCAAACTGTGTTAAGTTCCTTTCCATATAATTATTGTTCCATTTACTATTTTCTTTTTAAAACGTTAATGTTATTATTTGAAATGATAAGTTTGTTGACAGTGACATATATCTGTCGCTTACAAACATTTGAGATCTGAATTGTGTAACCATGTGTATGAGTTGTGTTTAAAGCGCAGGGACCGGGATTAAAATTATGGATACTTTTATAAATTTATTCATAAAATATATAGAAAAAGTATTAATGTAAACCTGTAAAAAATTTAATAATCTTTTATTACCTATTTCCGAAAAATCGAAAAAAAAACAATTAAATGTTTATAACAACTTTGAAAATTGAACAAATATGGAATTTATTATGAGTTTCGGATGGTACTGTATCTCTACAATAAAAATTTACTCATTTTATGAAACATAATTATTATGACTATATAATAGATTTTAATTAAATTATGAAATTTCGTCAAAATATATATAGCATATGGATGAAATATATTGTCAGTTTTTAAAAATATAATAACATATTTATACTGGAACAATTACCTAAAATAAATAATAATTATAAAATTAATTATACTGTCCTTCAAACTAAATACCTACTGTATTTCAATTACTAATCCTTTGACATTTCCATAATTGAAGCATTGAAATGGAATGTAAAATGCGACGATATAATTTATGTAGCAGTAATACCAAAAAAGAGTATTTAACAGCTTTGATTCAGTTTGTACAAAAGCAATTTGATTCAAATGAAATGACAAAGAATTGAAAAACTGTCCAAATCAATGTATGTTTACAAATGTTGATTTTCATCTGTTTGTAAATCTCTAATGATTTGTTTTGTTTTAAAATTGCGCAACGAATGAACTTTCCTGCCATTCTTCCATACATACATATTTAGTACAGTTGTTGACGATTGTGATATTTATTTGTAGCATGCGTTTTGTCTTTTGTTTCGCTGCAACTGTTACGATTATTGTTATTATGAAACTGAATAGTTTACAATTTTGATATGAGTCATGACATGGCTTTATTCTGCAAAATATTACGTTCCATTTAGATGTAGATTTTTATGACATTATTGTTTGAATACTTAAACGAAAATGGAAAAGTACAAATGGAAACTGTTATGTTGGTTGAAATGATCAATATTTAAAAGTTCCACTCTCGTTGTTAAAATGTGATTTAATGTTTACATGGCGTTAAACAATCACAATAATTTCATACTTATTTTCACAGTTAAGTCGAGAATGGAAAGTAGAAAAGAAAACGATTATTTTAACAAAATTAAATTATACTTTGATGCACATAAATAACAAATAGTCCTACTTTTGTCCACTTTTAAGCAAAAATAAATAAAGTAAACGCACTCTAATCCGAATTTGTTTAATCTGAATATTCCAGTAATCCGAATTGCTCGGTCGTGTTTTTTACCTCTTCAAACTACTGAAAACAGAATGTGTGTGAGAGAAAGAGAAACAGGGACTAAAGAATTTTGAGAAGCCAGCTGAAAAAAAATCACATTTTTTTTAAGTCATAGATATTACTTATTTATTCGCATGTACATATAAAGGTGGCGCTCTTAAGACGATCCACCCTTAATGACGCAAACGGTTTGGATAAACATACCCAGTTTGTGCTATATGCTTTTAACATATAAGGGGCCACATTTGACTAATATTTTTGTTTTTACCTCTCGCTAAGAGAGGTATTGGATTCAAGCAAAAAAATGCATACAGTAAAATTTTTGAAAGATATCCGATCAAGGTAATCTACGAATTGTATGAATTCAGATTTTTGCTCCGCGCATTCTGACAAATTCAGTAGTGTCGTTTGCTTAGTTTTTATGAGGGTACATAAGATACTACTGTTATTTTATTATTATAAAAATATGTTACAATAAAAACATTCAAATTTCAAAAATAAATCAACTGGTAAGTTTATTAGCAACTGTAAAACCAAATATGTGAAAAATAAGATACTGACACAATGTCATTGTCAGTGATACTGACAGAAAATAACGTTATTCGTACGGCTATGAATCAAGGTAATGTATCTGAATAAATATATAAGCTTACGTTATAGCGAAAGTATTATCAACAACAAGCATCGCTTTAAAGTGGAATGTCCTAACTTAATCGAAACAATATGAATTTTTGAAAGACAAATGTGTTATATCCATCTTTATCGCACACGCTTATAGACTGCAATGGAGAGAGATAAATGTATGCCAATTTGTTAATTTGTTCATGGTACAAATAACCTTGATCGGACATCTTTAAATAATTTTACTGTATGTAGATTTTAATGAGTAAGCTCGTTTTAAGTGTGTGGAAGTTGGAAGGACGTTTCTCAAAAACTATAATACATAATATCTGTTTAACTACGTATTTCTCAATCGGACTGGGAAGATTTGAAAAGGTTTTGGTAATAATTGGTCAACCGGAAGTAGCATATAAAGAAATATATTATATAAAATAATCTATTGTAATAAATCTCACAACGCAAATAATGTCATGGAAACCAATTGAAAAATGAAAATGTTTGTAACGGACAGATAAATGTCAGTGTCAAAAATCTAGAGATATTACTGAAGATTTTTTCTGGGAAGTACATACATTATATGATTTGTTATTGTATTAATAGTTAAATATTTAAAATTATAGGTATATTACCCTTTAGAAATACTGTCAATCCCGCCAATGAATTGGAAACATGTCGAAAAATTAGAAGAGTGTGACTTGTTGGGTTTTACAAGCAGGTATTAGTGTCCGTGTCAGGAAAATGTTATAATTTTCCAATTCCATATGTTTTGTTTTCAGCGACAAGTAAATTCCACACTCCTGGTGACAAATTAACCACTTTAACTCAGAAAGTCTTGAAATTTTGAATAAAAAATTATGACATTTGATATCTATATACAAATTACTAGCTGTCAGTCTAACACGGGCTCTTATATCTGATTGTCACGGCGAACAAAGTAACATGACTGCTCGCATTCTATAGTATGAATTTAAAATTTAAAAATCTAAATATGAAGAATAGATATAAGTACAAATTTTGGTGTAGAGTGTACACATACAAGAAATGTTAAATACAATACTTATGTAACCAAAAATTAAAGTGGCGAGAGGTATTTTGCTGGCTACAACACTCATCTCACCTCCCCCACTCTCATTTTTTAAATCAAATTTTTTTCAATGCATTTTGCAATGAAAAAAAAAACTTTTTAGTAATGATAATTATAAACATAGTTTGTAAGACAATATTTGTCATTATTCAGCTGCATAATTATCTTCGATTAGCTAATCTGCTAAACAAGACACTGAAATATTATAGTATTGGTAATATGTATAACTATAATATTCTTTTAATAATACATGTTTATATATTATCCCATATCAGAAAAAAATTTTTTAGCTGAAATTCCGTGAAAATTTGATCCCATTTTTCAGGCTAAAATTCCTTTTAATCCGCTCCTGGTGTCTCTCCCTGCAGACAGCAGTTGTTTCTTGATGTCTCAATTTCCTTTTATCCCCCGTGCCCCCTGTCGTCTGGCGGGCTCACTTGATGCGAGATATAAGTAATTGCGGGGTACGTGTTTCATAAAATTAAAGATGGATTGTGTTCGTTCGTGTCCGCCTATTGTGTCCCCACGCTTGGCTTGCTCGCGTGGCCTTTCTTTCCACCGAGGCAATCACGAGGATGGAATAATTCGCTTTTCTTACATCATTCCCAGGAAGATGAAATTTTTTACTTCAAAATGGTTTTAGTTTCATAGAGAATATTTTAATAATAATTCTTTAAGTTGTACATTTCAAGCAGATTATGTTAATATTGATATTTTTGATAATGTTGAATACTATTTTCTTATTATTTCAAAAATATAAGTTTTGAAAAACTAAATTAGCGCTATCATTTGAATCAGTATTTATCTGTCATTTCAAATTAAGATGTGAAAGTTAAGTTAGTAAGAACTTAGTTAAAGTATCGTTATGAGTAAAAATATAGAATATATGTCTCCCAGAAATTAATTTCACAACTTCGGCAATTTTTAAATCATCAAATATTCATTTGTCAGTTTTTAAGTCCCAGGCAGTATATGAAAGCATTTCAAAAGATAATTGATTAGTTCTAAAAAATATGAACCATGTATCTTATTCACAATAATTCTAGTGTGACCTGCGTATTTATTTTATCCGTTTTAGTCTTTAGGAGTTACCATCTAGTTTATACATGTTACGCTAAACCTGTTTAACCGATATTTTGACCTAAATCATTTAAGGTAGTTGTTAACAACAATTTTTAGTAGCTTTTGTAACAACTGTCACTCAATTGATATTTAGTAATTACAAAATTAACGACATTGTTAAAAACGGTCGGTGTGAACAATCGTTGTTAAATATGGCAGTGAAGTTATTTACAAGTGAGTTAAAACGTATTTCATTCTCAATATTTGTATTGAACAACATAAAATGACATTGGCCGCTAGTATGAACAAGTGATTAAGGGTGATTAGCGAGCATTTGATTAGCATTGTATATCTCTGTCAATCGTTTATAGATTATTTTAGAGAAAAATATTTCAAATAAAAGTTATTGACAAATTAATTATACGCATTTTATATTTGAACTATTTTTACCTCTCGCTAAGAGAGGTATTGCATTCATGCTAAAAATCGCATATCCAGATTTTATTGAATAAGCACGTTTTAAGGTCTCTACAATCCGATTTTAACATTTTTACGATGATGTCTGTGTGTGTGTGTGTGTGGATGTGTGTGTGTGTATGTGTGTATGTGTGTGGGATGTTGGAAGGACGGTTACTCAAAAACTATAAGACTTAAAATTTGTTTAACAACGTATTTCCCAATCGGACATTCATGGGAAGATCTGAAAAGGTTTTGGTAATAATTGGACAACCGGAAGTAGAAGATTCTTGAAAAAAAATCTTCTAAATATTATTTTTTGAAAATTTTTCGTGGTAATATTAAAGAAAATTAAATTCTCTATCTGATACATTTAAATATTTTATTATATATTCCATAGATTTAGAGATAAAAGAAGTATAATATATAAAATAATCTGTTGTAATAAATTTGACAGCCGAAAGAATGCCATGAAAAATAGTTGATAATTTAAATTATTTGTAACTGACAGATAAATGTCAGTGTCAGAAATAATGAGTAATGAATTAAAAATGTACTTGGAGAATCCCTTAGTTCTTGATCTGTGACTATTATGAAGATGACAAGTCTAGGTTGAAGGACTTAAATTTGTTTCAAACATTATGGGACAATGTACACCAGTACTGTAGACTAGAGTAACTTTGAATTGCGAAAAAGCTATCAAATTCTTCTCAAGTAAGTTGTAAATATTGACAAAATCGGAGTGCAATCTATCCGTCACTTTATTAAAGGGAATTAAGGTTATTTAGATATAACAAGTATGAAAAAATAAAATGTAAAAGAAGATATATAAGAATAGATGCACAATCTAGATATATACATTTTAGACCGCCCAAAATTAATGTTTTTACTAGAAGAATATGAAGAGAAAGTAAACAAAGTTGTTCGAATTGAAAATTGCTGTTACCAGCCTAATATTTATATATGGTAAACTCTACTTTGTAATTTATTGTAACATAATTTATGGTAAAATATCTTCATGTTGAGACATGCTATTATTGAATAATAAAGAAGTTTATACGTCATAGATTTATATGAATATATTATTTGTATTTATAAAAATAATCTTTGCTTTATGCATACAGCCAGGTAAAATATACGGCGAGAGGTTATGTGCTGGCCACATCAGATTTTTCTCTAAAATAATCCATGAACGATTGAATGAGATAAAACAATGCTAATCAAATGCTCGCTAATCACCCTTAATCACTTGTTCATACTAGCGGCCATTGTGATTAGTTGGACTTTTGAGTTTTTAATAATGAGTGAAAAGAAAATTCGGGGTGAAAGATATCCACGAAACAATATTATCTAATGTATACGAACCTGTCACCTCCTTGAGGCAGAAATCAGTTACCTGACGTACAGTGTACAATATTTTATTTGATACTCATTTGTAAATCAAATTTAAAATTATAACCAAAACCTGTCAGTTGCATTGACATTTATTTTTAATAACAAAACACAATTTTCATATGTGAACTACGTTATACTAAAGTAATTAGCAACTTGTAAAATTTTAAGAAGTTGATCGCCAGTTTTACAAGTTAGTAACTATGTAGTAATAATAATAATTTAATATTCTATTTCTTGTATGACGCAGTAACCGATTAACCGGTTAATAAAATAACCGATAAATAAATATATCATCACGGCATATTACCCATTGCTGGGTGTGCCAATCTGCTTTGTACACAGATATCGGTAATGATGATACATATGTACCGTGCGGGCGTTTACCGGGCGTCACTTCACGGGCACTTAATGCTGGCATGAAGAGTGCACCACAGGGGTCAATTTTGTGCCATTAAAATTCGAAGTAACTTTGGCATCAGTCGGGATCGAACCCGGTTCCCCAGATTCGCGACATTCAGGCACCCGGCACGAGACCCCATTAACAACATATTTTTATTCACAATCATTATAGTAATATGTCGATTCATATCCTTTTAGAGGTTGGGAAATACATCATTCCTAACTGTAATGACAATCTCTTGGGTTGGAAATAACAGATTTCACTTCCACCCCACGGGTTGGAAATGTTTATGTAGGGATTGCCTAGCAACATTATCATACATCCCTATAATAAAGTAGGCTAAAAAAATTTTAATGGAGCTGTCAAAAATATTAATAAAATTAAAGGTTATTAACTCATTGATTTATTTTGAAAATTATTGATTTAAAGAGGATGATTGTGAATAAAATAGTGTACATACCTCGGTGGGAATTTCATCACAGCCTCGCACTGTATCTCACCTCGAGGCTTCGCCTCTCGGTAATATACATAAGCCCTCGGCTGTAATGAAATATATCCCACCTTGGATGTAATATACTATTAACAACAGTACTTTACCTATTTCTGAGTGTGGCAATCAACTTCTATTTTCCAGATTTCAGTAATGACAAAGTAACTGAGAACGTATACGAGGCTTTACCACATAGGTTCTTAGAGCTGTCGTAAAGAGAACACAATAGTAGTAGACAAATTGTAAATAATTTGAATGTCGTTCGGAATCGAACCCAGGCTATCCGAAACATAACCAATCACCCAACACAAACAACCGCGCGATCCCATTAAAATATATTCTTATAAAAACATAAAAGCAATTGTTAAGGTTTATATGAGCATATCTTATATTAAAATAGTGTTATTGTTAGACTCAAATATGATGTTATATCAAAGAGATTCTGTTTCTTGAAGCTTGCTGTAAGTAGTACACGAGTATCAGTATTTTGTTTGTTCGTATTTCAAAGCAGCTCAGACATGAAGGAAAAAGGAAAAATAGCGCCTAAAGAGATGTATAAATGTGATGAAAGAAGCAAAGTTTCTAAAATAAACATCGCCAACTTTATATCCCGTGTTAGTATAGAACTCTTTCTTGTTTCTTACTGTATAACCTGTAGATATTTTCTATGAAGTTTTAATATCAAAACTATTGTGTTGAACTTTATATAGTATACGAAGAAAGTTTCTTGAGAACGAACTCTATGCATAAAAGAAATTTATATTATTAGAAAAAAATCATTTGTTCAAGCAAATATTAGGAGATATATGAAAATTATTGAAATATATGCATGTAATTATATTCACAAATTTTGTATAGGTAAAAAATCAGATTTTGATTAGTTAGATACATTGATTTGACTTTCAATATATATTAGGATGATGCAAGATTACACAAGCAAAATTAAAATTTGAAAATAAATAATCTAAAATAAATGGACAAGTTTCAGAAATATTCGCCTGAAAAGAAATAACTGGCGCAAAGCATATCGAGTGTCTTTTTTTCGTACAATGTTAAAATTTTAATTTGGCGATATATCTTTACCTATTGATTTTGGAACAAAAGTGCAATGAAGAAAAATGTTCAACATGAAAAACTGCATCGTATAGGTACCAAGTTTGTTCATTTGTTTCTTATGTACGAGTTAGAACCAAAAGAAAACACGCGATTGGAGGCATTTATCAGAGTACCATGAAAAGTGAAACAATAATTTATGTTTGTTGTTCCTGACACATGTGGCAGATTTGACATTTCTGTTGTTATTATTATTATTAGAATCTGTTATTGAAATTATGGAAAGACTTAATCTTGAAGAAAAAAATAATTTGGGGACGTTCCGTGGGTAAAATACGCCTTTGTGCAAAGTTATTTTTCTGCGCCCCTTGACCCTCCCTCTCCCTAATGTATAATTTGCAAATTAACATACGCTTTAATATAAAAGGTTACTGGTAAATAAATGGAGTTGCAGTCGTTAGTTTTACTGAATTGTTCCTGATGTATACACGCTTTTATTACCTTGATACTTTGACGACATTTTCATCCTTTTTTACTTAAATTTTCGTTTGTAATGAATTGTATCCCAATTACACATTAACTATCCCTGAGGATGGTTCATTTGGAACCGAAACGTAGGAAATGTTAATTAAATCCTAATAAACATTTATCACCAGACTGCAACTCCATTTATTTACCAGTAACCTTTTATATCATACCAACAGTCAAGAAATACCCAAGAAATAATACGCTTTAATGTTTAAACTATACTTTGGATTTTTCGAAAACTGCTAGATTCAAAATATCGATGAAATTTCCTTTGTTAGATGCATTCTTGTAAGCAGTATTATTAGGTCATATTCAAAATCGTTTCTTGTAATCAACAATTTTACAGTTACAGTTTACAACATAACAATTCCAGAAAGAAAGTCATTCGTTTAGCAGGATTGTAAATCATAACAATTTGATTCTTCGCAAAATGCGAGTATTTAAATACTGGAATTGGAGTCATTGTCGGATTCATTCTGGTAATCAAAATATTACTACACAATTTACATAGTAAAGTGATGAAGTGAACAATATATTTTTTTAAATTTTGTTTACATTAGAGCTCTAATTTTACGCTACAAGTATAATAATTATGGTACCAAACTAATATTTTTCTAGCATTGTTATTATTATATTGAAATAATAGCTGTGAAGATGTTGATTACAATAAAGAATATAACTGTGCACAAAGGCGCAGTTTACCCACGGAGCGTTCCCAAAATTATTATTTATTTCTTCAAGATTAAGTCTCCATAATTTCAGTAACAGATTCTAATAATAAAAATCAATAACATCAACAGAAATGTTAAATCTATTAGATATGTTAGAAACAACAAACATAAATTATTGTTTTATTTGTCATGGCACTCTGATGGTGATAATTGCTTCAAATCGTGTACTTTATTTTGCTAGCTAATTCATATAAGAAACAATTGATACTCATCGACGCAGTTTTTTATTCTGTACACTTTTCTTCATTACACTTCTGTTCTAAAATTAATAGATAACGAGATATCGTCAAATAAAAATTTTAACATTGAATTTCCCATTTTCATGGCACAAAATTGACCCCTGTGGTCCATACCAGAAATGAGTGCCCGTGAGGTGACGCCTGGTAAGCGCCCGTACGGTACAAATATTTCATCATTACCGATATCTGTGTACGAAGCAGATTGGCACACCCAGTAATGGGTATTATGCCGTGATGATATATTTATTTTATTTATTTATTGAAAGAAGAATTTTTTTTTCTACCGAGAGTAGATATCGACCTCTGAAATCAAAATCATGACAAGAATAAAATATTTTGTATCTAAGGAGAAAATATGACAAATTTAAACCCTATAAATTTTGTAAATTTCGTTAGTAGGTAATTAGTTTAGAACAGCGAGAGAATTTTTACCTCTGTGATTTCAAATTACACCTCGAGATATATTATTAATTTATTTTCTTTGATGTATAATATAGGTATTATTGTTATTGTAGTATATGAACGTAATTAAATATTTCATGGAGTATTATGTCATATTTATTAACTATACAGGGTGATTCTAGGAAGACGCCCCTCCCGCTTTAACTTATAATAGAAAAAAAAATGCTATATTCAAGTTTTATTATTTTAAGTCAGGTTTACGACTATCAACTTTTATTTTTTAAATAGTAACTTACAATTATTTTACTAAAATATAAACTGCCCTTTATTTTTCCTTTTCAACGATGTATTAGTTTTTATTAATGTATTTGATAAAAGAAAAATAAAATAATTGAGTAATATGGGAAATAATTTTTATTCAGATATTATAGGTGGTTAGGTGAAAATAAACAAAATGTAATAATTTTAAGCAGTTAAATAAATATCAACAAAGTATACATTTGTTTGTTATTTATTATTACTTACTTATTCAAGGAAGTTGTTAAGTCTTAGCAACGTTGCTAAAAAAATTAACAAATGTAAAGCCTTCCCTTTCTGATGTTTTATTCATTGTTCGCAATTATTATTGGTTATTTGCTGGAAATAACTTTCTTACAAAATAGGGCTGATTATTTGCTTATTTATTTATTTGTTATTTATTTTTACATAGCCACCTAGAATATTTGAATAAAAATTATTTCTCATATATCTCAATTATCTTATTTTTCTCGACTTTTTTCAGGTGCATTGTTGAATAGACAAAAAAGTAGCGGTATATACATATTTTAGAAACATAATTATAGAGTGGTAATTAAAAAATAAAAGTTGATAGTTGCAAACCTGTTTTTTATAAACAAATATTTACATATGCCATCAAATATTATATTTAAAATAATAAAACTTTTATATGAGCCATTTTTACCTCTCGCTAAGAGAGGTATTGGATTCATGCTAAAAATCGCATATCCAGATTTTATTGAATAAGCACGTTTTAAGGTCCTTACAATCCGATTTTAACATTTTTACGATGATGTCTGTGTGTGTGTGTGTGTGTGTGTGTGTGTGTGTGTGTGTGTGTGTGTGTGGATGTGTGTGTGTGGGATGTTGGAAGGACGGTTACTTAAAAACTATAAGACTTAAAATTTGTTTAACAACGTATTTCCGAATCGGACATTCATGGGAAGATCTGAAAAGGTTTTGGTAACAATTGGACAACCGGAAGTAGAAGATTCTTGAAAAAAAATCTTCTAAATATTATTTTTTGAAAATTTTTCTTGATAATATTAAAGAAAAATAAATTCTCTTTCTGATACATTTAAATATTTTTATACATATTTTATAGATTTAGAGATAAAAGGAATATAATATATAAAATAATGTTGTAATTAATTTTACAACCGAAAGGATGCCATGAAAAATAGTTGCAAATTTAAATTATTTGTAACTGACAGATAAATGTCAGTGTCAGAAATAATGAGTAACGAAAGAAAAATGTATTTGGAGAATCCCTTAATTCTTGATCTGTGACTATTATGGAGATGACAAGTCTAGGTTGAAGGACTTAAATTTGTTTCAAACATTATGGGACAATGTACACCAGTACTGTAGACTAGAGTAACTTTGAATTGCGAAAAAGCTATCAAATTCTTCTCAAGTAAGTTGTAAATATTGACAAAATTACACATCGATATAAGAATAATCGGAGTGCAATCTATCCGTCAATTTATTAAAGGGAATTAAGGTTATTTAGATATAACATGTATGAAAAAATAAAATGTAAAAGAAGATATATAAGAATAGATGCACAATCCAGATATATACATTTTAGACCGCCCAAAATTAATGTTTTTACTAGAAGAATATGAAGAGAAAGTAAACAAAGTTGTTCGAATTGAAAATTGCTGTTACCAGCCTAATATATATATATATATGGTAAACTCTACTTTGTAATTTATTGTAACATAATTTATGGTAAAATATCTTTATGTTGAGACATGCTATTATTGAATAATAAAGAAGTTTATACGTCATACATTTATATGAATATATTATTTGTATTTATAAAAATATTCTTTGCTTTATGCATACAGCCAGGTAAAATATACGGCGAGAGGTTATGTGCTGGCCACATCAGATTTTTTCTATTATGTATAATAAAAAAGTTAAAGGGAGAGACGTCTTCCTAAACTCATCCTGTCGTCCCTTGCCATGTGGTGTTGTCACTTCTTCATAACTTAGTACTTTCAACATTGCCTATGAAATGGCAACAGTGTAGAAATCCCCAGTCCATACTTTTTTGACGGCAACAATAATAGTTTGATTGCAGTTTTAACTGGAGGTATTTTAAAATTAAAACCGCATAATTGAATGTACTGGCATTCAAACACGCAATGAATAATAGTAAATATTTAATTGTGGCAAAATAAATTAATATGTGCAATGAACATATTTACACAAACCACAATGTATATTATATTAATTATTTTTACCATGCAGTTGATTGCAAGCAAAATTGAAATAAGTTTATTACCGTATTTGTTTTGTATTTTTTTTTAATCTTCAGTCTCCTATCAACAAAAGAATTGTATTAGCCATGTCAGATATTCTTTTTTGTCTGATCGAATGAAAAATAAAAGCATACTTCGATGAATGGACAAGATACCTTTGATTTTAATGATCATTTCACCCAATTGATTCATATTCTATCTCTCTCTCTGAGTGGTATTGGTATTCTCGAGTGGGGTAACAACCACTCGGAATTCAGAATGTCTGAGAGGCTAGACGAGACTGTTATGTCTGGTATTAATTACACATCAGATAACATGTATCATATACGAGTACTCGAATATGAATAGATGATGTATATTTTAATTGTCATTTTTTCCAATCAAGCATTGTAATAGATATATCGAAGATGTAATTATAAAAGATAACTACCTAACTAATAATGTATCCCAAATTAAATTCATTTTGGTGATGTCTCTATTAGTCGTCCAGAAAGATCTTTTTAAAAAAAAGGAGACTAAAAGTGTATCTATACAAAATTCATTTAGTGTCTATGGGTCTGTTTATATATGTGTATTAATTTTTAAACATAAATCTGTTTTATTTTAATAAATGGAAATAAATTTCAAGAAAGACTGTATTACAATGTACATTTGTGAAAATTAACTTTTTGTGCCTCCGTACGGTATGACTAGTTTTGCATATCTCTAAACCGTCCAGAAACATTCTCTTATCGGACAAGGCCGGTAAAAAGGAGGGATTTTTTATAGTTATAAGTTGATATCACTGTTATACGAACTGTCAATTTTCAAGTGCTTTCAAAATAGGAATTAGCAAAATGTGTAAAAATTTTAGGACTAAATTGTTTATCATAATGGATACTTTTTAAGCACAAAATGTAAATAATTATAATAATTGAACTTGCATTGAAAAATCGATAAATTAGATAGATTTTTCAGTTTATTTTAAAAATCCATGTGACTTGAAATTCAAACCTTCTGATGTTATAAACGTAATATTTCATATTTGAACAAAAAATCATTAATTAATTTTTTTTTTTTGAGAAATCGGCACAAAAAATCTTGTGTATTACGCGCCCAAAAATTACTTTATTTCATACTGTCCGCTATTTACTACTTTAGGTTACTAATTTGAGTCCGGGAAATGATACATTACAGTACCCGAGCCGGGAAGTGTTCCTTGGAAACATTCCTAATTTTTTTTCCATGATGTTTTCATTTACATAATTTGCAACATTGTATGTTTTTCTCCAATTACAAAATAATTCAAATTCTTTTTCATATCTTCCGGGGGACTTTGTGAGAATCAGTTTCCGTATAGCCTCAGCACTTTTTTTCCAAAATATCGTTCGGGTTTGAGTTATTACTAGAAGGAGCGTTCATTTTTGATGACAAGCAAACAAACAAAATCAACAAAAAAATGAAACATACACAGATTACTAAGACAAATTCTGATGTGATGTAATCTATTTTAAACTGACATATTGACATAAATTTAAAAATATTTAAATCACGTACACAGTATGAAATAAAATGTTGTACGTCATATGGCCATGAAGTGGTATTACGGTACTTATTTCGAAATTCCTGACTTGGCTCCTTCGTCGCCTCGTCCATAAACTTCTCATACGTACCGTAATACCTCACTTCCTGGCCTTATAACGTAAATAACTATTCCGAGTGTGAGCATATTTTTACAGGCCGAGCCTTCAACTTCTAGAACTCGCAAAAATGTAGTTCATTTATACAGGGTGTCCCTTAACTTCGAGCAAAAACTTTAAGGGCATATAGTACTGACCAAAATGAATAAAAAAGCTTCATCAATATAGGAATGATCTTCAACTGTTTCCGAGAAAAGCGAAAAATCTAAGAAAAACTGACAAAGATAGCGATCGAATAAAATTTTGTCTATGTCAGTAAAAAGACTATAAAAAACAATAAAATTTTATATGAAACATTTTTCTCAATTTCTTATAGTTACGTAGTTATATGAAAATTAAATATTGACCAAGGTCGCCACAACATTTCACTTTTGATTTTTATAAAATAACAAAAGGCCATCTAAGATTACCTCTCAAAGGTAAACAAAAAGTCTCAATTAATCAAAATCGTAATTCTTATAGTTTTCGAGATAGCAAAGGTAAATCTCGTAAAAACTCATTTTTCACTGCGTTATATCTGGGAAACTATTAAAGATCGGACACATTTTGACTGAGCTTTTTTTACTCATTTTGATCAGTATTATATGCCCTTAAAGTTTGTGCACCAAGTTAAGGGACACCCTGTATACAGGGTATTTCCTTTAAGCGAACTCGAACTAATGACTTTAGAAAGATATGTTATATGCCAAAATGATCAAGAAAAGAGGGATAATTTATTAATAATAACAAACCGAAAATTCAAACAGTGGTTAGAATTTTTTTTTTTAAATGGTACCCTATATAATTTTTTAATCCATTAGATAGAGATTTTTAATGATTTCAATGATATAAATATTATATAAGAATGTATAGCAATTATTTCGAGAAAAATGGTGTTAAAAATGAAAAATAATATTATAATATTGAAAGGCTATGCAATACACAATTATTGATACGTCTGTTGCCTAGGTTAGTAGTAAGGCCGTTTTTATTACATAATTTATTATTTTTTAATACCATTTTACTCTAAATAATTGTTATACAACCCTATACACTATTTACATCGTTGAAATCAGAAAAAATTATCTAGGGTCCAGTTTAAAAAATTAAATTTTGTTCTATTGTTTGAGAACCACTGGTTTAATTTTTGATTTGTTACTACTGTTCAATTATCCCCATCTTCTGTATTAATTTTTGTACATAACATTTTTCTCTAAAGTCATTAGTTCGCCCAAAAAAACACTGGTTGTTTTAAAGGAAACATTCTGTATGTAACCATTTTTTTTGTATTAAATGAGCTTAACGAACTGGGCTAATACTGATATCCAATTCGTTAGCATCGCGGTTAGTATATTTATTGCATTTAGAAATAAAATAAAATTAATAAATATTTCATCACGGCATATTACCCATTGCAGAGTGTGCCAATCTGTTTAGGAGTCATTTTATCCTTTATTGTGGTGGTGAGTTTACAATGAATAAGCACGTTTTAGGATCCCTACAATATGATTTTACTATTTTACGATGAAGTCTGTATGTGTGTGCACGTGTGTGTAGATGTATGTGTGAGTGATTATAATTTCGGCCGCGATAACTCCAATACTAGAATTCCAAAAATTACTATTTTCACGTATTCTTCTTCCTTAGATTTGGTCATCCGGAATTATCCTCATTTGAATTTTATAACAGTTTTTCTTGAAAAAATGCTGTTAAATATCATTTTTTCACATTTAATTGTGATATAAATATTAAAGAATATTTTATTTCCTATACGAATTGATTACATTTTATACTTCATATTCAATGGATATAGAGTTAAAAAATTATAAAGGAATTAAATTTCATAAAGCAGCCAGCTATGCTAAAACCATGGATACAGCTATTATATTAAGAAAATTCTTATTGAAAGATGTGTGTCAAGTGCAATTGACATAGTATGTTTGTATTATAGTTTTACTGGAAAATTCTTGGCTAGAAACTTTCTGTTTGGAATTTGTAGAAAATATATAGAACCGACGGAAGGTAATAATTGGGTTGGACACATCAGATTTTTATATATATTCCAATACTGCGGCTAAATTTTATGAAAATTAAAAATCTACTGGTATGCCATGCCCATACCATCGAATATCGGCTCTAATCATCCACTGGTAACTATACGTTTTATCTTTGGTTATTATGCATCTTTAGAAACCGAAAAAAGTTGCTCTTCTTACTTAACCCAGATGTGCCTAGCGTACTTTAAATAGTACAGCTTTTACAAATTTTATCCTGTAAAGGTGCGTGAATGGACCAAGTATTTTTGTGCATAAAATCATTCAGTTGGTAACATTTGATGTATCAAGACATATTTTTTATCAGTGACAATAAAAATAATTATAAAAAAACACTTTTTAAGTTCGTCATTTTGCAATTATGGACGACTACGGAATCCGCTGGGCAATGTAAGTAATTTTTAAATATATAATGATATATTTTTTTTTCATTTTGCTTTGTTATATATTGTTAAATAGTGTATCTTTTATAAGCAATAACTTAAAATTAGTTTGAGCTTCAATTTTGTGCTTTTTAATTGATGAATAAATAGATGTACTATATATAATACGCTAGGCATATATAGGTATATTGTATTTTTATTTCTTTTAGAAGATTTTCACTGGAACAAGCCCTTGCTATGTTGGATGATAATGATATAATGATGATTGTTCGAAAAATGTAAAGATGTGACAATTTTTCCTCCAGAGTCCGCATGTGCTGAAATAACGCATGAGGATTCTGGAGATGAAGATTTTCTTACAATGAATAATTTACCGGGGTCACAATTACAGACATCTGCCGAAATTAAATTTCATCATGAAGATGATGGTTTTTCTTCAGATGATGATATTCCCCTATCACACCTACTCAATATTCGCGAATCACTTGAAAGTGAAGAAATAAGTGAAAAAACAAAACCCACCAAAAAAAGCAAAAAGAAAAAAGTCTACAAATGGATCAAACAGAAGAAAAATTACACTCAGAAAATTGAAACATCTGAAATAAAATGTTTTATTGGGGTTTTGATTCTAAGTGGATACGTACAAGTACTAAGACGTAGATTTTTTTACGGATTATACTAATTATTATTACCGGTTACGCAATCTCACCTAATACATCTCTATAATGCCAATATGAGAGGTGTCGATAGATCCGACCAAAACATTAGTACGTTATGTACGTCAATAAGAGGGGGGAATGGTATTTCCCACTAATTACGCATTGTATCGATATGTCAATTCATAACGCATGGCAGCCGCATCGTAAAAATGGAGGAGGTCTGGATCAAATAAAATTCAGACGAATTATTGCCACTACACTTTTAGTTCAAAATTTAAAAAAGCATTTTCATATTCTAAAGGATGTCCATCTGCTAGCGAAGGTGCAAATTTGTGGTACGATCGATTAGATCATTTAATTATCCCTCAAGATAAATAGACAAGATGTGGTCATTGTCCAGAAAGAGCAAAAACAAGATGTTCTAAGTGTGATGTGGGAGTAAACGTTAAGTTTTTTGTCGATTTTCATACAAAAAAAAAATTATTATAACTTTAATTCCTAGCGTACTATAAATAGTACAGGTTCAAATTTGTATTTCTAGGGCAATAAAAAATTTGAAAGTTATAAAAAATATTTTCTTATACCATTTGGACATAAATATCAGCAAATACGTTAATCATTCTAGCATGCAATTTTTTTAGGCATATCTGGGTTAAACTAACCAAAAACCAATGTAGGTACGGTTGACAAAGAAACCTTTCACGACAGACGATCAATTTGTATGAATTTGTTAACCACCGCTTGTACATACAACTTTAAATCAAGTATTAAACTTAGAACTAACGCATAAAATACAACTTGTACAACTTATATACTCAAATCCTTAATCTATTCCAACTATCCAGCAGTAGCAAGTAGCAGTTTTGTTGCTAGTTTATCCCAAATATCATTAAACACTATCTCCTAATCCTGTGCTGTAACCATGCATTTACTGAGTCCATTTCATCTTGTATTACATTGGGTTCACACAGACATCATCCAGCCACGCTGCGAATGCGGTGCTCACTGCAGCATGCAGCTGTAAATTAGGCGACCGAGCAAGCCAGACGAGCCGTAACCAACGCGCATCGTATGATGAATGGATTTTAATTGGTATCTTGTGTTAATGTGTGGGCAGCACAACAGACAGGATCACATCCACAGCTGTCTTGATGTTAATGTCTGCTTTAGTATACTATGAGAGAGGAAAACGCGGAAGTCATGTGTTTGCGGTGGAAATACGATTGTAAGCAAAGATATTTATACCACCTGAAAAGCTTAGGAAAGATCATTATTTATGGATACAGACATAATAGGTGTTTTTGGGTTTTAAAAAGATGGCTGTGCATTGGGTTTTGGTTTCCAGGATTGTTGACAACTGATCAGAAAAATTCTAGAGTATGGATTCTGAATGGAATGTACAAATTTGCAATCAGATATAAAATAATATTCATGTTTCTTTATTGGACTTTTTAAATTTTACGTGCTTAAAGATTACATGTCTTGTTCATAATTTTCTCATTATTAAAGGTCGATTTGAGGAAAAATAAAAAAATACGGGTCTATTATTTATCATTACTCTATCGATTAAAGTTAAAAATGAAAAATCGTGCATGACTTCATTGTACATTTTGACCTGCAATATTCTCTATTGTCGTTGGTTTCTTCAAACAAATATTCAACTGGCCCAGATGTACACCTAACTACATAGTGCGCACCAAAACCAAACAGACGAAACTAGAAGGACTAATCTTTAAACAAACATTAAGCTACTTAAAAAAGCTATTTCTTATGAATAATAATAGATATAGGGCATAGTTTAGGGAACTATGCTTTAATAAATTAACAAAATTAGACAAAAATAAAAACAATATCCCAAAATTCAACTGGACAACGCAAATCAAAAAGCTGTTTGCAAAGATAGATAGTGCAGATATTTTTAACCAGCAAAGTTACACTGCACTAAAAAACTCGGAAGAAGATATGACTAAAAAATACGAACAACTATTAAAAGATGAAGACAGAAACAGAATTTTATCGTCAACTTATAGCACTATATATAAAGAAATCTGCACTGACAATGACCTACAATATCTAAATAGCGAAATAAACATAAATCTAACAAAAATAATTAGCCAAATCAGGGTAGCCTCCACACGTAATACAGCCCAATTATATTACAAAGGAATAACCTACAAATTTAGTGAAACCGACATCTGCCCCATCTGCAACCATCTAGAGACCGATAACCTATATCACTTCTTCACGAGATGTCACACTTCGAGTCACCCAGGCAGACATTCCTATGGAAACACCTACAGAACTCCAACGAAGACAATTATCTCACCCAAATTCTAAAACCACTCTCTCAATCTAAAATGTACGATATATATAATTTCACTGTTTCAGCTCTCCAGATCAAATCATTTTCCATGAACATGTAATTCACAAACTGCAGCACCACCAACAAACTAGGTCTTATTGTATAAATTACATTTTGTTTACATGTATGAATAATAACTATTATGTATATATTATATACGATCACTATATTGTAACCACTCTTTTGTATAGGCACTGCCTTTCTACAATAAACTCTATTATTATTATTATTATTATTATTATTATTATTATTATTATTATTATTATTCCTCTCAGCCTCCTCCGTCTTTACGGAGGGTTAAAAACCTAGTTATCGGCTTACAGCAAGACATCTAGATGTTGAATATTTTACTATTATTATTTTATTATTATTATTATTATTATTATTATTATTATTATTATTATTATTATTATTATTATTATTATTATTATTATTATTATTATTATTATTATTATTATTATTATTATTATTATTATTATTATTATTATTATTATTATTATTATTATTATTATTATTATTATTATTCTCTATTGTCAAAAGAGAGAGATTACTTAATCCATCTTCTTGACTCATGTTGTTTCTAAGATACGATTTTATTAATTTCAGATTACAGTTTACTAGCTGATCTTTATGCTATAAAAAAGTAATCAAGTTAAAAAATAAATTAATTAAGAGATATTTATGTTATATTTATGTTATAGTGGTAAAGTTTGGGGCCACCGTATCTGCAGTATACGCAAAACCCCGAGGTTTCAGCTTTCTCTATTTTGTAACTCTCATTTTCCACTAATTCTTGTCCATCGCATGACGCATCTTCTTCAGACCGTCCTTTTTCTGTCAAGTTTTCTGCGACACAGTCCTTCCATCTTTTCTTTGGCCTTCCTCTCCTTCTTCTTCCATACATTTGTATTTCGCCTACTCTTTTTCTAGCAGTGTTCATCCCTTCTCATTATACGCCAAAATCATTGTGGTCTTCTCCACTGAATCCTCCACTACTCCAGTTATTGTTATCATTTCGAATCCTATCCCTTTGTGTTTTACCCATCGACGATCTTAACATACTCATCTCAGCCACCTTCAACTTATTTTCGTGGACTTTCTTGACTGGCCATGTTTCACTATCATATATCACGGCTGGCCTCACAACTGTCTTAAATATCTTTCATTTTTTCTTTCTCCCAATTCTCCTATCGCATAACACTCCTGTCATCTTCCAGTTCATCAATCCAGCTTGGATCCTGTGAGTAATTTCCCTATCCATTTCCCCTTTCTCAGTGACGTATGAACTTATATATTTGAACTTTGGCCAATACTATGCCACTTATTTGTTGAATTTGATGCTTTCCGATACCAAAAGGTTAAGCTAATTAAACTACGTGTGTAGTCTGCATCCTGTGCTGATGATATGGTTGCTGACAGCAAGTGATCTCGATAGTAGAATTATTCACCTCTAGTTATATTTTTACGGAATCGAAGTTGGGGTCTTTTAAAAAATATATTGGATTGGAGATTTGTCATAGAAATGGTTTTATTTCGAGATTGTTATAAGCAAATTCAATATCAGCTTCTTCTGAAATAAAAGTATATATAAACGTGTTAATTGCTATGAAAGAAACTTCTAGAGTACATTTAATGCTGCTCAAGAATAATATGAGAAGTCAGGAATGTAAAAAGAACAGTTATTAATGTACTGTAACGTTTTTATTTAAATGGGTGAGTATAAAATACAGACAAATATTATTAACTAAATGAATACGTTTATTAAACGATAAATAATTAAGGATTTAATATTAAAAGATAATAAAAACAACTAAGACTATGATTAAATAATTATAAACACTAAGAATATTATTAAATGCTTAAACACTACGATTATTTATCTATACAATATTTATATCACTACACTTATTTATATAACTACATTTATTTATGTTAACAACTGGTAAACTGTATCACCAAGTTCATTGCTCGTTGCTTATATATATCAGACTGTCCTCCCGCTGTTCTCCCGACGGTATTTATATAGCCCATACCCTTCTAGAACCCTCGGACGCGACAGTGACCTGCATACAAAAGAATCAGGTCACGGAGCAATTAACATGTCTCAACGCGTCGGGGTTTGCATTATCGCTCTGGTACGTTCTTTCGAAGGGATTACGTCATTGTTCGCGAACATGCTATCAGTAGCGGCGCAAGCATACTTTTCTCTCAGGGGCGCACGTCACAGTACCATCCAATAGAGATCAAGAAAACTTCAAAATGATCTCAAAATATTTTTTGCAAGAATTAGTTGCTAACATTAGTTCAAGATTTTCAAATGCAAATCAATTTATTAAAGATATTGAATTTTTAAGTCAAATTTAGTGGCCCAAACATGAAGAGAAGTTGATTTTGTTTGGAGATAATAGCATTGCATCGCTTTGTGAAAACTAAAATCATCATCGATCCCAAAATCTATGAATAAATTTCGTAGGTGTTAAAAATAATAAAAAAATTGCGAGTATTTATTTCGTTATGTTGATTCTCGATCAAAAAGAATTTTTCTAAAATTCAGAAAATTATTTCTTATTTTTCATTTAATTCTTTCTCAGTGCGCCACTGCCGACATGAATTATTACCTTCCGTCACCTTTAAGTAAGTAAGGTAGTATCTTTGGTCAAAAAATTCAATGTGGATGATAAAGCTCTTGGCCGGATGGGTGTAAGGAAATTAATAAATTACTGGATTGCAATCAAATTATTTTATTTAAATTTCGGCCTCTACCGGTTTCGGCATCTCTTATGCCTTCTTCAGGAGAGGCCACAATTTAAATAAAATAATTTGACTGCAATTCAGTAATTTATTAATTTCAAAAAATTTCAATGATGAGTTTTTAGTAAATAAGCACGTTTTGGGGTGCATATAATACGATTTTACCATTTTTACGATGATGTCTGTATGTATGTGTGTCTGGGTGTGCGTGTGTGTGTAACGAATTCTTCAAGTTTACTTCTAAGAGGTGTTACAGTTAAATATCATTTATTAAAATTTAACACTTATAAAGACATTGGTCGTTAGTATAAACAAGTGATTAAGGTTGATTAGCGAGCATTTGACTAGCATTGTTTTATCCCTTTCACTCGTTTATTTATTATTTTAGAGAAAAAATACTTCAAATAAAAATTGTAGAAAAATTAATTGCACACATGTTTTATTTGAAGTATTTTTCTCTAAAATAATAAATAAACGATTGACAAAGATAAAACAATGCTAGTCAAATGCTCGCTAATCACCCTTAATCACTGTTCATACTAGCGGTCATTATATTTCATAAATCAGCCAGCTATTCTAACCATGGAAACTGCTAATATATTCAGATAATTCAAATTGACAGATGTCAGTATCAAGGAAAAGTAAATGAATGTTGCAGAGATGAGGGTGATGAGATAGATGTTCGGGAAGACACGGTAAGAAATGAAAGAATCAGGGAAATAACTCTAGTGTTATAAATTTTTAGAAAATTACAAGAGAGACGTTTACATTGGTTTGAACATAGCACGAGGAGAGATGAAAAATATATTGGAAGAAGAATGAATAGCTTAGTAATAGAAGGTTGAAGAAACAAAGGAAAACCAAAGATAAGATGGAAGAACTTTATTGCGCAAGACTTGAGAGAAAGGGAAATGAATGAGAACGACACGGAAAACAGAATTGAGTGGAATAAGAAAATAAAAAATAGCGACCCCTAACGAATGGGAAAAGCTAAAGAAGAAGAAGATGTCAGTGTCAAGTGCAATTTGCATAGTTTGTTTATGAAATAATTTTACTGGAAATATAAGATCTTTTGCAAGAAAATTTATGTATGGAATTTATACATAATACACAGGATTGACGGAAGGTATTGTGCTGACCACATCAGATTTTTTTTATAAAAACAATGAATTATCTAATCACATAACCGAAATTGCGTATAGGAAATAAATTAATTCGTAATTATTTCCCATTCAATGTTTAATTCGCACACTGCATCGTTCGATCAAATTTTTCAAAGTTCAAGAATCAAGGGCAATACATAGAAGAAGAATTATTTGTGTTTATCCATATTGTGTGTTCTTCTATCAAGGAACATAAAATGATAATCTTCTCTCATAGTTCATGTTTCTTGTATTGATATAGCTATGAACAAACCATATTGTAGTTTAAGGAATATAATTGAATTATAAAATCGTCATTAATCATTATAGTTTGTAATATAAGTTAATTAACAAACACGACATTTTGTAGGAGTGAATAAACTTTGAACATTATACCGCATGATACATTTAATTGAGAAATCTCGTATCTGTATCTGAACGGCATTGTGCATCTCCCAAGAGGGGTAACCTCTGAGTGTCTGGGAGTCTAGACTCGTCTGTCTGGTATTAATTACACATCAGATAACCATATCACACATATACAGATGGCAATTATTTGACGCGATCCCACGACCGCGGCCAAGCCGAATATCTCTAATTAAACAAGCGGGTAATTATTAATTCTGTGACTGCGACGAACACCGCATCGCACGTAAAGTACTCCAAGGAGAGGAATGCACGATGAGATGTCATTTGCCCGACTAATTAATATTTAATGCAGCCCGGATGCATTTGTGCGAAATTATCTTTTACTAGAGTAATGACCCAACACAAATTTCATGTAATTTGCACTCAAAGTATCAAGCTCTTCATCAAATCCTTGTTAAGTCATTTGTTATTGTTATCTTGTTTACTGTTTACATCTCCTTTACTAGGAAGACAAATTTTCATTAACATATTCACTGCAACGGATTTTTTTCTAGTTTGAACTCTAATGGACTAAAAGGCAGTTGGACCATCATAGCTTATAGCGTTTTCTACTTATCAATTCGGTGCGCACTTTTTCGCTTATCGCGAACTTTTTCAGCTTATGAATTACGAAATCGCACTCAGTGCATTGTTAAGTTGAACTATAGATATTTTATTGCACCGACTACTGTAACAAAGCAACAGTTTCAGTAGAAATATATCAGCATCAAATTTTAAAAACGTTACATTTGTATCCCTTTTTGAAGAAATTTTTCAATGTCGTTGTCATCTGATAGAGTTTTTACAAAGGCACGTTTAGAATTTATGGATATTAAACCGTGTTTATTTAATTATTAATTTCAATGTAACAATACATTTTTAGGTATATCTATCGCATAACTCTTATCTCTAAACTCTTTGGGTATTTCTGTTATTTTATTAAATACTCAAAACTGTACTTAAATCTTTATCAATACACATACAGTGCGAACTAAATTTTACTAAGCTGAAAAAGCTATTAAAATTAGCGTTTGTTAATTGAGAATATAATTCATTAGTTACGTGACATATTTTCCGCCAATCAACATTCAGAATCTCTCTAGTTAAGTACATATCTATCACAGCGATGATAAAAAAAACAAAGAAATTATCACCGTATTTATAGTCATTACTAAGGGATTTACTTTCTTTATTTACGACATTGGCAGATAATTTTGAGTATGAAAATAAGTAATAACAACAATTCAAACCCCGAAATATTAAATAAAACTCGTAAGTACAATGTTTCACTTAAATATGAATATGTATATTAAAAGTTAGGTTAGCAACACACATAATGTGTAATAAAAATTCATTATATTCTCTCATATGATGATATAAGACTACTCGTCTCTAATCACTTATGTATATGGTTTATATTCTTCATAATATGCGTTCAGACTAAACGCTTCAAACACTTCACCCTTTAATAAGCTTCAAAATGTTACTTATGACTGCTAATTCCCATAGAAATTACTGATATGACAGTTTCCGCAAAATCGTAATAGACATTAAACCTCTAAACTAAATCATTAGCTGACAAATCAAGATACAACACAAAGAGGCGGGCGCGGGTCGTGAATTTTGTCGAGTCACGATGGGTTACGACGTGACCCGCGTGATCGTTAATATATTTTACATTTTGCGCATAATTGGGCGCGAGCGTGAAGGCCTAAAAGTGATTGGGCGTGATTGCAATTTAATCGCGCATGAGTAATATGATTTCTTCTATTTTTTATTTTAAAAAATGTAGTTTCACATTAATCAGTATGTAGAAATATGTGATCAACAGTATTTTTTTCTGTTTCTAGCACCCAAAATTGTATACATATATAGTTGTCTTCGAAACCATTAAACATATTTTAAATGGGCGTGATTGGATGTGAGTACCAAAATAAATTCGTGAGCGTGAGAGACCGTGAATCAAACATAAAAAGTCGTGCGTGATTGGTTGTGATTACATTTTTAATTTCGTGAGCGTGCGTGATCAAAAACAAAAAGTTACTCACGCGTCCACCTCTACCCCCGTAAACCAACAAAACGAACAGATAAACTAATTAATCTAAAATCTATAGCAGATCTAAGAAAACTTGTAGTGATGTGAATGTGTATCGATATATTAAAAGAGTAGAACGTATTGAAGGTGTCAATGTTAAAAAACCTATGGTTAGAATAAATAAAAAGGCGAAAGTAAATTTTGCAAAATATATCAATATTGGAATATAGTCGAATAGTGAAAAGTGTTATTTTCAGATGAATTAATTTTTTTTTCAAATGATGGCATGAAGTATTTTCTGCGACCAACATGACAAAATACACTGTTTCATAGTGAATACAAGGTTTTGGGGGCCCTCCGTGGTGCCCTCGCCGGCGCAGCTAAATTGCTGTGGAAGTTACTGTAAAACACTCAAAATACGTATTTCACGTAGAAACAGCCTTTTCAAGCGATTTGGAGACATGAGAAACAGTTTTTACATCAGATTTGAACGTTTCACTGTTTGAAAGAAACAATTTGTAAAAACACATATTCTACCTAAGGTATCGGTGGTACCGTATAGTTAGGCATGTTAGAAGAAATGTAATTTTATGCTTGCATGTTCTCATAACGGTGTAGGTATCATAAGTCGAGATAAAGATATCTATGAATTATCTAATGCAGTGTTCCCTAGATTGTAAGGCGCGAAACAAAAATTAATTAACTATTTAAAATTCAAAAACTACTGAAGGGGAGGAGTCAAGGAGGCGCGAAGAATTTTGAAGCCTGAAGGGAGTCTCCAAGCAAAAAAGTTTGGGAAACACTGCTCTAATGTATAGACCAACTGTATATCAAATCACAATTCAGATTATTTTAGTGCCGTCTCCTATTACATTTTGTTTACTTTATAATATTTTTTCAAACTGAAGAACTTAATGTGTATATTTAAGCGAAAATAGAACATGTTTAAGTTTTAATAAACATTAAATTTGAAGAAAACAATGAAGCGTATTTCGTGTATGAAATATTCAATTAAAATTGAAAGCAAAAGGTAGACATTAACAGCACATGCAAATTGACGGTGTCATATAGAATAAGTAATGCAGGTATAACCAATGAATTATGGTTTACGTAAACTCTTGTGTTACTCACCAAGTTAAATGTCAATAAGATCAGCTTGTCTCTTTAAGAATAAAAGCTGTTATTGAATTCCGCTCTCCATAATTGTAAAACCGTGGAGCTGCGTAAACCACGGCGTGCGGTATTCTCAGGGAAGTGGAGATTTAAAACCTACGCTTTTTAAATTAAAAATAGGGGGCGTTAATAGGAATTGCAAATCCGTTAATTCCACAGATTTACGATGTTTTGAATATCTTATTTCAAGTTATTCCATTCTCCCCCACGTGGTTAACCGGAAGTAATCCAAGAGGTTTAGCAACCAGTTCCTTTTACACCCTGCACTGTTATTATTTTATTCTCTGGATTTCGATTTATGTTTTTATAAGCATAACGTTTCAATTTTGCTTTTTAAATTATGCTCACCTCTCACTCATGTCGCAGAATTAAAATGTTTTTCATTCTATTTTTGAAAAGTTTAATATTTTCTTACCTTTTCGTTTTACAAATGTAATTACATATTATGTTTTTATATTTCTTACTAACATAAACTTAAAGAAATATAAGTTAATGTCTACATAACTTCAGCATCTTACAAACATGTATTTAATTATCTAATCCTTTGCTACCAACTCTTGATATTATTATTTTTCTTATTTCGTGCAAAGCAATTTGGCAACGATTTTTTAGGGATTCTTTTATTTGTGAAGTTAGTAACTTTATCTAATTGTGAATACTGTAACGTTTATTTATATGGGTGAAGTGTAAAAATCAGAGAAATATTATTAATTAAAATAATACGTTTATTTAACGATAAGTAATTAGGAAAAATATTAAAAAGATAATAAAAATAACTAACACTATGATTAAATTTATTTATGTTTACAACTCGTAGACTGTTTATTTATATCACCCACTGCTCATTGCTTCTATATGTCAGACTATGTATCCGTTGTCCTTCGGACGGTATTTATACACCCCAGTGTCCTTCTGGAACTTTCCGACGCGACCATCATCGAATACAAAGGATCACACGACCGGATATAATTAAACCAGTCTGAACGCGTATGGGTTTTCCCCGCCGCCGGGGATTACGTCATCGCTCGGGATTATTTTACCAATAGTGGCGCTCGTATACTCTTAAGTCAGGGGCGCACGTTACAATACAGATATTGCACTCTAGTTGTGATTGCACGTGTAAAATTACTCCATTATTTTTTTACTTAAATGTATTTGTTTTTAGATCTAAAGAACTTTTCAAAATATCAAATACATTTCTTATTAGTGTTTCACAAGACAAGATATTTCGTCTTGCTAGGCTACTTCTTATCTTGTTTTACGAAACAAGGCAAGATAGTTGGATTCCAGTGTCCAATGAATTCTCAACTACTTTTTTTTGTGACATTTAATCTAAATGTAGTTCTAAAAAAAATCTTAATTGTAAATTCGTTAAGCTGTAATATATATTTTTTAATATTGTGGCGTAGATGATAAACTCATTTTGTTCTTAAACTGTCAAGTTAGCTAAATAATTGGAAATATGTATAGGTAATAAGCAATCTAATAAAATGATTTATAAAAAATTGCATATATTATAGCCCAAGTTTTGATTGCCACTTATTTTTCATCATTATATAAACGCAGTTAATTTCTATCTGGAGTAGTATCATCAAGGATGTACGACTTACATACGTAAACAATGCGTAAACAATGCAATGAATGTCAAATGTAGACAATGCATAGAGAATGTAAACTTTGTAACAACAACCTGGCACAGTTCATGTACCAATTCTGAATTTTCGTCATTTGTAACAGTTACTGACCTTCCTCTCTTAGGGTTTCTGAAAATCAATCCAGTGTTTTTGTCAGTCACCTAATAGCAAAACTTATGTTAGAAAGTGGCCATATCTTTCAAAGAAATTCTTTCGCAATTTTTGCAACGCAATTTTTTTCTAGATAAACAGTTGTAATGATCTCTATGTCAGATTTACTTAAGTGATGTGCCAATATTAGAAGAAATCTCGAGATAATTGAACAAAACTTTTAGCAAATTTATTACAATGTTACAACAACTAACTCGAAATGTTACTAACAGTTTACGTTTGTTTCAATAATAGCCTACTTCGTTGTAAGCTGATTATAAAATTATCAACGTGTAATAGTAGATTTGAATGGCAAATTTAGAAAATCGCTATTTTCTTGTGTTACTATATAGGGCGCGAGCAAACACATGACTCGGGCGACCTTGAACTACTTGGAATCAGCTGATTTGTGTGCGTATTACTTTAACAACAACAATGTCATTTTGACAAGACCAATGTTTCGACTTATTTTAATTTTGTATTTCTAAAATATTATGTTCACAATTTTCCGGCAGTAAAACACATCAGATTCAAAATAATAACTTTTTAGCAATTCAAAATCAAAATAAGTCATAACATTGTTCTTACCAAAATGAACTGATCCCAATCATTTCAAGGTCGCTCGAGACACGTGTCTGCTCACGCCCTATAATATAAATAATATTTCAAATTTGCTAGGAATACTTTTCAACCCTTTATCTAAAATCAATATATCAATGCACTTCGGAGTTATGGAGTTTCAAACATGAATCGTTTTTTAATAGCCATCTTGTATATATCCTATTTTTGAACCTAAAACTCTTCCAGAGTAACCTAAAACTCTTCCAGAGCAGTGTATGTAATTTCAGTAATAGAAACAAAAAATGCACAAGGGATATGTGACAATAAATTCATTGCGTCCCCCAAAATCCTCATATTCAGAGGAAGCCCATTGCATTTTATCTTTCCCTGAAGCAATTATTCCATATCATTCCCTCATTTACAACAAATTCTCATTCTGGAAAAATACGCCATCACTGTGCGAATAATTTCAGAATAAACGTCCCAGTCTTATTGCAAGGAGGTGCAAATTCTAAACAATGAGCCATCACTCCATCTCTCTTGCTTATCTCTTGCAAAATGAAGAAGAAAAAGACAGAGATAAGACGCAATGGTGCTCCTTTGTTTTCTGTGAAAGAAAAGGAAACGATGATAAAAAAATAATCTAGAAAAAGAGCGGTGTAGAATTCGTAACTTTTATCATGAGGTAGCAACGCGGAGGATTCCTGGACGAGAGGAAAGACAAAGATAGGAATATATGAGGAGTAAAACAAACAAGGGAACGTTATTTCAATTGTTACGGCTATGATTGGATTTTTCCCGTACGTGTTAAATCTTGCTGGCTAAATCAATTTGAAATTTTTCGTCCCTCAACAGATTGAGGGGATTATTTCCACGATTTTATGTACTAACATTTCCTTGGTGTTATTAAATTTTTACGACAGTTCAAATAGAGGAGATTACGTCCAATTACTCTCGGTGTTCAGCTGGTGTAGAAATTTACGTACATGTGAATATTAAAAAGGATAATATAAAAATTACGGTCCCAAGTGTTCCAAATTTATTCTCTAATTTTACATCAAAATTGATAGCCATTGCCCGGTTGCAGAAACGTTCATCAACGCTTTATTTAATTAACGGATCGTCAAGACGAACAAATGCAACGCGATTTTTTGACAGCAATGATGTAAATGTCATAAGAACAAGGAAACTGATTCAAATTTGTTTATTTTGTTGGTCCGTTAATTAAACAAAGCTTTGATGAACGTTACTGTAACCGGGCAAATGACAATGTAATATAGGTGATATTGTTTGAAGAAAATCTTTAAAACAGTGAAATTTGTAATTTTATGGCTAGTTTGTTTTTTGTTAGAAGAGTTGAGTATACTCAAAATTTAGCCTAAATTAAATCCAAATGCATAGAAATTTTATATTTTGAACTTCTAATTTATGTAGTCGTAACGAATTATTTCTATATTAGATGTTTTTCAATTCTCTAACAAACTGGTTTTTTACCTTCCGTCACCTTTAGGTAAGGAAGGTATTGTCTCTGGTCAAAAAATTCAATGATGAGTGTTTTGTAAATAAGCATGTTTTAGGGTCCCTATAATACGATTTTACCATTTTTACGATGATGTCTGTATGTATGTGTGTCTGTGTATTTAAATTTTTATAATTGACAAATAAATGAAAAATGTCAGTGTCAGATTTTTCTGGGAGGTATGAGTACATTTAATATATATTAATGTATTATTAATTAAATTTGTATTTAAATTACAGGTATGTGGCCAGCACAATACCTCTCGCCATTTTCATTTTATGTAGCATAGGGCGCGAGCAGTTATGTGACTTTGTTGGTCTTGGCAAGCAGATGTGGGGGCCCGTGTCAGAATGAGAGCTAGTAATATACATAGGTGTCAAGTATCATAAAATTTCTCATCGAACGAAAGAAGAGAAACAATTTCAATTATTTGTATGTACAAGAAATGTTAAATTCGTTACTTATAGGGCGCGAGCAGCCATGTGACTTTGTTGGCCTTGGCAAGCAGATATGAGGATCCGTGTCAGAATGACGGCTAGTGGTTATTTACATAGATGTCACAATGGTCATATGTCATAATTTTTCATTCAAAATTTCATAATATTCTGTTTATTTGTCATAGTATGGAATATACTTGTCGAGGAAAATAATCCACATGAATTTGGAAAATCATAATGTTTCGAATGAAAACTTATGATACTTGGCACCTATGTATATTAGGTACTAGCTGTCATTCTGACACGGGCCCCCATATCTGCTTGCTAAGACCAACAAATTCACATAACTGCTCGCGCCCTATGCAACATAAAATTAAAATGGCGAGAGGTATTGTGCTGGCCACAACAGATTTTTTTTTGTTTTTGTGAACGAGGTTTGATCAATCCATGGACAGATTTTATTCCCCTATCTAACTCAATGCTATTTATTTTCTTACGTGAAATGGTACAGCACCAAATTAGAAAAATAATATTGTATTCTCATATATTATACAACAAGACGATTGAAAATTCTCGATTATACGAAACGTGTTGCCTGGAAACATCACGAGACCAAAGGTCGAGTGGTATTTCCAATAGGCAACTCGTTGAGTATTTCGAGAATTTTCTATTGTCGAGTTGTATACAAGTAGACTATATCATGAATAAAAAATAAATTAAAAAGTAAATAGTAAATTTAACGTAGACCTGTGGTCTATTTTATTTTGACAGAAATGTCAACTGTATGCTACATAACCTATCTTTTTGAATATAGTTGTAGTAGTATGTAATATTACATTGAATTGCTCGTATTTTAAAATAAATGCTTGTATTTCAAATAAACTAGCACCAGTGCAGTTTCTAGATTTGTGATCCAAATAATTATTTGTTTACTTGTCAAATTTTTACTTCCATAATTCTTTTCTGTCAAACAATAGATGCGTTCAATTATTTGTTTCGGTGCACTTGGAGCTGTCAGTGTGATTTTAAATGTCTACTTAAAGCATACATCGCACGATTTTCCTCCTCAAAGTCTAACTACAGATTCATTTGTACACTCGATACTGTGTTCGAAGGAAAAAGATCATGTCCGTAAATATAACTAAAAATGACATTGCCAGTTCTGAGTACATAGAACAAAATAACCAAACGCACCTATAAGTGAATATACGAAGGTAGGTATATTCGAATATACAAAGGTTTGTATATTCGTTCACCATGGTTACTTAATAATAATCGCTGAAATACGTGGTAACTAAGGAAAATCACGCATTCTTATTGGTTTATAACTTAATGAATGATATAGTCTATATAATATTTCAATTCTAACACAAGAGTTTCAGAGGGTATATATGCAATTTATATAAACTATATTTTTTTTATATTTTTCATAATGTAAAACACCCTTAAAATAGCGACCATCTATTTATAGATGGCCTGTATATTTTTAATTTGATTGTATAAATATTTACTTTAACATTACATCATGTTCATGGTCACATAGGATTAGTCACCGTTGGGGTAAAATATTCCCTAAAATATTATAATCCTCGTTTAACTGTTTGACAACATTGGAAGGGGCCCCATTATCATTAAACAAGTTCACACATGCATAATCCAGTATTTACCCTCCATAATTTAAATATGAATAAAAAATCGTTATTGCATCATATTAAAACATTCACATTTATATTACATATTCGCAAAAAGCAATCACTAAAAACACTGTGAATTCTTTCAATAAAAATAATCCATTTTGCAGTGACACCTACTAAAACCCATCTTTCATTTATAATTTAAAAAGCACAACTCATACAAAAAGCTTATTGAAAGTTTAAACAGCCCGACTGTTGAGTAAACATTTGCATTTCAATATATAATTCCATTAAAAAAAATTCCCGCGACAGACGGTGTGCACACACACATGCAAACGAATTTGTCTACCCTTTACAGTTGATTTAACGAACAGGGGTGACAATCACACTGTGAAACCAGCTGTGGGAGGGTGACCACGGAATCAGGACTGGAATCAAAATATTAAAGGATTCGGACGGTGATGAAATGTAATCAGCCTGATAAATTGGATATTATTTATTTTAAAAATAAATTTTAATCCATAGATTGAAGCGATGATTAGCCATATGACAGTTTTTGGAGTATCTATAATGTATTTTAAACCGGTGATTCCAAGAACAGCACGGGTTCAAATAGTTGGTTTTGAGATAACCAAAAAAAAAATCTGTTGTGGCCAGCACAATACCTTCCGTCAATCCTGTGTATAATGTATAAATTCCATACATAATTTTTCTTGGAAAAGATTATAAATTTCCAGTAAAATTATTTCATAAACAAACTATTCAAATTGCACTTGACACTGACATCTTCTTCCTCTGTAGCTTTTCCCATTCGTTAGGAGTCGATATTTTTGCGTGTCGTTCTCATTCGATTCTTTTTCTTCCGCAATACAGTCCTTCTATCTTATCTTTGGTCTTTCTCTGCTTCTTCATCCTCCCATTACTAAACTACTCATTCTTGTTCAAATATAATTCTTCATTTCTCCTCATGACATGTTCAAACCAATGTAATCGTCTTTCTTGTATCTTTCTAGAAAATTGTAACACTAGAGTTATTTTCTTACCGTATCTTTCCGTGTATCCCCAACATCTACTTCAACATCCTCATCTCTGCCACATTAATTTACTTTTTACTCATACTGACATCTGTCAATTTGAATTATATGAATATAATTGCAGTTTCCATGTTTAGCATAGCTGGCTGAATTATAAAATTTAATTTCTTTAAAATTCTTTAACTCTGTATCTATTAAATATGAAGTATAAAATGTAATCAAATCGTATAGAGAATAATATATTCTTTAAGTTATAATAATATTAAATGTCAATAAATTAAATTTAACTGTTAAATCTTCAAATGTGGCAACTTCCGGTTCACCAATTATAACCAAAATCTAATCACTTGTTCTTCTGGATGTAAACTTGAGGAATACGAAAAAATTATAATTTTTGGAATCGTGGTATTGAAGTTATGGGATCCGGAACTTTTGTCACACACACACAGACACACACACACAGACACACACACAGACACACATACATACATACAGACATCATCGTAAAAATGGTAAAATCGTATTATAGGGACCCTAAAACATGCTTATTCAGTAAAAACTCATCACTGATTTTTTTGACCAAAGACAATACCTTCCTTACCTAAAGGTGACGGAAGGTAAAAAACTTAATAGATTGATTATTAATGTAGATACATCTTTGGTATGTAGAGTATGTTGAGAAAAATATTGTTTTCTAATTTTTTTTAGAAAAAGTAATAACATCATCGAGTTATATAAACAAAAAAATAAGATGGACATATTTTTTTTTATTTTGCGAGGATTTAGTTTATGAAAATATACCGAAAAATATATTGACCATAGGAAAAAAATTCTGATATGGCCAGCACATGGCCTGCTGCCAATTTCATGTATAAAATAGCAATGAGCTTTAAGTAAAGTATCATTTGCGGTTGGTCGTTTGTAAACAAAATCTAATTTGTTGAATAAATAGAAAAGTCTGTAATACGAAATTTTAGGTTACATTTTATTGTTTTTCCCCGAAAATCTGTTGAGAGCTCCCAATTAAGTACCACTTAACGTGTTTGAAATACTAAATTTGAGAGGTTTTGGATCATATTTTAATATATTTTTTCAAGAAAATCTGTTTAGAGCTTCCTATATAGTACCACTTTCGGTTTATCAATTTTAGAAAAAACGTAATATTGTTGTTTTCATTAATACAAAAGTCTTAAATACCAAATTTGAAAAGTTTTGGATTAAATTATAATATATTTTCCACGAAAATCTGTTCAAAGCTTCAAGTAAATTCCATATGAAAACAGAAAGCTTAAATACGGAAAATAGAAATTTTTGGAAGTTCGACATAAGAATGGGGTCATTTCACATTTTCTAATTTTTTTTTTTTTGAAAGAATAGGTCAAATTAAATATGTAGGTGTATGTTTTACAACTTGCAAGTCTTTACAATCAGAGATATGATTTTTTAAAAGTTGTCTTTAATTTCAAATATTTGGACGCTGACTTCACGGCTATACGTCACGGCTTGTCGGATGCGACAGCAGCCCTCTACCGGTTGTGTTCGGAACTATGATTGTTTGGGTTATCACTTCTCAGTTTGATTTTGTGACAGCAACATATTGTTATCATATTTCATACAACTTTTGGTATTTATTTTAATAAATGTTTTATTTACATACCTTTATTCTTAAGTCTGCTATCACCTGTCTCAATTTTAGGTTAGCTTGTTTACAGCAGCAAACGGATACCACGTGGTCCGTTGTGTGTGTGTGTGTGAGAGAGGAATGTCTTTGTGTGAGTAACAAGCCGTGACGTCACGAATTTTACAGCCGCGAAAGTTTATTAGCAAATTTATGAATGAAAAGTCGCATATTTCATATTATTTTATATTACTATATTTATTAAATGAGACGGATTTCATGATTTTATAAAAAAAACAACGAATATTTTTTTTTAAATGACCCCATTATCGTGGAAGAAAAAATCGACACACACACAGACACAGACACACACATACACGTACACACACACGCACACACACACACACACATCATTGTAAAAGTAGTAATAAACGTGTTGTGGGGACCCTAATTCGTGCTTATTCACTGAAAACTCACTATCGAATTTTTGGACCAAAAACATTACATCCCTTACCTACGGTATGGCGGGAGATAACAATGGTAAAATTTCCATATGGCTGTAAATTCTGCCCCTATAAATTTTAGAACTAAAATTTAAATACAAAAAAAATGTTTAGAATTAAATACTGCATGAAATATAATGATATAATACGTTAGTCTCACCTTGTATACAGTCGTGCGTCATGAAGTTTATCAAAATTATTATTTCAACTTGGATGTTATTTGAAAAACAAAAAACTGCATAATTTTTATTTCCAAATCTAATAAACTTATGCACTTTTCCTAATAGAGCAATTTTTGTCTAGTTACTCGGCTTCGTATCTCATACGTCTTGGGATCCCCATGTTGGGCACGTTCTCCTAGACTTCCTGTATATTAAATTTTACTAATTGGTAGATTCAAATTTAAAATAATACAGTAAATTATTATATTCTTGAAGTAAAATAATACACTATTTAGTAAATAAGTTTAACTCAATATTTTAAATTTGTTTTCCGAATTTCTGATTTCGAAATTCTGTATTTCGTATTTTGATTAATCCGATCTTTTATAGTTATGTTGACTTTTAAGTATGTTTTATTGTACTATTTAAAAATGTTTTCCTTATTCTTTTATTCATTATCTGCTGATTGGTTCCCTTGTTCCGACATGGGTGAAAAAGTGTTTCTCCTCTAAACTAATTGAAATTTAAAAGTCAAACTAAATTTCCAAAGATAGGCATCAAATAAATTCAACGTTCACTTTTAATTAAATTAGCTCCTTATATAAATTCCCACCCCTCAAAACATTCCTTCTAAATTTATTCAATTCACCCCTGTTGTGTTCAAGTATCACATGGGGTAACCCGCACCCTCTAAATTAAATATACTCTAAAAGTGTCAGGGCCCAAGCTGTCTAAATATTACACTCTCTGTAACCTTCTAATAAACTATCCGACTTTGCACCGCACTCATGCAGACCACATCGTCTGTTGGCGTTGATACCAGGCGTCTCGACGTCGACGCCGCGATCTGCTTTTGTTCTCCTCGCCCGACTGTCAGAATCAGAGACGTGGACGTTGACTCGATGCGTCTTTGTTATTCAACGTTCGATGCACCAGAAGAGTTATTGGTGTGTAAGCAGATATTTTAAGCAATTCAAATAGAAATGAAATTTGTTTTTTTTAAACGGTTTGGTATTTTACGTTTTAATTAAAATCAAAGAATTAAAGAAGAATGAAATTAAATGAAAGTATTGAGCTGAATGTGATAAAATTGTTTCAGATGAATGGGTTAATGTTTCGAGTTTTGTTTTACAATTTTTTAATTAAATTTATCAGTTGATGACTTTACAATATACGATTCTCTTTTAAATAAGGTTGATATATAGACATGGAGAAGGGGGACAGCTGTAAACCGACGCAGTTTAATAAAATATATCACCATCATTATTATAACACCAGTCTGTCCTGTGTTTCTCTTTTCAGTTCTTCGTAATAGTCTCTCCTCTTGATATCTGTTAACATTCCAAATTTTCTTCTTCCCCTTCTTCTATGTATTTTTCCTTCAATTATAACTTTCTGAGTACAATACTTTCGTAAAATATATCCAATCCAATTAGACTTGTTCTTTGTTATCAACTTCCGTCACCTTTAGGTTAGGAAGGTATTATTGTCTTTGAGCAAAAAAATCGATATTGAGTTTCTAATGAAGAAGCACGTTTAGGGGTGCCTAGAATACGAATTTACTATTTTTATGATGATGTGTATGTATCTGTGTGTGTGCGCGCGTCTGTATGTGCCGGTGTATGTGTGACAATCATTTCCTCCAATACCACGATTCCAAAATTATTTTTTTTCGTATTCCTCGAGTTTAGATGCATATGCAGACGTAATTAGATTTTGGTTATAATTGGCCCACCGGAAGTACTCAGTACAGTTTTTCCTGAAAAAAAAAACGCAGTAAAATACCATTTACTGACATAATATAATGTTTATATGATGTGATTGCATTTATACTTCATATTCGATAGATACAAAGCTAAAGAATTATAAATATATTAAATATCGTACAACAGCCGGCTATGCTAACCATAGAAATATATTTAGATAATTCAAATTGACAGGTGTCAGTATCAATGAAATAAATGATTGTGGCAGAGATAAGGATGTTGAGATAGATGTTGGGGAAGACAAGGAAAGATACGTAAAGAATGAAAGAATAAGGGAAATAACTCGAGTGTTAAAAGTTTCTAGAAAAATACAAGAAAGACGATTACATTGATTTGAACATGCCATGAGGAGATATGAGGAATATATTGGACAAAGAATGAGTAGCTTATTAATGAAGGTGGAAGAAACAAAGGAAGATCAAAGATAAGATGGAAGAACTGTATTGGGGAAGACAAGAGAGAAAAGGAACTGAATAAGGACGACACGCAAAACAGAAATGAGTGGAAGAAGAAAATAAAAAATAGCGACCCCTAACGAATAGAAAAAGCTAAAGATGAAGAAGAAGATATCAGTGTCAATTGCAATTTGCATAGTTTTCTTTTCTCAATCTTTCTCAATATCTTCGCACGCTATACAATACTCCATATACAGCAATAATATTATACATAATTAATATAATATAATGAATTAAATGTAAAAAGTTGATGCACTAATAGCTAATAATTAAGATGATCTACAACGCCTTCTACTTAAATTAAAGAAAATTGTTAAAAGCTATGATTCTTGTCACGGAAAAAATGAAGGCCGTGGTGGCATAAAAAGATCCTATTTGATGTAGATTGATGGCTGAAGTTAACTACCTCGGATCACAAATACCGAGAAGCAGAAATCTAATAGAGGAGAAAAGAGAAAATTCCACGAAAGTAATAAAAATGCGTGAAAGCCTGAAAGACGTCGTAAGAAATACTTCTTCGATTATTGTCATATATAATATCATAAGTGGTAAATTTTTGCTGGAAAATTTTTCACATTGTTATGAGAGCTGGTTGCCTAGCAATTTATCGAGTGGCTTTGACAAAAAAATCACAAGCTGTCAAGCGAGTGATTTTTGATTAATGTCACGAGATAAATTAGCAATAGGCTCGAGTAAAGCAATCGGAAAATTTTGCCAAGATAAAATTTAACCACGAATGGTATTCGGATGACTATTTCCAAAATAAAAATCAGGTAGTAATTTAGTGTTTTGACAAAAAAAATTATTGTGGTTTTAGGTGTTATATTTAACATTGCTTTTTCTATGTCCGAATCGACTCATTTTTATTAAAAACTGAAAACAATGAAAATATAAGCATTTTGACAGGTATATAAACAATATTTTTCAAGGTACTCTTAAAACGTCTAAAAAAATCGCTTATCAAAACTCACTTTAAAAAGACAGCATCTTATTGGCAAGAAGGATATGAATTTATTTTTGTGACAGTGTTTTGTCGAAATAAAACTTGGTAACTAGGTAGAATCCTCAATTTGGATTGGATTATATATTTATGAATGGATTAATCATAGTTTTTTTAGATTTTGGGAGCCTTAATTGTAGGCTATGACGAATAATGAATTTCTTTGGGTTTCATTTGATGTCGTGGGGTCCTTCCGAAGATTTTTGTCTATTTACAGAGCCTATTTCCTTGTACTTTGGTACACTAATCCAAACTTGCTTTTACCTGAACCATGAATATGACAGTGGTCATTATCCAGTGAAGTGTTTTAAAAGAATAAACTTGAAAATATTAAATTAAGCAAATTTGAATTATTTTATTGCTTTGTCAATAAAACAATACAATCGGTGAAAATGTTATAATTTAGTATCCTTACATTCTTTCATGATGGAAAGAAAGTCCGAATTTTATGCTTAATAAAATCTAAATTGTCAAAAATCAACATTTGAAAATATTTTGGAAAAAAAAATATAAAAGAAGTAAAGTGAAAATTAAAATTTTATAACCTAGATTATCTTTAAATTGTCAATAAAAACTTTTTCATTCGTTATCCTTCAATCATTCTCGATTTGACACTTTCCCCTCCAGTATGATTATGCTAAATTTGTAGCAAACGACAAGTAATTCTTTTAGAAAATAACAAAGTTTTGATGAATATTTACAGGCATTAAACTCAACGAAATCGAATGAAATGGCATTATTTAGCACAATAATGCACGAACAAGGCAATAAAAAACGCTGGTGCTAAAATATTCGTCCCTTTCAGGACGTAAATTTTCTTAATTAATCTCAAACGACGATTGAATGGGCGTGGGATCGCCTTCCTTATAGGCCGACATCGCCCCCTCAAATGACCAGAATTAACGGCTAAAAAACAGCCCCGTTATGAACACGTACTTACGCGAGGTATTTAGTAAAAATGGAGGCGGCTGTAATTTCTTTCGTTTAACAACCGCGTAGAAAATAATGGCTTTAATTAAAAGTTAAAGAATCTTAATTTGCGCGAGGGTTTTGTTTGTTCTCGTGTGGATAATAAACGGATTGTAAAGCTTGGGATATTTGTCGCTGGAAGTTTTAATCTTGCCGTGTTCGGAATTAAGACTTTATTGGAGAAGTAACGGGTGTTGGATTGTTCGAGACGATTTATATTCGAGGGGTGCGAGAACGCCCGACTTGAGGTGAACGATTTGTAATTCTAAGCCGACCGGAGAATGGAATTTTAATTCCTTAGATGAAAAGATGGTTTTTTTTTCTTCGGTTTTCAGGATATTAATATTGCAAGCGATTTAATTTATTCAGCATGGAAGTTTGACAAATTTCTTCATTCAGAACAATGTTCATCTGGTTTAAATCAAATTAAATATCAAAAAAGTCTCCATCTTTTTATCTTTGACATAATTAAAATTGTACTTTATTAAACTATTTTTTATTCTTTTTCTCCTTGTCGGAGCGTAGATAAATAGAGGGCCTTATTACCGCCGGTTGCTATAAAATAATTTTTAATTACCTACCTTTCAATTTTGATTTCTTATCTTACCAAGATATAAAGATTCTACTTTCTAACATGACCAATACAATGTACAATTCATGCAGATGTTATTTCAAAGACTTATTTGTAAATAATGATTAATTTATTGGAAAGCTCGGCTGAGACGTCGATTTTTCGAAATTCTGTCCGAGGTCCCGCTCTCACATGGGCCCCGTATATTCAAATATGTAAGTAAATTTGATCTTGTTTTACAAATATTTTGGGGTTCCGCTAATAACATATTCCCGAGGCCCCACAAAATCGCCAGTTGGTCCTAGGGAGGAGTAACACCTTCACCTTTTCAAAATATTTTGCTAAAATTTCACCCCAAACTAGTATCAAGTATGTATTACTATATAATTGATCAGCATTTTTCCCTCTGTAGGTAATTTTATTTTTTATTTAATAAATAAACTTACATTATAAATCCATAAAGATATGTATTTGTTTTTTACTATAAAGAGGGAGGGGGCCCGAAAAAATTTCTATTTGCAGTAATTTTCCATGAGTAATAAGAAGTAATGACAAACAAAATGAAAGATATTTATTTGACACTTAGATTAAGTTACCAATTCACAATTTTAAAAATCCCCAAAAATATTAGTACAAAACTGTTCATTGCATTACTATTTTTAACAAAAACAATTGTACAAAATTCACTTTGTGAACGCGAAATATGGAAAAGTTACCTACTTGTCTGTTAAATGCATTTCTTAAGTGATCAGTGAAAACAAATAAATGCATTTTTACCTCCCGCTACCCTTGGTATGGGAGGTATAGGGATCACGTTAAATATCGAATATCGAGATTTTGGTAAATGACCACGTTTTAAGGTCTCTACAATCCAATTTTAACATTTTCACGAGGATGTGTGTGTGTGTGGATCCTCTTTACGCTCTAACTCAAATACTATCGTTCAGAAAATTTTGAAACCTTGTATTTCTACCTTACTCTTATATGGAAAGATGTCATTAGATTTTGGAATAAATCAGATAACCGAAAATGGCACTTTACTGGAAGCTCAAAATAGTTTTTCTTTGAAAAATACCTTTAAATATTATTTTTCAAGATTTATGTTATAAAAAAATTAAAGATTATTAAATTTTCTTCGGGTTTGCATTAATACTTTTTCTACATATTTTATGGATAAATTTATAAAACTATCTATAATTTTAATCCCAGAGCCTACGCTTTAAACCTTAATTCCATGGTTACACATTTTAGATCTCAAATGCATGTAAATGACAGATATATGTCACTGTCAACAAATTAAGCATTTAAAATATAATAGTTAGTAACGTTTTGAGAAGAAAATAGTAAATGGAGCTATATTACCTAAAAAAAATCTGTTGTGGCCAGCACAATACCTTCCGTCAATCCTGTGTATAACGTACAAATTCCATACATAAATTTTCTTGCAAAAGATTCTAAATTTTTGGTATTGTGTGATTCCCTTTCTCGGCAACTGAATTCCATACTCCTGATAACAAACAAACCACATGAAGTAAGAAAATTATGAAATTTTGAATGAAAGATTATAATACTAGTCAGTTATGGAGATAATTAATTGCTGTCATTTTGACACGGGTCCCCATATCTGCTTGCCAAAGTCAGCAAAGTCATGTCACTGCACGCGCCCTACACATAAATTTTCTTGCAAAAGATCCTATATTTCCAGTAAAGTTATTTCATAAACAAACTATGCAAATTGGCATCTTCTTCTTCTTTAGTTTTTCCCATTCGTTAGGGGTCGCTATTTTTTATTTTCTTCTTTTGTTTTGCGTGTTGTCCTCATTCAGTTCCTTTTCTCTCAAGTCTTCTGCAATACAGTCTTTTCATCTTATATTTGGTCTTCCTATGTTTCTTCCACCTTCTATTAATATATTCATCTCTCCTCATGACATGTTCAAACCAATGTAATCGTCTCTCTTATATCTAGAAACTTCTAACACTAGAGTTACTTCCCTTATTCTTTCATTGATTTACATTTTATTGATACTGACATCTGTCAATTTGAATTACCTGAATATATTAGCAGTTTCCATGGTTAAGTTAGCATAGCTGGCTGAATTATAAAATTTATTATCTTTATAATTCTTTAACTCTATATCTGTTGAATATGAAATATAAAATCAATCAAATCGTATAGAGAATAATATATTCTTTAAGTTATAATAACATTTAACTGAGTTTTTCAAGAAAAACTGTTAAAATCTTCAAATGAGGGTACTTCCGGTTGACCAATTATAACCAAAATCTAATCAAGTCTGCATATGGTTGTAAGGAAGAGGAATATGCAAGAATTGTAATTTTTGGAATTCTAGTATTGGAGATATCGTGCATGAAAGGTGGTCACATACACACACACATACACACACACGCATATACGAACACGCACACACACACATACAGACATCATCATAAAAATAGTAACATCGTATTGTAAAGACCCTAAAACGTGCTTATTCGATGAAAACTCACCACCGAATTTTTTGACCAAAGACAATACCTTCCTTACCTAGAGGTGACGGAAGGTAAAAACAAAACTGTCCAGAATATACAGCTGTGCAATTAGATAAAACACCGGAAGTGCTGCAGAGCTCTAAGTAATCGACATGTATTAAAAAAATAAAGGATGATAATGAATGATAAAAAATAGTCCACTCTTTCTAATTCAGCAATGCAAGAAAATGACTGTTTCTTACATTGTACAAATTTTTATTAAAACCAAATCATAATAAAATGGGACAATATATAATCTTCCACGAGATATAAGATTACATAAAAGATATATTATACTAAGCTCATTTTATTTATTCAAAGATCTTCTGGAGTCTAGATTTATGTATAGTTCTTATTTTGTATTAGATTTTACGATTTAAAATAAAGAAATAATCTTTGAACAAATATGATTTCATATCATAACTTAAAAGAATAACCCATTTCGAAATTTATTTACTTGATCTTGAGATATGAAAAATATAACTTCAGTTGAATACTTTTCATCGTAAACGGAAATTGAAGCATCGTTTTATACACGAGACACTCGACTGCACTGAAAGAGTTATAACTTTATTCTTCTAATTTCACTGTCTTTATAATTTATGTCATATAGTAAACCAAGTAAATGAAACTTTGCGTCAAGAAATAAAAATTTAAAATCAAGTAATAAAAGGATGCATAATGCACATCGCTTGTAACTTTACGATGTACTGAGCAGTTGTTCTTGGCTAACTTTAATGAATTTTCCAAACATTTTCATATTTTATTACACTGTAAAACCCGCAGGAATTAATTTCAAATTAGATACAATATTTATCTCATTTTCAAACATATGTATGAGTAATTTTGAACAGTGCAAACAAAAGTTTATTTTCATTTACAGTGTAATCCAGAGGGACAATACTTGTAATTGTTAATCAGTTAAATGTAAAATGTATAACTATTTAATTGTTATTTACACCGTAATATTAATACAAATTGATAGTTCTGGGATATTCATTTTGCTGACTATTTAGTAACATAGTGCAGTTCAAAACTATGGTTACTTATACCTACTAATTTGTAAAAAATCAGTGTACTCAATTGTTTTCCCTCAAATAATTTTTAATGAAAGTTACAAAAAACAATAAAATTTAATTTATTTTTCCAACAGTGTTAAATACAATGGAAATAGAGCATCGCCTTTGGAAAAAGCTTAAAAAATAGTTTAAAGTAATGCAAACCAAATCCAATATTATTTCATACTTGGAAGCTATTTTCAAAAATAAAAAATCTGATCTGGCCAGTACATTAGCTTCCGTCAATTCTATGTATTATGTACAAATTCCATACATTAATTTTCTTGCTAAAGCTTCTATATTTCCAGTAAAATTATTTCATACACAAACTATGTAAATTGCACTTGATACTGACTTCTTCAGCTTTTTCCATTCGTTAAGGGCTTGCTATTCTTAATTTTTTTCTTCCATACATTTCTATTTTACGTGCCATCCTCATTCAATTCCTTTTATCTCAAGTCTTCCGCAATAAGTCCTTGCATCTTTTCGTTGGTCTTCCTGTTTCTTCTACCTTCTATTATTAAGCTGTTGATTCTTGTTCCAATATATTCATCATCTCTCCTCATGATATGTTCAAACCAATGTAATCGTCTCTCTTTTATCTTTGTAGAAACTTCTATTTCTAGCACTCGAGCCATTTCCCTTATCATCTCAATCCTTACCCTATCTTTCCTTGTCTTCCCCTTCAGCTATCTCAACATCCTCATCTCTGCGCTGCCAAATTCATTTTCTTATCATTGGCACTGACATCTGTCAATTTGAATTATCTAAACATATTAGCAGTTTCCATGGTTAATATAGCTATCTGATTTATGAAATTTAATATATTTATAATTTAACTCTATGTCTGTTGAAAATAAATAAAAAAATATAATCAAACCGTAGAGCATAAAATATTTTTTAATATTTATAACATAAAATGTCAAAAAATATATTTAACAGTTCTTTATCAAAAAAAAACTATAAAGAACTTAAAATGAAGGGACTTCCGGTGGCCAATTATAACCGAAATCTAATCAGCTCTTCATATGGATGTAAAGTATAGGAATACGAAATAATTATAATTTTTAGAATTGTAGTATTGGAGTTATCGTCTACGAAAAATCATATGCACACACACATACACAAACAAGACATTGCTAAAATAACCTCTTAATGGGGCAACTTTTGTCTACTTAACCGACTTCGTATCTCTTAGGTATAGTTCTCGAGATCCCCTTATTGGACACGTTAAATATAAAAAAGTGGGCCATCTACCCCGCAAAGAGCTCGTCTTTGCAGGGCCGGAGTAACCATTTACAGTAGAGCGTCAATAATCCGGACGTCAAAAGTCCGGACGATCGATAATCCGGATCCGAAAAAACGAACCAATATAGTTCAGAAATCCATAAAAGATATATTTAAAATTTCAAATACTTTATAAATTAATTTTAATTTTATATTTTACATACTGTTTTACATTATGTACAATGTACTGTAGAATGCAGTATTTTTTCGTTAAATAAAGCATGTAAAATTTTATTAATAATGAATAGTTTCATTTATCTGCTCCTCTTCTCTAAACATCACAGTAATTTATGACCGATTGCAGCTAATATTTTGCGTTGAAGACACCCAAAAAGTATTTTATTGGTTCATTTCGAAAATCCGAACACGTCAAAAATCCGGATGGGGTCCGGTCCCAATTAATCCAGAATATTGACGCTCTACTGTATATAAAAAATCTGTTGTGCCAGCACAATACCTTCCGTCAATCCTGTGTATAATGTATAAATTCCATACATAAATTTTTCCTGGAAAAGATTCTAAATTTCCAGTAAAATTATTTCATAAACAAACTATTCAAATTGCACTTGACACTGACATCTTCTTCCTCTTTAGCTTTTCCCATTCGTTATGAGTCGATATTTTTGCGTGTCGTTCTCATTCGGTTCTTTTTCTCTCAAGTCTTCCGCAATACAGTCCTTCCATCTTATCTTTGGTCTTTCTCTGCTTCTTCAACCTCCCATTACTAAACTACTCATTCTTGTTCAAAATATAATTCTTCATTTCTCCTCATGACATGTTCAAACCAATGTAATCGTCTTTATTGTATCTTTCTAGAAAATTGTAACACTAGAGTAATTTTATTACCGTATCTTTCCGTGTGTTCCCCAACATCTACTTCAACATCCTCATCTCTGCCACATTAATTTACTTTTTATTCATACTGACATCTGTCAATTTGAATTATATGAATATATTAGCAGTTTCCATGTTTAGCATAGCTGGCTGAATTATAAAATTTAATTTCTTTAAAATTCTTTAACTCTGTATCTATTGAATATGAAGTATAAAATGTAATCAAATCGTATAGAGAATAATATATTCTTTAAGTTATAATATTATTAAATGTCAATAAATCAAATTTAACTGTTAAATCTTCAAATGAGGATACTTCCGGTTCACCAATTATAACCAAAATCTAATCACTTGTTCTTCTGGAAGTAAACTTGAGGAATACAAAAAAATTATAATTTTTGGAATCGTGGTATTGAAGTTATGGGATCCGGAACTTTTGTCACACACACACAGACACACACACACATACATACATCATCGTAAAAATGGTAAAATCGTATTATAGGGACCCTAAAACATGCTTATTCAGTAAAAGCTCATCATTGAATTTTTTTGACCAAAGACAATACCTTCCTTACCTAAAGGTGACGGGAGGTAAAAAGGTTAACTTTAGGGCTTGTAAATTCGATAGGCCGGGTATTAAATCGGAAAAATTAAAATTTATTATTATTCATTACTGTAGAAACAGGAAAGAATAGTAAAATATGAGAAAGGAGTAAGTAATTAAATCTCAATTCTGCAAGAATGCTGGCGAGTAATGAGACAAGGAGAGGAAAACAACGAACTTACAAAGTGGGACAAGCAAGAAAAGCTTATTACAAAAGAAATGGATATTCCAAGGTACAAATGAGAGGTTACGCATAAATGAAGACAATATGTATTATGAACTACATCAGAGAGATTGGGACATACAACAGCAAGACCAACAATGGAAAATCAACAATTCGAATTACAACAAACGATATATGTAAATCAATCCAAACAATCTCAATACCACGGTATTTACTGGATGAAAAGAAAAACATCAAAATTATTGCCAGATTCAGATGTGATAATGAAGAGAGAAACAATAAATACTGGTTATTATGTGAGAAGGAAAGGTGCAGGCTGTGAGGGAGAAAATAGGACATATTTAAGTATCTAAGGACATCGTGCAGGGTAGTTCAGAGAAAAGGAAGTAAGGAAAAGGTTCTATTAGACGACTTAGGGTCCAGGACAAGACTGGATGAAAGAAGTCTTCAAGAAACGGGGGGTTAATTTAATATGATGTGTATTACCAATTGTAATACCTTATAAAATGTAGATTCTAAGCCAATTTGGCAAGAATAAATATAATCTAATTTATTATTTATTGTGTTTATTATAATAAATTATTAAAATAGTAGTTTGTACAACAAGAGTTAATATGTTGTCCATATCGTATGAGGATGAAGTTCCAGCACGACGCCCTAGGCGGAGTATTCAATCATCCGAAGACGATATGAAGATTCCACTCGAGTTGTACAGCATACTTCTTCTACAACTGTAGAAATTTGAAATTTTATTGGCCATTATTAATTTTAATGTCACTTTATATATTTGTTTTCATAATCTTTCTTAATGGCATTTATCGTCCTGGGACGAATATGAAATTGTATGGAACATAGGACTTTTAAATAAATTTTGAAATGAAACAATTTTTCTGGGGTTTGGCCACTTTAATTATTTCAGTCTTGACCGTTTCTATTGTAACAAGGCGAGCAATAACAAATAAATAACTTTTTATAATCTTTTCTAAATTATAGTTTCAGAAATAATATTTCAACTTATCTTTGTTAGTCAAAATTCTGTTTAAAAATAGTTATCATCTTTTATTAACTGACAGTTTAGACTAGCTGTCAGAGACATTGGGCAGTTGTTTGTTGACAATTAAGTGTTGAAGTTATTGCAAGCCTACGTGCAGGGCTGATATTTTGAAATGGATGTCATATGATACCCTCTTCATCCCCTCAGAGATAAGGCCTCTCACGACGGTAACGCTTTGTTTTAGATAGTCGGTTTTAGATATTCATGTTGACAAGACATGGATTCGGTCTTAGATACTCAAGTCGACTAGACATGTAGTTTGAGTTTTAGTTTGAGCGCGTAATAGACGCTAGTACGCAAGGTTACCACAATGTAACAATTTAGTTTATGTTTTTATGTGCTTAGTTAAGTGTGTTAAGTGAAATTGTGTCTGTGTTCCGTCCTCCATAATCAAGCGGTGGGCGAACATCCAGCGCCCACCAGTTAGAAAAAGTGGTCATCGTTGGAAAGGCAGTAAGACCACCATTATTAGAGCTTCCCCCCACCCCCCTCGTGTTACACTGCCCAACGTGGGTCTTCTTCAGAAAATGAAAATTGCTGTAACTGTAGAGCAATTTTCATCTCCTGAAGAAGACCAATGTGGGGTCGAAACAGTCGAGACTGAAATAATTAAAGTGGCTGAATCCCAGAATAATTGTTTCATTTCATCAGCTACCCAGCAAAGAAACAACCCTTATTCCAAAATAAATTTTGTATGCTTTACATCGACAAAAATTGGTTATGAAATTATAGAAAATGATCTCCAAAATAGCGATGGCCATGGAATTGAAATTAAAAAATAACAAATGTTATTTATCTGTGACACTAGGTTAATTTATTTTTCTTATTTGTAATTTCTGTTAATGTGAAAAGTTTTTTATGCAAATTAATAGATAATTGCTCACTTGAACAGATATTACAAATAATATCTAATAAAAATATATTAATCTAGCTTGACAGGTAAAATGTCAAATAATTGTTAATTTATCTGTTTCAATTCCATGGCTACCGTTATTTTTGGAGTGATTTTCGACATTTTTATACCTAATTACTGCCGTTACAAAGCATGTAATATTTATGTTGCTTGTTGATTTAGATGCAGTATTTTAAGCTCAAAAACTTTTATGTGAAGCATTTTTATCTAAAATAATTAGGGAAACAGTAAATTACGAAAATATGATTTTACATGTTCAAGTCCTATGATCCGGTATCGCAGTCGATACCTGTATATCCATTCTGCAGATTATACAGAAATAATAAATTTTTCAAGTGCGAGTAAATAAAATATTTAAATATATTTTTCATTCATTTCTTTTAATCTGTTGCTTAGATTCGTAAACATATTTTATAAATGGGACCGGCACGTTAATTTTTTCTAGGGCCCGTCAAAATGTTAATCCGTACTACCTCTTAATAAAAAATTTCATTGAAGAATTGATTTATCATAGTTAACGAAACCTCCCTCTGCAACTCGTATAATTATAAGTGAGTTTCAATAATTCGTGTCGATAAAATGCAAATAAATATTCCTCCCGGGCAAACAGAACAGCATCAGCATTCGCGTCCCTACCTTGTTGCACATTGCGAAGTTAATACAATTTTCCGCTCTCACCACACCGCACAACTCTAATTAAATAACAAGATTAAAAATATTCATTTTGAGAAACGCCACAGCTGTCTCCGGGTCCACAGATGTAATTACTTTTATCTATGCTAGAAAAGTAATTTACTTTTAAATTAATAACTTAATTCAGTGCGCGCGAACCACCAGCAACATATGCATTCGTGCCGGTGCAATCCGTTGGCTTTCCCTGACCACTCTATGCGGAATGGACAGTATTAGGGAAATTAAATCTACGCTTTTTGCACGGTATGAGATATATATTGCGGATGAGCTTTATCTCCCCGAGTTAGCAAATTAAAATCATATTTTATCTTTATACGTTTATTAATTGTTATGAAACTTTGTTCAACATTTAATAATTACATTACATAGTTCTAGGTATAAGGTTCTTTACATTTTTCATATTTAATCTATCTGTTTTAATTTATAAAATAGATCATAGTTCGATTATGGATCAAGGCCTCTATTTTTGAGACTTCGTAATTTCTTTCGTATTCGTATCGAAACGAACGACGAATGTCGTCCTTGTTATTCGGATTGGCATTCGTTTAAGACAAGTATATTTAGCAACTTCGCATTTCAAATAACCGCTACATTCACTTTTGTTATAAAGTGTGGCAAATCAGCTTTCAAAATGCATTTCTGATACGTTTTGGTATGTTATACCTAGATACACATACTAATCATTATATCACTGTTTAGACTTCGCAAAATATTAAATGCAAAACTAAATTAAAAATCTGATGTGACCAACACAATATCTCCCGCCATTTAACTTTTATTAATTTAAATACATACCTATGGGGTCTCGTGGCCGCGTGCCTGAGTATCTGGTCGCGAATCTGGGAAACCGGATTCGATTCCGATCAACGCCAAATATTTCGAATTTTAAAATTGACCGTGGATGACGCTTGGTAAACGCTATGTCATGATTATTACCGAAATCTATGTACAAAGCAGATTAGCACACCCAGCATTGGGTAATTTATCGTGACGATATATTTATTTATTTTTTTATTTAAATACATACCTGCATATTTACTAATGCTAAAAATTATGTATATTTAGTTTTACTTTCCAAATAACTATTGTTCTATTTACAATTTTCTTTTTAAAACGTTACTATTATTAATTTGAAATGATTTTTTTTTGACAGTGACATTTATTTGTCAGTTTGAGCTGAACTCTGTAACCATGGAGTTGTATTTTAAGCATAAGCTCCAGGATATAATTTTTATATTAATTTATATATTTATCCATAAAATGTATAGACAAACTGTTAATGAACACCTGTAGAAATAATCTTTAATTTTTATAAAAACAAATTGCGAAAAAATAACATTTAAATGTATATTTTGAAGAAAAACTATTTTGACCTTCAAGAAAAGACCATTTTCGGTTATCCGATTGACACCAAAATGAAATTGCTTCTATTGATATTAGAATAAGGTAGAAATACATATGGTTTCAAAATTTTCCGAATGATAGTATTTGAGTTACAGTGTCCAGAAATCCATACACACACACATACACACACACACACACACACACACACACACACACACAAACACACCCACAGACATCATCGTGAAAATATTAAAATCGGATTGTAGGGACCTTAAAACGTTGTCATTTATCAAAATCTCGATATGCGATTTTTAGAACGATCCCTATACCGGATAGCGGTAGGTAAAAACCAGTAAAAATGCAACATGACAAAGAAGGTTATTAAACTTATGTAGTTTTGAAAAGCAGGATAAATATCTGTTGCGGAAAAGTTTCATTTAACTCGCTATAACGTTTTTACCTCTCGCTAAGAGAGGTATTGGATTCATGCTAAAAATCGCAATCCAGATTTTATTGAATAAGCACGTTTTAAGGTCCCTACAATCCGATTTTAACATTTTTACGATGATGTCTGTGTGTGTGTGTGTGTGTGTGTGTGTGTGTGTGTGTGTGTGGATGTGTGTGTGTGGGATGTTGGAAGGACGGTTACTCAAAAACTATAAGACTTAAAATTTGTTTAACAACGTATTTCCCAATCGGACATTCATGGGAAGATCTGAAAAGGTTTTGGTAACAATTGGACAACCGGAAGTAGAAGATTCTTGAAAAAAAATCTTCTAAATATTATTTTTTGAAAATTTTTCTTGATAATATTAAAGAAAAATAAATTCTCTTTCTGATACATTTAAATATTTTTATACATATTTTATAGATTTAGAGATAAAAGGAATATAATATATAAAATAATGTTGTAATTAATTTTACAACCGAAAGGATGCCATGAAAAATAGTTGCAAATTTAAATTATTTGTAACTGACAGATAAATGTCAGTGTCAGAAATAATGAGTAATGAAAGAAAAATGTATTTGGAGAATCCCTTAATTCTTGATCTGTGACTATTATGGAGATGACAAGTCTAGGTTGAAGGACTTAAATTTGTTTCAAACATTATGGGACAATGTACACCAGTACTGTAGACTAGAGTAACTTTGAATTACGAAAAAGCTATCAAATTCTTCTCAAGTAAGTTGTAAATATTGACAAAATTACACATCGATATAAGAATAATCGGAGTGCAATCTATCCGTCACTTTATTAAAGGGAATTAAGGTTATTTAGATATAACAAGTATGAAAAAATAAAATGTAAAAGAAGATATATAAGAATAGATGCACAATCCAGATATATACATTTTAGACCGCCCAAAATTAATGTTTTTACTAGAAGAATATGAAGAGAAAGTAAACAAAGTTGTTCGAATTGAAAATTGCTGTTACCAGCCTAATATTTATATATGGTAAACTCTACTTTGTAATTTATTGTAACATAATTTATGGTAAAATATCTTTATGTTGAGACATGCTATTATTGAATAATAAAGATGTTTATACGTCATAGATTTACGAGTATATGAATATATTATTTGTATTTATAAAAATATTCTTTGCTTTATGCATACAGCCAGGTAAAATATACGGCGAGAGGTTATGTGCTGGCCATATCAGATTTTTTACAGAATAATATTGGGTTTAAAATTTGATATTAACACTGCCATAACAAAAAATCAAATTCATTTAATAAGCTTGCACCAGGCGTCACTTTTTGTTCTAACAGGTCTGTTCGTTTACTGCAGCATTGTATCGTGCTTATTTTTAGTTGATAGGTATCTCTAACCGTGTAAACAACCTTTTGCAATGTTTCTATACGTTATTAACTATTTATATTGTTATTAAAAGTGTTTTTAGTGTATGTTAAGTGTAAATAATATTGCAACTTTCATTGTTAGTGGTAGTAACAATTGAAAATAATGCAATAACAACCTGAAATTGATAAAGATGCAGATATTGTAAGTCAATTTGTTTGTTACTAATTATTCTGTTAGTATATTCTTGGTAATATGTGGTAAATTTTATTATATTTTTATTTATAAACGTATAAATATCCAAACACTTAAAAAATAAATATTTGTTTACAGCAAAATCAGTGGTCATATTATTTTAAATTATATAAAATTTATAAAATATTTATGGGTAATGTAAAACGTGAGGAAAACAGTGCTTCTAAATACATAAATAGTAGGGTAGAATAGTACAAAAGTAGTGAAACGAAAGACTTTCACTATTCCGTACGAGTCGAATGAAATTTTCATTTGTTTCAAGGAAATTCGAATTAAGCAAATGGCCAAGAATACCGTTACTATGATTTTCTATGAATAGAATCCCTGCTCATCAGTAGCAGAAAAATATAAAATTCATCTGTGAAACAGATTTCTTACGATCGATAAAAATATAGACTTTTCGGACATCATTTGGTTACAGGAACTGAATAATTGTAGACTAAAGCACGTTGTAGACTAGTGTATTATTTCCGTAATTACCTAAATGTAAATTTTCGCTTTCATAGATTTGATGATATACCGTAATTGGAAAATTACAAAAAAAAAATATTAACGACATTTAAACAATTAATCTTTGTGTTGTGTTTTTTTTTTGGATGGCCCCATTCAGTCTTTCTCAAAAGCTAATACTAAAGGTAAGTCAGGAAACCGTTTAAATTGCATGTTCTTCTAAAACATGACTCGAATCCATACAGTACAGTTCCCTAAAGTTTAAACAATGCTTGTAGATTGATTTCATGCACCATTTTGAAACTATTGATAAAATATGGATCTGTCAGTAGATATTGGAAATACAGAAACTGATACTACATCATGTACCTTTGTTTCCAACTGTTCACATCAGATATCATTGCTGACTATAGAAACACTAACACTGGCGACTATGAGATAGCACTGAAATAATTACAGAATAAGTACCTGTTACCCAAGTTGTGTATGTAAAGTAGCGGAGAATGATTATGAACATACTGTTGTAGATTTATTTGATTTATTCACAGAACAAAAGTATATGAGAAATACAGCACATGGTTGCAAAACGGAAGTATGTAGTTTAATAATATAACATTACCTATAATATAATCTTAGTATAAACAATAAGAAGAATATTGCTGCCAGGATATCGACATATGTAAACAATTCAAACTTAAAAAATCTGATGTGGCCAGCACAATACTTTACATCAAACCTGTGCATTATGTATAAATTCCATACGTAAATTTTCTTGCAAAAGATTCTAAATTTCCAGTAAAATTATTTCATAAACAAACTATGCAAATTGCACTTGACACTGACAACTTCTTCTTTCGCTTTTCCCATTCGTTAGGGGTCGCTATTTTTTATTTTCTTCGTTTTGCGTGTCGTTCTCATTCAGTTCCTTTTCTCTCAAGTCTTCCACAATACAGTCCTTCCATCTTATCTTTGGTCTTCCTCTGTTTCTTCAACCTTCTAGTACTAAGCTATTCATTCTTCTTCCAATATATTCTTCATGTCTCATTATGACATGTTTAAACCAATGTAATCGTCTCTTGTAGCTTTCTAGAAATTTCTAAAACTAGAGTTATTTCTCTTATTCTTTCATTCCTTACCGTATCTATCCGTGTCTTCCCAACATCTACTTCAACATCCTCATTTCTGCCACATTAATTTACTTTCATTGATACTGACATCTGTCAATTTGAATTATCTGAATATATTAGCAGTTTCCATGGTTAGCATAGCTGGCTGATTTATCATATTTAATATCTTTATAATTCTTTAACTCTATATCTGTTGAATATGAAGTATAAAATGCAAATATATCGTATAGAGAATAATATATATAAATGAGGGTACTTCCGGTTAATCAATTATAACCAAACTCTAATCACCTCTTCTTCTGGATGTAACCATGAGGAATATGAAAAAATTATAATTTCTGGAATCGTGGTATTGAAGTTATGCGATCCGAAACTTTCGTCACACACAGACACACATACATACATACAGACATCATTGTAAAGATGGTAAAATCGTATTATATGAACCCTAAAACGGGCTTATTCACTACAAACTCATCATTGAATTTTTTGACCAGACAATACCTTCCTTACCTAAAGGTGACGGAAGGTCAAAATGTACAATCACAATAAAAGTAATCAATTTCATGACATGAAAATTATGCCAAATAAAAAGAAAATAAAAACCAATACCATGGTGAAAAATACGGTGGAAATAATAAATAGAACCTTTTGTACATGATCAATAGTAAGCTTTTAAATTAATATGTCAAAAGCTCTCAGTGAAATTTTTAATTTATTCCGAATGGCTCCACATATTTTTAATTTTCCAAACGCTGGCACCAACAACTTCAAAAGACAGTCCAAAACGACAATGTGAAAGTTTCAATTTAAACTTGCGAATGGTGGAAAACAAAATGCAGCGAGTGTTTGTTAGAGATATGAATCAAAAATGTAATTTTGGTGCGGGAGACAACGATATGCAGGTAAAGCGTCACGCTTTGGCTGCGGGTAGGGGGTCACACGTTATGCTCCGACAGGCGCGGTTATTGAGAGACACAAAGAAAAATTACAGAAAGAAATGTGGTTTGTAATGTCAAGTGCTGGATATCGGGATTATTTTTTCTGTTTTATTTACGGGTAAATTGAATTTCTGATAGATAACGCAGTTTTGAAAGCATTGATATTTGCGAAGTTTTGGGAATGTAGCGTTAGTACGCAGTACATACATACCAGGGCATCGAACCCGAACCTGAACCGAACCAAAACCGGAACCAAACCGTAACATTTTAGCGAACCCAAACTCAGAACCGAACCTCAAATATATTTTTCAATTCAACCGAACCGAGTGTTAAACTTTGGGTTCAGGGTTCAGCTCCGGTTCAGGTTCATTTTGAATTCGAAACGTAGGCGTAATCGTAATACAGCTGATAATCGACGCCTGTGTTGTCTGTTTGTGAAAATTGTGTTTGTGTTCTTGTCTTGCGTAAATTCCGGCTCGCATTTTAAATTATTCCTATATAAAGATTGTTATTCCAAAAACATTAATTCAGTTTTCATTAGGTCAAACCGAACCTGAACCCAATACCTGAACCCGGAACAAAAGCGCAAATTTTATTAATGTTGAACCAGAACCGCACCCGAATCCATCTCTTAAGAAATAAATTAACCGAAACCTGAACCGAACCCAATTTTTGGCGGGTTCGATGCCCTGATACATACAAAGCTTATTCATGCTTGGATATAGACTCACATTTTTACTTATTTTACACAATTAACACAAATTAGTATATTTTGTTTATAAGGTACAAACATGTGTTATTGTTAAGTTTTGTTCATTTATTTTGATAAAAAAGGATAAAATCTTTGAGAAATATAGAAACTTTCATTACAAATACGGATGGAGTCATTCTTAGAAACATTCTGCGTTTTTTACGTTGATTACAAATGTCACTAATTCAGTTATTTAAACTGTATATTGCATTAATGCCATTCGAGAGTTCCTGACAAGTTCATGTTAGTTATTATTTATTTATATATCTATCTCAATTTCTCATTTTTTTCAAAAATTGACTTGGGTTGTTGTCGCATTAACTACAGAAGTGCGCGCAGCTGACACCACTAAGTATAGCGTGCGCGTTGCCGACGTCACTGGTCGAACGTTTCTAGAAACCTCTCAAAGACAATAATACTAGAATAATAGAGAGCTATACAGAGTGTCACAGAAATAAGTACATTAAATTTAAACAGTGATAGAATCGTCGAGTGCAACAATATTTCTTAATAACTTTTTCTTGTAAATCTGTTGTGTTACATATTTCATTACCCGCTTATGGTTGAATTCAAAATGGACTATTTGCACATGCGTCTACAAGCAATTGTTTCCGTTGGGACTGCGACTAAATACAATGAAAGATGAATGAATTTGTCAACACAAAAGAAAGGTTAGAAACTGGAGAATATATTGATCGATACACCAGATGGTGAAACTATACACAAATCGGAAAAGATAAGCGATAAAATAGAATACCTCGATGAAGGTAACAAAAAAAATCATATCAAATTGGACAATACAAAAATTGTAGAACATTTATGGGATGCAGTCGACGAAGAACAACGCTACAATTGACGGAGCAAGAAAACGCATAACGATGATTAAAAGTGATGCAGACCTAAATGAAATCACAATAAATGTTCGAAATGGCCACCATCATTGTCAATATACTCTGAAGGCGCCGACGAAATGATGTAACTGTTGTTCTTTCAATATCCACCAAATCGTCATAATATATGATATTTTGTGTTGTAGTGCTACTCTTCGAGTAGTAAAACCTGACTGGGAATCAACACTTATTTTATTTATATACATGTAAAAAGCTGCGAACGTTTAGAAGATGACGATTCGGAAAACGGTCCAAATAAATTTGCTGGGCTTTGGCAGTGTTTCTCTGAGCTTTTACCCTAGACCAGCTCAATGTCTGTTTAGTCACTATCCGTAAAGGCAGGCATCTTCACTGATTATAACTTTGTAATAATTATTAATCGTTTTATTTGTCAAAACTCACATTAAATGCTAAACAAATTGATATTTCGGAAAAAAAGTTATTAAGAAATATTGTTTCTCTCGACGAGTTATATCACTGGTTAAATTTAATGTACTTATTTCTACTACATCCTGTATAAGGCGGCTCTGTGTGGGGGAATGAGTCAATTGAATCCAGTATACAGTTCAGTTCAGTGAATAGGAAAGTTAGTTGAGTTTAGTTAGTTGAAGGCAGATAGTTGAATGGTGATATAAGTAGTGATATAAATATAGCGTAGACAGTCTATATATTCTTTAAATAAATAATCCAAGTATTCAGAGTTTAATAATATTCTTAGTCTTAAATTAGCGTTTATATTTGCTTATTCATAGTGACCATTATTATTTTTTAATATTTATTTATTGTTTAATAAACATTTATTTTACTTATTAATAAATCTTTAATTTTTATACTTCGCCCAAATAAATAAACGTTACAGCATTAAAAAGTTGGAAAATATGTATAAAAGTGGATAATAAACAAATAAAATATCCGATCTATGAGAGTTCAGTAAATTTTGGTATACAAAGAATTAACAGTTTATGTAAGGCTCAGGGTCAAATACCAGAGGCTGACATGATCTTTTCACACTTTATTTATAATATATAAACTGTTAACTATTTGTTAATTCTAAAAAATGAAATGGTCCGATAGGGCCAAGACTATTCATGTTTACAAATATGTTTAAATGCTGAGATAATCTAACCCCACATCTAATAACGTGACAAATAAAAGTATTCTCAATTGAGAGATACATTAACAGTTGAAATTAAAGATCATTTCAGCTATCGTGATACACCAGCCATAACTCAGATGGTTAGTTACTCCGGCAAATTGAATTCAAATCCCGGTGCCTGGCATTTTTACAATTTATTTCTACACTGTGGTATTTGAAATTTTATGGCCATATTTTGATAAAACCAAAACTGTAAGTCTTACATATCTGTAAATATGTAAATAATGAAAAAAACCGCAACAAAGGCTACCACTCTAATGTATAAATGCATATTAATCAACATAAATAGATGTTTTTGTCAGTTTTTACTTGCAGATCTATAAAACTTATAGTTTTGATCAGAATACGGCCTGCAATCTTGGAGTAGTATTAAACAGTAGGTGTATGGAACTATTAACTTATTTATCTCAGGAAAATTCATCTTTTCTTTTAATTTTGGCCATAAGAATATTAATAATTCGATCTTATGGTTATAGTTACTGTTCTACCTACATTAAAAGTAGAATTCTCTAATATTTTTTCAACTAAATTAGAAACTGTTACTAAACTATTTAAATTATTAATAAACTTGTTTTTTATGTAATTTTATGTATTCTTATAAATTTTGTGATAGAAAATACATATTTTCTTTGTTAGATATGTGATTTTTTTTTTTACTTCCCATCATGTTAAGGGAGATATTGTAATTGTACTTGAAATGACTGGAGATTACAATGATTAAGCACGTTTTTAGGGCCCCTAGAATCATTATATTACAATAGTTTTGCGATATATATGAGTGTGCATCAAGATCCTGAATCCGCGATATATCAAGCAGACACGACTACAAATTTTTGTGAAACAAATAAGTAGTCCATTTTCGTATACAGAGAGTTTTTTTTTATCAATAAACATAGAGTAGTTTCATTACCATAGTTACAAAGTGACAGCAATGTATTGAAACGTTTATTTTATGAGTTTACTCATAGGGAATAGTTATCATACCCGACAAACTGTCACATTTCAAAATTGTTTTTTTATACAATTGAAGAACAAGAGTAGATTATAACATGGTATAATTAAAATAACCAAGATGTATTTGATACTATATTTAATAATCGACCCAGACCCTGTCCAGCAACAATTCGAAAAATCTATAATTATAGCTTGCACCAAGTGATTTTTTTCTTTGGGGACACTTAAAAAATGTGTGCAATGGTGAGAGAATAAGAATTGAACAATTAAAAAACTAAATTAATGCAGCATCACAAAATATTACTCTCCAGCAAATAACGAATGCTATAAATCATTTTTGTATCGTTAGGATATTGTTAAGAAGTTAATGGTGCTAATTTTGTGTACTTGATAAGTTAAAACAAAAATTCCTCACTAGTTCAATATAGTTCTTAAGTGTATATACATAAATAAATAATTTCTCATTTTTTAACTTCCGTCAACTTTAGGTAAGGAAGGTATTCTTTGGTCAAAAGATTCAATGATGAGGTTTTTGTGAATAAGCATGTTTTAGGGTCCATGTAATACGATTTTACCATTTTTACGATGATGTCTGTGTGTATGTATGTATGTGTGCCTGTGTATGTGACGAAAGTTTCGGATCGCATAACTTCAACACCACGATTCCAAAAATTATAATTTTGTCATATTCCTCAAGTTTACATCCTTATAACAAGCGATTAGATTTTGATTATAATTGGTCAACCGGAAGTAGTCTCATTTGAAGATTTTAACAGCCAAATATGATTTATTGACATTTAACGTTATTGTAAGTTAAAGAATATATTATTCTCTGTACGATTTAATTGCATTTTATACTTCATATTCAATAGATATAGAGTTCAAGAATTATAAAGATATTAAATTTCATAAATCAGCCAGCTATGCTAACCATGGAAACTGCTAATATATTCAGAAAATTTAAATTGACAGATGTCAGTATCAATGAAAAGTAATTGAATGTGGCATAGATGAGGATGTTGAACTAGATGTTGGGGAAGACACAGAAAGATATGGTAAGGTAATAACTCTAGTGTTACAAGTTCCTAGAAAGATACAAGGGAGACGATTACATTGGTTTGAACATGTCATGATTAGAGATGAAGAATATATTGGAAGAAGAATGGATAGCTTAGTAATAGAAGGTTGAAAGAACAGAGGAAGACCAAAGATAAGATGGCAGGACTGTATTGCGGAAGACTTGAGAGAAAAGGAACCGAATGAGAACGACACGCAAAACTGAAATGAGTGGAAGAAGAAAATAAAAAAATAGCGACCCCAGCGAATGTGAAAAGCTAAAGAAGATGTCAGTGTCAAGTGCAATTTGCATAGTTTGTTTATGAACTAATTTTACTGAAAATATAAGATCTTTTGCAAGAAAATTTATGAATGGAATTTATACATAATACACAGGATTGACGGAAGGTATTGTGCTGGCCTCATCAGATTTTTTAATTCATAATGTAATATTTTTTTTAGTGTATATTAATTATCCCTATGTTTACTTATTAAATAAACGCTTTAATACATTGTTGTCAATCATTTTATACTGTAACTATGGTAATGATATACTTTATGTCTACTGATAAAATAAACTCTCGGTATAAATATTATTAAAACTATCGTCGTTAGCAGATATTAATTTTTGAATTTTATACGTACATTGAAAGGCATACAGTCCTTTTTTTTAAGATGTCCGATCAAGGTTATCTGTATCATGAACGAATTAACAATTTGGCATACATTTATCTCTCTCCTTTGCAAAGGCTATAAGCGTGTACGATAAGGATGGATATGACACGCTTATCTTTCAAAAAATCATATTGTTAGGACATTTCACTTTGAAACAATGCTCGTTGTTGACAATACTTTCGTAAGTTTATTTATTAATTCAGATGCATTACCTTGATTCATAGCCGTACGAATAACGTTATTTTCATTGTGTCAGTATCCTATTTTTCACAAATTTGGTTTTACATTTGCTATTAAACTTACCAGGTGACTTATTTTTGAATTTTGAATGTTTTATTGAAATATATATTTTTATAATAATAAAATAACCGTAGTACCCTCATAAAAACTAAGCAAACGGCACTACTGAATTTGTCCGAATGGGCGGAGCAAAAATCTGAAATCATACAATTCGTAAATGACCTTGATCGGACATCTTTCAAATTTTTACTGTCTTAGATAAATATGCATAATCTATTTAGTTTTGGACGGAACCTTGTTGGACATATTTAAAATGTTTTCCTTAAAAAAATACTTAAATGTTTTTGAAGTCTTATGTGGACCTATTTAGCATTTCTTGTATACAGTATTTACGATGGTAAAAAAACAAACAAGTTGAAAACGTTATCTCTGTGGAGACGGAAATGTCTATATATGTTTCCGTCCTTCAAGTCGATAATTTCTTAGAATGTAAAGACATTTTTTCTTGTAGTCGGGCATGTCGCCGTACCGTTTATTTTTAAACTCCAAAGAAAACTTTCAATAAATGTCAGAGACATTTTAAATCACGCGCCAGGAAAACAAACGACAAACGAATCCTTCGTCTTAAGCCATTAAATAAAGAGTTTTAACGATGTAATTAAACACATAATAGAGTCGTAAATAGCAAAATTAGCGCGACCATAATGAAATATCGACGATCTTCCAGCGAATATCAATTAATTGGCGAAAGCTTCATTGATCAACAACGGGTCTAATGGCACACTTCTCTTTCCTTGTTGTCGCTATAGCGATTAATTGGCCACTTTTTGTTCCCGGTAAGCGAGAGTCTTCAACGTGCCATATGTATCTTCAAGTACAGGTAATTTGTATCCTAATGAGCAATTTAAATTAATGCTTAATTAGATGTAGAAACATGCTCTTAATTACATGTTTTTATTTAGAGTAATTGCTGGAACTGGATATCTGGCGCAGGAAATTTAATTAATGAAGAGTGTTTATATTGCATTTCAAATTATTTCTTACACATGTATTTCTCTCCTTCGTAATTGCTGATTTGTAAAGATAGCTTCATTAAAAGTATAATTGTCAACTAACTGTACTATGACATCAAGCTAAACGATAAAATTGGTGCTTGTGCTTCATTCATTACAAATCTTCTATCTACTTTTTTTTCTTATTTAATTTGTTACCGTTTTATTTTTCTACTATTTATGATTCTATTAAATATTTATTATAGTGAATATTTTACAAACTAAAGTAGGTATTAACGTAGAGTTAACAGTCTATATGTTCGAAATAAATTATGAAAGTGTGAAAAGATAATGTCAGCCACATGGATTTGAACCATGGACCATTACTTTGCCGGAGTAACACTCTACCAACTGAGCTATGGCCAATCTATCCAATGACTCACATTATCTTCTATTTTAACCGCTAATGTATCTCTCCATGGAGAATACAGTTTTGTGTCACGTTGTATGAAGTGGGGTTGGATTACCACTACATTTAAACATCATTGTGGACATGTCAGAAATTACTCTTGGCCCTATCGGTCAATTTTTTGAAATTAACGTAGAGTTAACAGTCTATCAGCGGTAATAATAAACAATTTCCTACTTCCAGATTAGGTCTTCCGAGAATATCTCTTAACTCTGTGTTAAAATGACGTTTATGGAGGATTTATTCTAGAGTTAAGTCTTATTCCATGTTTATTATTGTACATTTTTGGGTTAAGTTCGTGATAACTAAGAATAGCTATTCTTGTGTTAAAAAGAAGCTATTTTGAACTTAAGCCTTGTTTATTATTACCGCTGTATATGTTCGAAATAAATTATGAAAGTATGAAAAGATAATGTCAGCCACATGGATTTGAACCATGGACCATTACTTTGCCGGAGTAACGCTCTACCAACTGAGCTATGGCCGATCTATCCAATGGCTGATATTATCTTCCACTGTATTCTCCAAAGAGAGATACATTAGCGGTTAAAGTGTAGTTACATTCGAAACTTAGGCGAGGAAATAATTTTTCACAAACTGCGTGTCCGATTATTTTCCAATTTTCCATTCTACTACCAGTCGATCATCATATTCAGCCCCCCAAAAATAATAATAATTATAACAAATAAAATGCAAATGAACGTTTATTAATGAACTGCCTTAAGTTAACAATTGTTTTGTTACTGTTAGTTTCCTGGCTAATGAGATTTTTTCTTAATTTCGCAAATTTTAAAATTTATTTTGTGGCTTTATATGAAACAAATATGTAACGTATCAAAAAATTCATAAATTCTCTATAATATGCACGAATTATTTTTTCCATTAATTAATATAGAAACTTTTGGCAGCTAAAAAACTGTGTTTCTATGTTATAGCCCATCACCTTTTTAAAAATTACAGCCTGTGTAAAGAAACGAATGCTGTAAATATTATAAATAAGTGTAGAAAAATGTGAAATCAAAATTTAAGTTTACAAATCAAATTGACAATTCATGTGACAAATGAAGAAGCTCAAACCTTTTGTTTATTTATGTTAGGTTATTATTATGTTGTGAATAAAATAGTATACAAAGTAGAAGTAATGAAACACTTTCCACTTTAGTTAGCAATACACTATTAATATTGTAAATAATTAAATAAAATAAATTTTTATTTCGCGAGCGCGCAAGGAAGTCTTTTTCGCGCGTCTCCCATGGCACCGCTGCGAAAAGGAATGAAGATTTTATTAATTAAATAATTATAGAATCGTTTATATTACAGAATTTATTGATCACAAAAATAGCAAAGACAATTATACATCTAACAAAATTATTTATTATTTTTATGACATGTTTATCTAACAAAAACTTCTCGCCTTCATAGATTCGTATTTTGTAAATTGTATATCAACAAAGAACATCAACTTTATGACGTAAATATTTATTTTTTCATAGCACTCGTACAAAAATAATTATTTTGTCATTGTCACTAACAGTTAATCATATTTTCTGTATGAACAAGTAAAGGTGTGAATATCCTCATTTTTAAATAGTTTCTAATTTCTATAAATTAATCATTAGGTACCCCTCTGTCATAATTATACGGGCTCGGATCTACGAAGAACAACCTACAACTGGCCGAAACTAAATAATTAAGCTTTGGAAGTAGTTACTATTTGGTAACACGGTCAATAAAATCCAACACAATTCTCCATTCATCAACCCCTGGCAGTTTTTAGTTGGAACAATCCCGTGTAAGTTAAAGACAACGGAGTCCATTGTTAATAGCGAGTACATAAATTCTGTGGCCGCGAATTAATGCACCAGTAGACCCACATCAAACCTTTGTTTGCATCCATTGAGCATCAGCATCACATGTGACTCCGAATCCGAAAGGTTGAAGTCTGACACATCCGACAACTGGATGGAGTCATGGACTCATGATACATTGTTCTGTTCGGTTTATCAGCGCCCAGGCTCAGGCCCAGGTCCCCAGGCAATGTGATTGATTAAGCATTGTTTTCAATAGTTCGTATTATGGAAAATGGATGCGGAATTTGCATAGCGGATTCAAATTTCAAACTAAGTTGATGGATTCCGATGAGCTGTCATGTTGCTAGATGAACTGACGTACTGACATCAAATAAATTATTGTTTGTTGTGTTATTTAGTACAGATTGAGCAATGAAATTTGAATTTGATTTACATAAATTTGTGGGAGATCTTTATTATAATTGGTTTGTTATGTGCGTTCACATTATACCGGCAGATAAAGCAACATTCAAACTACAATGTATCAATTTGTATACATACGAGTATTATTCGTCAGTGAAGTTCGCATTCCTCTACTTACAAACAATATTTTTTTAAATAATTATTGTCTATTTCTATATCAATAATTACTACCTATATTCATTTAATATTTAATAATATAAATCCTTTTGATTATAAAGCGAATTGTACTACATATAAACGAATTATTAATGCGCAGTGCTGTTAGTGTTATTTGGTTTACTTTAGTTACACATAATCTTTATATTTTCGTATTTTCTATTATTTTATAATCATTTTATGAGCAAGTTTTCTCCATTTCTTCCAAATGTTCGAGGTTTTTCCAATCCATTGCAGGATTGGCGTTATTTCTGAAGGATTCATGTAATATATCTCCAATTTTAAATGTATGATTAATAATACAATAAGAAATATTAAATATTGTTCCCAGAAAAATCATTCATTACTATCTCTAATTTTTTTACACTGACATTAGTGACATTTATCTGTCAATTACAGACATTTTAATTTCTCAAGTAGTCAAATGTTTGGACTGTGAGCAGGCTGTGGGATTTATTACAACAGATTATTTTACAGATTATATACCTATATCTTTAAATCCATAGAAAAATTTAAATGTGTCGGATAGAGAATTTTGTTTTTTAATATTTGTAATAACATAAATATTCAAAAAATATTTAGATTTTTTGTTAAAATCCTACTACTTCCGGTTGTCCAATTGTTAACAGAATCTATTCAACTCTTCCCAGTACTGTTAGATTGAGGAATCCATAGTTACACAGGTTTTAATCTTGTTGAGTTTGAGAAATCGTACCCTTCAACAACCTAACACACATACACACACCCACACACACACACACACACACACACACACACACACACGCACGCACACACTGACATAATCGTAAAAATGTTATTATAGGATTCTTTTTATACGTGGATTGCCAATAAAATTAATTTTCTTATATATAATATTTGATGTATCAGTAGGTGATTTATATATAAATATATATAACATTTGAATTATTAAGTTTTTTATTAATTAGTTAGTCAATCAGACCCATAGAATAACCTTTATTAGATGCTATATATTTTATTGTTTTAATTTCATTATTAAAATTTTATAAATTTAAAGGAACGGATAACCAAATATGAAAAGCAGTACATGTATTATTGAACTTTTTTTTAAAAAAAATTAGTGGTCGAAGATCCCATTTCAGCAAAAATTAATGAAACACTTTTCAGAAGATTTTCAAAATTTTCGTCTGTAACAAAGCTCTTGCAACACCCAAAGAGTTCGTTAATAGCTTATTCGAGTGCTGTATTTTTTAAGATTGGTAGCTAAACTTCCTTCTCGCAAAATAAATTGACAATTATGACATTCGTTCTTTGTTCTGCTATTAGATACATATTTATATAATCAATATTAGAATACAGTTGAATCATAGTTTAAGATATGTTTATTAAAAATCTTCCGTGGCCAGCAAAATACCTCTCACCAATTCCATTTTAGTTTACATGCATTATACGTATCGTATTATTATTAAACCTATTATTTATAGTATAACAGAAAATATAGGGGTATGTATTCTCATACTTGATTTACATGATAAAATAATAAATACAAATCAAAATATGACAACTTTTAGAACTGAAACAAATGAACAAATATTGAATTGAAAATTGTAACTATTCTGATTGAAATACTATGTGGACAACATAATTGAATTTAAAACCTTAAAAATTATTTAAAATTATACTCTTTGTGCTACAATATTGACAATTCAATTGATAAGAATTATTTACTACCATTACAGTGTTTCCAGATAAGTTATAGATATAAATATTACACAAATCATTCTTTGTTTCAAGAAAATTACTGACATAATAAATAATATTGATTGTGAAGACAAATAAATTTTAAATTGAGAAGTTGAACATACATTAATATTCAATAACTATTACAACTAACCTCAATTTAAAATTTATAAACTTGGTTGTTTAAAACAAGACATCATTTGTATTATTTATGTAACCTAATATTGTCTACTTAGTTGATAATTCATCGTCAATACATTAAAGATTTATGAATTGTAATAAATATTTTATAACTAAACTACCATGATATCTAATTTAATAGCGTAAATAATATAATAAAACGTTGCTTACTTTTATGCGTTTTTAAAAGGAAAACCATAAAGTAATACCGGGAACCTGTATACTATTATAAAACAAAAATATGAATAATTCAAAATGATATAGTATTGTATTCGTACAATAAAATAACAATTCACTCATATATATTAAATAAATTTTACTTCTATGTTACAAACTCAAATTCTTGAAGAGATACAAATAATAAGTAAATATTTAACCAGTAATTTTATATGAGGAGTCAGTAAATAGTTGAAGGCTAGTTTGAAATAAATTGTGAAAAGATCATGTCAGCCACCGGGATTTGAACCCGAGCCTTTACTTTGCCGGAATAACACTCTAACCTTCGAAGCTATGGCTGGTCTATCACGATGGCTGAAATAATCTTCCACTTAGCATCTCTTGATTGGGAATACTCTTTATTCGCCACGTTATTAGATGTGGACTTAGAATTACCAGTACATTTAAACATCTTTTGAACACATAATTTACTCTTGGCCGTATCGGATCATTTTTATAATTGACAAAAAGTTAACAGTCTACATATATATTAGAAATATATTGTGAAAAGATTATGTCAGCCACCGGTATTTGAACGGAGTAACGCTCTAACCATCTTACTACTTGGTTGTACTTAAAATGCGTTAAGTACATACCCCGTTCATATGGGTATTAATTACGGATTTTCTTAAATCTTGACTATATGGTTTACCACAAGCCATTTTTGTGTAGAAACTTATTGCTTCCAATAAATGTCAAGCACTTTGTTAATTTCAATAATAAATCAATTATTTTTTCCACAGTCTACATAGAAAGTAGCCATTTGCGCTCTCTTTTGTCAACGCAAAATGTCACTTTGTCGCTCTAGCGCGACAAAGTAGAAAAAACCCTCGCTGTCTAAATTTTTAACTATACAATGTTGAGAAATGCCACTTGTCATTTTTAATGAAAATTAATGGCACTTTTATCACCTTTACAAATCAATTTGACATATAACTGCTCTGTCGGTATATTACATAACCAAAAAAATGCCGCACTATTGTGAAAATAAAATAGGGCATTCATTTACAAAAACGAAAGTATAAAATGTTTAGATTATATTGAAGCAATAGGTCAAAAAGAATGGGAAATAACGATAAATTAAAATTAAATATAAAAGACCTTTTTTCTTTATATTAATCCTTATTAATTGTGTAAATACAAAGTGTACATTTTATTTTTGTTATGGTGGAGGACCCCACTGTGGCGACTGTAGAAAAAATCGTGTGTGTGTTTCGAGCGCAAATGGATATTGTCGATTTCAAGAGAATGCCGCGCTCCTGCGTCGAGCGGCAACAACCTCTCAATCGACAATGTCCTATTTTGCGCTCTTAATACACAAATTGCTATAATAGTATCGAAATTTAAATTATTATATTTAGATACATCTTATCTCTCTGTTTCTTACTTTTTAACGTGTAGGTCGATTGTCGATATATCTTTTCATTCTGTATATTGCATTTGAAACTTTTACTATTTCTGGATTGTGAAATGTTTAATTACAATAAACAAATTATTGTGATTGTATGTTTTTAGTTTAATCCGAGCATATGTACATAAATATGTATAACAAGTCTGTATAAAATTTAGTGAAAATATATATTTCTTCAATTTTCAATTTAAAAAATCTGATGTGGACACCACACGACTTCCTTGTACGATTATTAAACTATACATATTTTTTTTAATAAATAAATTACAAAATATTAATTTTAACTTCAAAACAGTAAGATATATAGCGACCATAAAGCGAGTTTTTAAAGAGAGTTTTGATTACAACAAAGAAATATTTGATTACAACAATGAATATAACTAATTTCACAATAAAAATATAATATTTGTTATTGTACGAATCATAAAATTGCACGTATTTAACGTAATTTGACATGAACATTTTAAAAAAAAATTTTTTTGTCCTAATCCATAGCAAGCTTTATTACAAAAAAATAATTTTTAAATTTACATATCTCGCTTATACAAAGGGCTAATTTAATAATACTTGATGTGCTAGACGCAGAAATTAATTCTCTAAAACTTTTATTTGAAGCATTTATTTCTAAAATCAAAATAAAATCATTTTATTCAAGAAAAACTGTTAACAACTTCAAGTAATGTACCACTTCCGGTTAGCCCATTTTAACCAAAATCTATTATGTTATTTCGATTGACATAAAAATCTTGTAAACCAAATTTGAAAAGTTTTGGATTATATTTTAAAACAGTTTTTCATTAAAATCTATTATAGGCTTCAAGTAAAGTGCCACTTCTGGAAATTGTGTAATAACCAGAAAGGGAGGTGCACAACTAGATGTTATAGGAGTCCTAAATACAAAATTTCAACTTTCTACGGCTTACCGTTTTTGAGTTATGCGAGATACGTACGTACGTACAGACGTCACGACGAAATTAGTCAAAATGGATTGTTATGAACAATAATAACGAATCCATCCAATTTTGATTTCCATTTTGAGAATTTCCAGAACATTCATTCATTGAAAACATGACGTTACATTAGTTATCATCATCAGTCCGCTTAATATTCCCTTGTAAAAAGCCAACATTAACGAGAACAAAAACAGCACAAAGGGAACAAACTCCTCACACATCATAATTCACAATTTGAGGTTGCCGCTGCTGTTGCTGCTGCTGCTGCTGCGATACGATGACGCATTATCAGGAGCCGCGGCTGGAACGAATGAACAGACAACGCGAGCCATTTATAAACACACACGACAGTACGTGCGACACGCACATTGTCACGCAGACTCAGCCTCTCTGCTGATCTGTATTGAAATATCAACCCGGATGATTCCATTCACAGAGGATAAATGCTTTTCAATGAACGGTGGTAAGGTTGTGATGGGTTAGAAATCCTAAGAATCAAAGAAAGGTTTTTTTATTAATATTTTGTATCTGTGCCAATGATTTCCTATTTATTTGATTCGAAATTAATCTGCGCAAGATAATAGACGCTGGCGTTTAAATTAGTTGAAGTTTTCTTTCGGTATTGTAACGATTTTGAAGGAAATATTGTATTTATTTCTTCATAATATTTTTTTTATTTTTATTTCATAGGTGAAGAAAATTGTAACATATAAACGAATAAAGTACTTTTAATTATATAAGTACAAAATAAATATTTAAAGATAATGTTTATTCATGAAATGAAAGTTTAAGCCACGAGCCCACAGGACGAGTGAGTTAAATTCTATGAGGGTTTATACAATATTTTGACAAAATAAAAAAACTAGTCATTTAGTAGGTTTGCATGATAATCGTCGTTGATAGACCGTCAAGTCGTTTATTTATAAATTATAAACAAGCTTTATTTTCTGTCATTTTTGTCGTGTAAAACAATGAAAATTGTTGATCTGAGTGGTGAATTTCATTTTCATGCCTTATTATTTGAAAAGCATTATTTGTTGCAGAGTAAGTTAAAATTCTGTAAGAGTGATTTAATTTTTTTTTTAATTCACTAGCAAATAAACAGTTACTTATAGTTATTTCTATGGAGTTAATAATGACAATTTAAAACGTCAAAATTATATAAAAACATTTAATAAACATACTTAGAACAGCATTCTTCCCCTACTTGCAATTGTTAATTAAGGTTTTTAGGCCTATCGACTTTATAAATATAACAATGCAATAAAAACCTATGTATAAACTTTGCTAATGGAAAGAAAATAATATTTTTTCTATAGCAAATTACAAAATCTGCAGCACAATGCCTTCCGTCAGTTCTATGTACTTTGTACAAATTCTATACAGAAGGTTCCTAGCAAAAGATTTGGACAGAGTTTAGAATAGAGTCCGGGTCCAGATTTAAAACGCATTTTTTTGTAAAGGACACTATTATTTCATCTAATTCTATTATAAACACTCAATGTAAATAATTACACTTGACATTGACATCTGTCAATGAGAATTATCTGAAATGTAAGTATAGTAGATCCCATGGTTATAGCATAGTTGGCTGATTATGAATTTTTTTTTTATAATTTTTTAACTCTTCACTGAATACGAAGTATAAAATGAAATCAAATCATACAGAAAATAAAATATTCTTTAATATTTATAATAACAGAAAATGTCAAAAGATGATATATAACTGCGTTTTTTCGACAAAAACTATTAAAAGTTGCATATGACAGTACTTCCGGTTAATCAATTCAAAATCTAAACACCTCTTCGTTTGGATGCAAACGCAAGGAATACGCAAAAAAATAATTTTTGGAATTGTGGTATTGGAGTTATACGGTCCGAAACGATGGTGACGCACACACACACACACACACACACACACACACACACACACACACACACACACATATCCACACACGCACGCATACACATACATACAGACATCATCCTAATAATAGTAAAATCGTATTCTAGAGTTCTTAAAACGTGCTTATTTATTAAAAACTCACCATCGAACTTTTTGAACAGGAGCAACACCTTCCTTACCTAATGGTGAAGGTAGAAAAATAGGAAAAATCAAGTATAAATTAAATCACTATTTAAGTACAATTTTAAATTTAATATATTATTTAAGTTAAGGTTCTATTTCAAGAATAGATCTTCCTGGTAATGTTAATTGTACAGTGATACAAACCACAAACCGTCGACGTTTATAACGTATTTAATTTCATTTAAATTTAAATTAAAGTACTTTGTCTCTCTTTTATCCCTGCCCGTAAATTACTATTTTATCTACCCTTGTAGTTAAAGTGCTACTTGATCTAATAATTTTCATTATTGTAATCAAATTTTGTTTATTATAATTACAGATTTTTTTTGTAACCCATTTCATAAATTTAAAAATAAAATGTTTACATTTTCTGTAGATTACGGACATTAAGCATATGCATTAACTGATAGAATTTTTTAATATAACATATTTTACTTATTGGACGGTTGGTTATGAATAGTGAAACAGCAAAGTAGTAGGCAATTTAATTTTAAACTAACATAGATACCTATGTAACATGAATTATGAAGTAATCCACATTTTATTACTACATCCTTGCCATAAATGTAAACATTTGTGAAATATGTTAGTACTATGTGAATTTGTATCATTTTGTTTTAGGAAATAAATTATATTTAACTTCATGTAAACTTGCGTGTTTCATTCATAATCTTGCATTCATGAAGTATTCGTATTTGGTTACATAATATTATGGACTTGTTGTTCCTCTTTGATATATAGTAGTGAATGTTGGACACGAATGATGGAGATTAACTTCTATAGCAATGAGTTATTTGCGATGTGGTTGTCGGTATGTTATAAGGATGATAATGTCAGTAATAATTTGATGTATGATAAATATACTGCTAAGAAAATATTATTTAAGAAAATTATTTATGATAATTTGGTCACTGACTATTTTGAATTATTTAATACTTGTCTTGTCATTTAGAATTTATGTCACTCTGAACTTAAATGCTTAAAATATATGTTCCGCAATTGGAACAGTTATAATATATTTTATGATTTTTACCTCTCGCTAAGAGAGGTATTGGATTCATGCTAACATTTTTACGATGATGTCTGTGTGAGTAGATGTGTGTGTGTATGTGTGTCAGGATGTTGTACGTACGATTTCTCAAATTATATACAATTAAAGACCTGTTTAACTACGGATTCCTCAATCTAATATTAATGGGAAGAGTTGAATAAGTTTTGGTAACAATTGGACAACCGGAAGTGGTAGTTTCTTAAAAAAATAATTGTTAATACAATAATAAAGGTCTTTATATTCTCAATCTGATACATTTAATTTTTTTATTATATCCTCTATAAATTTAGAGATATATTATACAATAATATAGAATAATCTCTTGTAATAAATCTCGCTGTCCAAACAACTCCCTGAAAACCAGTTGAGATAATTAAATGTTTATAATTGACAGATAAATGCAAAATGTCTGTGTCAAGAATCAACAGTTTTTCTAACATTACAGAAAACTTTTTCTGGGAAGTAAGTACATATAAAATTTCTTATTGTATTATTAATTAAATATTTAAAATTATAGGTATATTAATATTACATATATCCTTAGAAATACCGCTAATACCTTCAGTGAATATTAAAAAAATTCAATATATTAAAAGAGTAGGAGAAAATTCCCGATAGATCAAAAGAATAGATACAATTTGTATTATTTGTATGTACAAGAAATGTTAAATTTGTTAAGTATGACCCAGATTCGATCCCGATCGACGCCAAAATTACTTCGAATTTTAATGGTACAAAATTTACCCCTATGATAAACTTTCACGACAGCAGTGAGTGCCCGTGAGGCATTATTTAAGAAAAACAAAGTTATTTCTATAAATCTTATAAAAAATCTCAATAATTTCGAATTATAAACTATCACAATTTATAGTTTTCTGGGTGTGCTAATCTGTTTCTATTCACATATTTCAATAATGATGATATATCTATACGCGTTTACCAGGAGTCACCTCATGGGTTCTATAATCTGACGATGAGAGAGTACCACAGGAGTTAGTTTTGTGCTAATTGAAAATTGGAATTAAAGAACAATGTAGGTCAAATCGGAATCAAACTCGCATCCTCCGAATAACAACCGGCCATCTAACATCTAACAAACACATCCAAGCAACCCCATTAGCGTTTTTGTACTTTTGTCTTTGGAAAATGGCCATTCTATTATTTTTGACTTAGTAATATACGCTATTAATAGTGTATTATAAAATTTCATTTCGAAATTATAAAGACTAGTGTTTAATGTTAAAAAATGTAAAAAAGTAGGAAGTTTGAAATGTTTATCTAACCCCAATAACAATATCAATAGCTTTTGAAAACTTCCCATAATCCTTTAATTCCAATAATGTTTATTCACTTAAAAGAACAAAAACCTAATCCGTTTTATCTTCAAACACAGATCGTGGAAAACAAAACCAGAACTTCTTTAAAAATACCCGAGTACAATAGACCCTGAAACACTCTTCCAGAAATAAATCAATTCCAAATTCTAAGTTTAAACACGCGTGACCAATATTTTACCGACTGTCTCACCCTGACGGCAAAAACTCAGGGAATAAAAATTCCAGCAATGTTCATAATGAATCCAGCCGCAACCGTTTATCAAGTACCGCGACAATTAAGTGTTTAGACTGAGAAGAGCCAACAGATGTCGACACAGGGGCATGCTATGCAGCAATGTTGCAATGTCAATTCGCGGTTTTTTGCGGCGTAAAACGATGGGGAAGGCTGGCAACACTGGAAGGTTAATTACGGTGTGAAGAGAAACATGTGAGGGACATGTGCGATGAAAGGGTTGGGATTTTTGGTAGATTTAAAGATGACTTTTAGATTGAGAAGATTAGAATACAAAAATAGGTTTAATTAAAAAATGTTGGGGTAGTAGATGAAATGATAAGAGATGAGGAGTTAATGGAATTAAATTTAGTACATCCCGAATAATAATCATCTTTTGCCACACATCCTAAAACACTTTAATTTTGCCTCGTCAACCGTCATAATCATATTATTCAATCTCTTTCAATCGTTGTCAAGAAAACTTTCTCTTATCACAATACTTGTAGTAGGTATTTTTCAAATTAGCACCATTTGCCAAAATGTATCAGATGTACCAATTGTCTAATAAAGGGCCTAATTATTGAGTGATTTTAGACCGGCCATAGAACCCACTCCAAAGCCGGTATGATATTTTTAAATTTTCATTATATATTTTTACCTCTTGCTAAAAATCGCATATCCAGATTTTAGTGAATAAGCACATTTTAAGGTCCCTAGAATGCGATTATAACATTTTTACGATTATGTCTGTGTGTGTGTGTGTGTGTACGATATCTCAAATTCTATAAGACTAAAGACCTATGTAACTACGGATTCCTCAATCTAACAGTAATGGGAAGAGTTGAATAGGTTCAGGTAACAATTGAATAACCGGAAGTAGTAGTATTTCAACAAAAATCTTCTAAATATTATTTTTTGAAAATGTATGTTATTGTAAATATTAAAAAAACAAAATTCTCTATCCGACACATTTAAAAAAAATATTATATCTTTTATAGATATAAAGATATAATCTATAAAATAATCTGTTGTAATAAGTCTCACAGCCTGCTCACAGCCCAAACATTTCCATGGTAACTACTTGAGAAATTTAAATGTGTGTAATTGACAGATAAATGTCACTAATGTTAGTGTCAAAAATTCAAAGATAGTAGGTACTGCAGCCTTTTTCTGGGAACGATATTTAATATTTCTTATTGTACTATTAATTTTATATTTAAAATTATAGGTATATTACATGAACCCTTCAGAAATACCGCCATTCCGTTAATGAATTGGTAAAACCTCGAACATTTAGAAGAAATGGAAAAACTTGCTCATAGAATGCATTTAAAATTATAGAAAATACGTAAATATAAAGATTAGATGTATTTAGAATTTTTTGTATGTACAAGAAATGTTAAATACAATACTTATATAGACCACAATGGAAAGGGCGAGAGGTATTGTGATGACCACAACAGTTAATATCACTTCCGGTTTAATCGATATTAACTTTCATATTTCCAGTGCCGCTCCGTGAGTAAAAGGCGCCTTTGTGCAAAGTTATATTTCAGCGTCGCCCATGCCATAATGTATAATTTGCAAATAACACTCTTTAAATTTTAAACTATACTTTTAATTCTTCGAAAAATGCTAAATTAATATGTTGATGAAATATCCTTTGTTAATTTCATTGTTGTAATCAATATTATTATCTTATAATCAAAATTGTTTGTTGCAATCAAAAATGTTATAGCAACTAAAAAATGTCAAAAAAATTTTCGTTTAGCAGGATACTTTTTTTGTACAAAATTTATTATCGAATTTATTTTTGCAATCAGTATTATTGAGCTATAACCAAAATATTCATTGTTGTAATCAACGTCTTCACAGAGGTTTTGAATATAACAATACTAGAAAAATAACAGTTTGGTAGGAAAATTATTTTACTTAAACTTAATTAGAGATTTAATTGTTTCCTTCTATCACCTTACTGTGTAAGTTGTACGACATTTTTTTCTTTACGAATAAAAGCAATTTGCAAAAAAAATATTATCTACTGTCATAAAATGGCGCCCCACATGATCAGGCGCCTTTGTATGCGTATATTTTGGTGTATTGGAAAAGTTCAAAAAGGAAAAGGCAAATTTAAGGCCAAACTGAGTTCCATTAAATTCCTTACATGTTATTTAAATTCCTACAACTTGCTACAATATTATTGGTGTACAGACAACCAATAGGAGTCCGTATTAATGATGTCATCAGAATCCTTACACAGGATATTTCCGGCTATTTTCCGTATTATTCGGTTGTCGTTTTTTGGAGCAAATGGATGTGTGTATGCTCTTTGATTTTTTACCTCTCGCTAAGAGAGGTATTGCATTCATGCTAAAAATCGCATATCCAGATTTTATTGAATAAGCACGTTTTAAGGTCCCTACAATCCGATTTTAACATTTTTACGATGATGTCTGTGTGTGTGTGTGTGGATGTGTGTGCGTGTGTGTATGTGTGTGTGTGGGATGTTGGAAGGACGGTTACTCAAAAACTATAAGACTTAAAATTTGTTTAACAACGTATTTCCCAATCGGACATTCATGGGAAGATCTGAAAAGGTTTTGGTAATAATTGGACAACCGGAAGTAGAAGATTCTTGAAAAAAAATCTTCTAAATATTATTTTTTGAAAATTTTTCTTGGTAATATTAAAGAAAATTAAATTCTCTATCTGATACATTTAAATATTTTATTATATATTCCATAGATTTAGAGATAAAAGAAGTATAATATATAAAATAATCTGTTGTAATAAATTTGACAGCCGAAAGAATGCCATGAAAAATAGTTGATAATTTAAATTATTTGTAACTGACAGATAAATGTCAGTGTCAGAAATAATGAGTAATGAATTAAAAATGTACTTGGAGAATCCCTTAGTTCTTGATCTGTGACTATTATGGAGATGACAAGTCTAGGTTGAAGGACTTAAATTTGTTTCAAACATTATGGGACAATGTACACCAGTACTATAGACTAGAGTAACTTTGAATTGCGAAAAAGCTATCAAATTCTTCTCAAGTAAGTTGTAAATATTGACAAAATTACACATCGATATAAGAATAATCGGAGTGCAATCTATCCGTCACTTTATTAAAGGGAATTAGTGTTATTTAGATATAACATGTATGAAAAAATAAAATGTAAAAGAAGATATGTAAGAATAGATGCTCAATCCATATATACATTTTAGACCGCCCAAAATTAATGTTTTTACTAGAAGAATATGAAGAGAAAGTAAACAAGGTTGTTCAAATTGAAAATTGCTGTTACCAGCCTAATATTTATATATGGTAAACTCTACTTTGTAATTTATTGTAACATAATTTATGGTAAAATATCTTTATGTTGAGACATGCTATTATTGAATAATAAAGAAGTTTATACGTCATAGATTTATATGAATATATTATTTGTATTTATAAAAATATTCTTTGCTTTATGCATACAGCCAGGTAAAATATACGGCGAGAGGTTATGTGCTGGCCACATCAGATTTTTTTGTACGATGTTTAATAAATTTAACTGAAAGTTTTGTACGAATGTATTTTGGGTACATGAATTGTAACAATCTATAAGATCTTACTGTAAGTGTGATATGTCCATGTTATTTTATATGTTACATTTGTGTTGTATAATTGTTGTAGACCTTGAAGAAGATGTAAGGGTTCACCGAAACGTCGGTATAGTAAGAATAAATGCTGTTTGACTGAACTTTCGAGTAATTGTTAACACCTAATCCACATCACAATTGACAAATTACCCACAGTTACTATCAGAGTTTTACTTATAATTTTTACCTTCCGTCACCTATAGGTAAGGAAGGTATTGTCTTTGGTCAAAAAATTCGGTGGTGAGTTTTCATTGAATAAGCACGTTTTAGGGTCTTTACAATACGATTTTACTATTTTTACGATGATGTCTGTATGTGTGTGTGTGTGTGTGTGTGTGTGTGTGTTCGGGTGTGCGTGTGTGTGTGTGTGTGTATGTATGTGTGTGTGTGGGGACGCCGTTTCGTGCACGATATCTCCAATACTAGAATTCCAAAAATTACAATTCTTGCGTATTCCTCTTCCTTACAACCATATGCAGACTTGATTAGATTTTGGTTATAATTGGTCAACCGGAAGTACCCTCATTTGAAGATTTTAACAGTTTTTCTTGAAAAAATCAGTTAAATGTTATTATAACTTAAAGAATATATTATTGTCTATACGATTTGATTGCATTTTATATTTGATATTCAACAGATATAGAGTTAAAGAAGAATAACGATAATAAATTTTATATAAATTTCATAATTCAGCCAGCTATGCTAACTTTACCATGGAAACTGCTAATATATTCAGGTAATTCAAATTGACAGATGTCAGTATCAATAAAAGAATAAGGGAAGTAACTAGTGTTAGAAGTTTCTAGATATAAGAGAGACGATTACATTGGTTTGAATATGTCATGAGGAGAGATAAATATATTAATAGAAGGTGGAAGAAACATACGAAGACCAAATATAAGATGAAAAGACTGTATTGTAGAAGACTTGAGAGAAAAGGAACTGAATGAGGACGACACGGAAAACAAAAATGAGTGGAAGAAAATAAAAAATAGCGACCCCCTAACGAATGGGAAAAATTAAAGAAGAAGAAGAAGATGTCAGTGTCAAGTGCAATTTGCATAGTTTGTTTATGAAATAACTTTACTGGAAATATAGGATCTTTTGCAAGAAAGTTTATGTATGGGGCGCGTGCAGTAACATGACTGACCCGTGTCAAAATGACAGCAATTCATTATGTCCATAACTGACAAGTGTTATAATTTTTCAACCAAAATTTCATAATATTCTTATTTCATGTGGTTTGTTTGTACCAAAAATTTATAATCTTTTGCAAGAAAATTTATGTATGGAATTTGTACATAATACACAGGATTGACGGAAGGTATTGTGCTGGCCACATCAGATTTTTTTAATTTATAATAATTTTATGGAAATTTCTGCATAAATAAAATATACAGCAGGGATTTTATGTTTTCGATCAAATTCTGGTTCTTTAATATAAAATACTGGGCAGGATACTAGCATATACTAAGCTTTGTCCACTAATACATATTTAAGAAACAGTATTATTATTAAATTAAACATTTTAAAATAGCTTCGCAATGAACAAATTTATCTTTTCATAAATCCGTACGAGTTTAAAGTGATGTATCAACTTGTATTATATTATTTTCGTGCACGGACTTTATTTATAATTTTTTTCGGTAAAGTTGAACTTCAATCTTGCTACTTCTTTTCCACAGTGGTTTATATCAGCTTTACTTTTAGTTCAGTTTTTGTTTTTACCCGCAACCCGTATCCAGTTTCTGAAACCTTGACACATTTGATAAGAGAAAACTTTTAATCCAAAACTCGTGTCATACAACTTTTGATGTTTAAAACATTTTTCAACGTGGTAGTACTTTCAAATTTCCAATAATTTTTAACCTGATTTTTCAGTGATATCAGTGCGTTTATGTAAAACGTAGAGATCCTATAACTTGCGCAGTATCAGTGAAGAACAAGACAGCAAAAAATAAATTTCTCTCCGTTGGATGTGCGCCAAAAGGAGGTGGGAGAAAACTCTAGGATAGATAGCGCTCTAACAGGCCAGGACCTCGGGGAAATTCTATTCGAAGGTGGTGAAGTTTCTGTTTTTTTATTGTTCAATGTATGTAAAATAGATCGAGCTTAAATTTACATATGTTAGGAAGTGAAGAAGTTTTGTAAGAGTGTGATTTGGATCAGAAAGTGGAGTGTTCAAGGATATAGGTTAGGTGTTCATCATGCAGCTAAAATGTTTTATTCACAATCGGTTAGTAATATGTTTGTCTCGAATCTTCAGAACAGTTGGAAAAAGAGACATTGTTAACTTCACTTTCTAGCTAGCTGAAAATGCCGGCTAGCGAAATGCCCGGTACGCGACAATTGGACAACTGGCATCTGGACAAGTCATACTGGGCGATCTTTAAGTATACAATTTGGTGGATTTCTGCAAGTTAGAAACGACGCTCTGATTTTTCTAAATAATATACCTTAACTCTACACATACAAGGTGATTCATAAAGAGTGTGCCAAAGTAAAACCATATATTGGGGGAATCACTTTAAGTAAAAAATGTTATATGAAGGTATCTCCGGAAACTTATCCTTACAGAGTTACAGCCCTTTCAAAGTGCATTTCTTCAGACACATTTTTATTGATAACTCTAGTTAGTTACACTAAAATTATGAAACTGTATATGACCTAATGCTAATTTAGATGCATATCTATACTTTCTTTTGTTTCCGTATCTCGACCAGAGGTGTCCCATATGGGAAGTCATGAACGTTTTTACCTTCCGTCACCTTTAGGTAAAAAAGGTATTGTCTTTGGTAAAAAAATTAAATAATGAGGTTTTAGTGAATAAGCATGTTTTAGAATCTCTACAATACGATTTTACCATTTTTACGATGATGTCTGTATGTATGTATGTATGTATGTATGTATGTATGTATGTATGTATGTATGTATGTATGTATGTATGTATGTATGTATGTATGTATGTATGTATGTATGTATGTATGTTTGTATGTATGTGTGTGTGTGTGTGTGTGTGTGTGTGTGTGTGTGTGTGTGTGTGTGTGTGTGTGTGTCTGTGTGTGTGATGAAAGTTTAAGTTATAAGTTAAAGAATATATTATTCTCAATATTCTCATTTTATACTTCATATTCAATAGATATAGAGTTAAAGAATTATAAAGATATTCAATTTCATAAATCAGCCAGCTATGTTAACCATGAAAATTGCTAATATATTCAGATAATTCAAATTGAGGGAATAACTCTAGTATTACAAATTTCTAGAAAGATACAAGAGAGACGATTACATTGGTATGAACATGTCATGAGGAGAGATGAAGAATATATTGGAAAAACAATGAATATCTTAGTAGTAGAAGGTTGAAGAAACAGAGGAAGACCAAAGACAAGATGGAAGGACTGTATTGCGGAAGACTTGAGAGAAAAGGAACTTAATGAGAACGACACGCAAAACAGAAATGAGTGCAAGAAGAAAATAAAAAATAGCGACCCCTAATGAAAGGAAAAGCTATAAAAGAAGAAGAAGATGTCAGTGCAAAATGCAATTTGCATAGTTTGTTTATGAAATAATTTTACTGGAAATTTAGAATCTTTTGCAAGAAAATTTATGTATGGAATTTATACATAATACACAGGATTGACGGAAGGTATTGTGCTGGCCACAACAGATTTTTTGTACAAAAAATTACGAGCTTTAATTTACTGGATTACATATCAACATAGAAAATGATTTAAATTTAATTTTTATGACAATATAGTATATGACATAATTTACATGTACGTTAAGGTATACGTGTAAAATAATTGCAATAAATACAACAGAAATACCGATAAAATCAGTTTTAGTAATTTATTTCAACATAAATTTCAATCAATTAGAATATATAATCATAAAAAGTATACGTCTTCATACAGTTAACATTTTAATTTATGTTTTGTTACCTGCGATTAATTTTCTTTTATGTATAATAAAGGTTAAAATGTACTTAGATTCTAACTGCATAATAATCTCAAGTATCATAAAATCTACTGTATACTCGTAAATAGATAATAAATGTGTTTTTTGCCTATATTTATATATAGGTAGTATTGCCTTTTACTATTAATATTAAAAACGATTCACATTTTTTTGTTTTTAACTGTATTAGTAGTTTTAAGGTGATAAATTATTAATCAACCAATTTTTGTTTCAGGTCAGTGATGTGATATTATTATCTATTTCCCAAAGTTTCTATGTGAGTATCTACTTATTTACTTTGTTCTAACTTTCAAAAATTCAATTGGTGCAATAAAAAATTAGAAGTGTGTTTCACGTAACTAAATAACGATGGTTTATATAGTAAAATTATTTCTGCTTTTTGATTGACTAGAATGCACTCCTCGTTCACAAGAGCTAAAAAAGTTACCTGTTAGCTGTAAGTTGTCAAATAAAATCGACAAAAACAAGTAATATTTAAGCATGTTTCTGAGTTCGAAAATCTGGTTACACGAATGTAAATTATTTATTTTATGCATGTAAAATTGAAAACACAAAAAAATCTGATGTGGCCAGCACAATATCTTCCGTCAATTCTATATATGTTCCACACAGAAATATTTTGGAAAGTATTCTATGGGCATTTTCTTTTTAGGGCAGAAATGAATTGATCTTATCTCGTACTGAACTAAACTACTCCTAAAAAGAATAGGATGTTTCTTAAAATAAGAAGCAGAAAATAAAAAGATATTTAGCATTATATTTAATAATATAATAATCTGCTGAATTGGTTTATAGCTATAATCTGTTGTATTATCTTATGTGATTTGTTTTTGCCACCTTAAATTATTTTACATTTTAATATTTCCAGTAAAATCTTTTCATATAGATATTATGTAAATTTTATTTGACACTGTCATCTGTCAATTAGTAATATTTGAATATTCTGTTTCCATGGTGTAGCTTTTAGCAGCATTAGGTTGCAAGATATTTCTTTATAATTCTTTATCTCTAAATTCATTGAATATGAAGAAAAAATATAATTAAATCGAATAGAGAATAACATATTCTAATAAAATAAAACAATATTTAGGTTTAGTTATGTAATTTTTTTATTATTTATACGACGTTTCGACAGCGAAGAGCTGTCTTCATCAGGTAAATAACAAAGGAAAAAATTATAATTTTTGGAATTGTAGTGTTGGAGTTATCGAAGGAGAATTTTTTGTTACATACACACATACAGACATCATCGTAAAAACATTAAATTCGTATTGTAGGGGCTCTAAAACGAACTTATTCATTAAAAACTCACCATCGAATTTTTTGACTAAAGACAATACCTTCCTTACCGGTGACGGAAGGTAAAAACTTAATTTATATTTGTCAAATGAGTGACGTATGAGCTGACATCAGCCATTTTTTTAAAAAAATTGTGTACAAACAATGAAACAAATAGCATGAATACACTACTTACAGTGCCACTTTCAATAAGATAATCCTCCAATTGCTAGCTTCTATGTCTTATTTTGATTGTCAGTAGTCCTACTTCTAATAAATTTGTTTGCTATAATAAATATATGCAGAAATGATATTTGGTAATGTAAGTTTAATAAACCTCAATCATATTTTAAAAGAATTCCTTTTTACCTCTCGCTAAGAGAGATTCATGCTAAAAATCGCATATCCAGATTTTATTGAATAAGCACGTTTTAAGGTCCCTACAATCCGATTTTAACATTTTTACGATGATGTCTGTGTGTGTGTGTGTGTGTGTGTGTGTGGATGTATGTGTGTGTGTGTGTGTGTATGTATGTAGGATGTTGGAAGGACGATTACTCAAAAACTATAAGACTTTAAATTTGTTTAACTACGTATTTCCTAATCGGACATTCATGGGAAGATCTGAAAAGGTTTTGGTAACAATTGAACAACCGGAAGTAGAAGATTCTTGAAAAAAAATCTTCTAAATAATATTTTTTGAAATTTTTTCTTGATAATATTAAAGAAAAATAAATTTTCTTTCTGATACATTTAAATATTTTATAATATATTCTATAGATTTAGAGATAAAAGAAATATAATATGTAAAATAATTTGTTATAATAAATTTTACAGCCGAAAGAATGGCCATGGAAAATAGTTGAAAATTTACTTTTTTTCTAACTGACAGATAAATGTCAGTGTCAGAAATCCGAAGACATTACTGAAGAGTTTTTCTGGGAAGTACATACATTATATTATTTCTTAATGTATTAATAGAATTGGAAACATTTCGAAAAATTAGAAGAGGACAAAATTTCTTCATCAAAAATGAATTTAAAATTAAACAATCTAAATATATATGGAATAGATATATGCGTAAGTAGAATTTTTGGTGTAGAGTATACAAGAAATGTTAAATACAATAGGGAGCGAGCAGTCATATGATTTTGTTGGCCTTGACAAGCAGATATGGAGGCCCATGTCAGAATGATAGCTAGTAATTATGTATAAATTTCTCATTCTAAATTTAGTGATTTTCCAATTCCATGTGGAGCAGAATTAAATGTTAAATATCTAAGGCATACAAGTAAATTTTAAACTCCTGGTGATAAATTGACGTAAATTTAGAAAATCTTAAATTTTTTAATGAAAAATTCTAACATTTGACATCTATGTACATAATTACTAATTATCATTGTGAAACGGGCCCACACATCTGCTTGTGAAGCCCAAAAATGTAACATTACTGTTCGCGCCCTATACTTATGTAACCAAAAAAAGGAAGTGGCGAGAGGTATTGTGCTGGCCACAACAGATTTTTTTTTATTGAATTTGTTCTTCTTATAAAATTGATTTTGCATTTTATATATTGGCACAACCTAACCCCCTCTCCCCCGGCGTCATTAGTGTCCTACTTTACTCTTTAGGATGTCAAGAAATTGGCAACAGTAGATAATGTGACCGGTTGTCTATCAGTAAAAAAAATATAACAGAAAATGTGTGTTGACCCCATTACAACTTGCTAAAAAAACCTTTTTATTGTGGATTAGTACATAACTTACACAGTTATTACATATAAGGCCCGATCCTACAACTTCTAGTTAAAGTGGTAGTTAGTGATAACCAACGGTTATGTTACAAAATGAGGTCATGCAAAAAAAAAAGTTTTTTTTTGTTTAAATCGAACAAGCATATTCTAATTGATCATAATTTAAGATTAAAAAATTTTTTATTTACATTTTTTGTAGTATAAAATTGTTTTAAAGTATATTTTTAAAAAGTTGCATGTTGTGTCGTCACATTTCAGAATAGCAAGTTCAGACTCATTTCATGGAGACTTATCATATGAAGACAGAATTTTTAAAAGAAAAAAATAAGTAGACTATAAATTGAAAATTCCATATCTAAATATGCTATAATTTATTCATATAACTACATTATTTTCATTTTTATAAATATAATTTTCATTTGGCCTGAAGTTATCCACGCGTCACATTAGCTCTGCTTCTTTGTAAAGATTTGAGATTAGACGCTAGAAGTTTGTTCAGCTATAGAATCGCACGCCAGGCATTGAATTAAATATATTTTCGCTAGTATTTTGGCACGATGGTACAAAACAACATTTCACCGATACGTCTACTTTCGTAAATTTCAGGTTATCTTCAAATGTCACTTTGACGTTTAGAACCTAGTATGAAAATTAATATGGCCGCTTATATTGAAATGTGACATCACTGGGCGGGGGACCAATGGCAGCGGAAGGTAAAAAAGCTTTTTACCTCCCTCTGGTCTGTTGTCTGCAACTTGAAGCATAAAATTATTTAATTGAAGAACTACAAGGTACAACGTGTGTACTAATAATTGTGTAGAAAGTGTGATAACACAGTCCATTTAATTATTTCCCTTGTATCTTAATTTTTTCTCTATAAACAATGTTGTGTAGAGCAGTAAATCCTTTCTCTAATGAATCACTCTAGTGAGACGATGCGATTTTTCTAAGGCGCTCTTTGATCATGCGGTGTCGCACGGCGCATGCATCCTAGTGTGCCATGCATCACGGTGTTCACGACTAATTTACAAAGTAGACGTACGTTAACTCGTTAATAAAGGTGTCTCGAGTCTCTGACGCCGGAGATGCTTTTTGATCTTGCTACGTGCGCAACAAGGATAGGACATGTGGTTGCTTTGCAGATTATTTTAGCAATGACCTTCAACAGCGTTGCTTTTATTTGCTGTTTGATGTATTAACTAATTAAAAATCATCAAATAATTGGTATTTATAATTATCAGGGTAATTTTATAATGCTGATTACACATTAACTTGAATATAAAATAAAACATAACAAGAAATACCTATCTACTCTTAATACGTTGATCGCCGTAATGGTAATAATTTTTGACATCTGGGGCCAGCCTTTTTTTATTTAAACAGTACAAAATGTCATAAATAAGTCACTGAACCACCTCATATGACGTTCATTATTTGATATGAATACGAAGCAAGTGTGCATCGCATGGCCTGAAATAATACCAATTTATCCGTGGCATTTGTTTATTACATCTACATAAAATAGCTGAATACTTTAAAAGAATGCAAATAAAAGCAAAAAGTTAATAAAAAATTGTATAGCTAATACTAAATATAATACATATATTAAACATTCAGCGGGACCAATAAAAAAAAATTCATTGGACCGTCCATTCTTATCACCCATAACATAACTATTATCATATGAAGCATCTGTGAGCAGTGTGGCTCCAAGTAAAATTCTACGAGCGAAACACAAGTGAGAGTCGTGTCCCATAGTTAGGGGCCATGCGACTCACAAGTGCTTCGTATGGCGGTCAACGTGTTAAACCTATTAAACGCTGTTGATGCGAAAACAATATTACATAAATAATTTTTTACCTTCCGTCACCTTTAGGTAAGGAAGGTATTGTCTTTGCTCAAAAAAATCGATAGTGAGTTCATATTCAATAGATATAGAGTTAAGAATTATAAAGATATTAAATTGCATACATCAGCCAGATATGCTAACCATGGAAACTGCATATATATTTAGATAATTCAAATTGATAGATGTCAATATCAATGAAAAAGAAACGAATGTGGCAGAGATGAGGATGTTGAGATAGATGTTGTGGAATACACAGAAAGATACGGTAAGGAATGAAAGAATGAGGGAAATAACTCGAGTGTTAGAAGTTTCTAGAAAGATACAAGAGACACAATTACATTGGTATGAACATGTCATGAGGAGAAATGAAGAATATATTTTCAAAAAGAATGAATAGCTTAGTAATAGAAGCTGGAAGAAATAGAGGAAGGTCAAAGATAAAATGCGAGAACTGTACTGCGGAAGGCTTGAGAGAAAATGAACTGAATGAGGACGCAAAATAGAAATGAGTGGAAAAAGAAAATAAAAAATAGCGATCCCTAACAAATGGAAAAAGCTAAAGAAGAAGAAGATAGTGTCAAGTGTAATTTGTTCACTTGAACAGAAATTAGAAATAATACCTAATAAAAATAAATTAACCCAACATGACAGATAAACCGTTAGACATTTGTTAATTTTTTGTTTCAATTCCACGGAAATAGTTATTTTTGGTTATTTTCGATATTTTCATACATAATTTCTGCCGTTACAAAGCACACAAAATAAATTTTGATTCAGATGCAGAATTTTATGCCCTACAACTTTTATTTGAAGCTTTTTCACGTAAAACTATTAAGAAAGCAGGAAATTACAAAAGTCTGATTTTACATGTTAAAATCCTATGTTCGGCTGTGCCGGTCACCAGTCTGTATAATTTTGAATGGAAATGCAAGTACCTATTTGACACCATTGTAAAGCAAATTTAAATTTATTTCAAAAACAAGTACATTTATAGATATTAAGGATACAAGTTTGATATAGCGTTCATTATTAGGCTATATCAAACGTGTATCCTTCAATATTTTATCTACGACAGTTTAAATTGATCTTAAAATACATTTTTCATTTAATTTTTGACATAATGAGAAACATTGAAATGTTCATTCGTAGCCGATGTTATTAATACGTATCAGTGCCATTAAATCACTCATAATGACATTCAAATTGGTGTACTAATTACATATTAGCGCACTGTCGTAGATAAAATAAATAAAATGTTTATATAACTTTATGAATTATATACTTATTGACATTGTTTTAAGAATTTTTACAGACAGTTTTAGAACTATTTTCGAAAATAACAAATACTGTAATTGACAAAATGTTGGTGTGTTTTAATAAAAATAAAATAGATTTGTTTTACTAGACAATTTTATATAAACATAATATTGCATAAGTATGTCATTTATGTTACAGTATATGGATATCTATAAATTCGTAGTAGTCCTGATTTATAATTATTAATCTTATATGAAAGGTAATCTATTTCCCAAATAATTGAATCATGCAGTGGTTGTACCTATAGTATGACAATAAAATCCATTCCATATCCACTTGAAACATAATCAGCAGCATTGATTTAGTATAATTCCCCTTAACACAAGTCAATTTCGCACTAACTGAATTACCTGTATTCATTCGACAAGGCCTTGCAAATATCACCAAGGGTATGGAATATTCCTGCCAGGGGCGTAGTGTAGCAGGAGTAAGAAATGTTTTAAATATTCATATAAGTGGAAAAACATGAAAATAAATATAAAGAATTCATATTTTTGTAACAATAATTATTTGAATCGTACCTGAAATAAATAAAATTTAAACTACCAATGTAATCATAAACTGTTTTTATATTTATATTTTATATATTTATTTTTGAATTTTGAATGCTTTTATTGTAACATATATTTTTATAATAATAAAATAACAGTAGTATCTTATGTACTCTAATACACTACTGAATTTGTCAAAATGAGCGGAGCAAAAATCTGAATTCATACAATTCATAGATGACCTTGATCGGACATCTTTCAATTTTTTTACTGTAGTTATTACTGTAACATTCAGACACACTTCATAATCGATTGCACCAATGAACTTAAATATTAATCGTTTCTTAAATTAACAATATTACACCGAAATGAAATGTCAAATGAATTATTATTCGTTGCTGTCAATATTACGAAATTTAAGCCTTGTTGATACCTACAACTGGGCATCAATTATTTAAATACGAAGAATAGTATATTGAAAGACAAGTAATACAAATAGACATTATAATACGTGTTTTTCATACTATTTTTCCTATTTCGCATTAAATTGCTTTTATTTCAAAATTATTATTAGAAGAAATATTAAAATATCAAGGTTATGAAGCTACAAATAAATACTTTGAATTTTAATTTAAAAGATTCAATTTACATAATTTAAAAAATCACCAAAAACATTTGTACAAAATTATTCATTGTAACACTGTTTTTGATAAAAACATTTGTACAAAATTCACTTTGTGAACGCGAAATAGGACAAGATTTTTGTGAAAAATTCATGGATTTTACAGGGCTATGAACCCAGGACTTTTCTGTCTAACTTTATTTATACGCAGCTTTAAATTCTGAACAATTTTGCACTATCACTGTATAGTTTTTGCCGTAAAATGAACAAAAGAGCAGGACATTATATAAAAATAATATCTCATGTTAAATCCTTATGTTCACCTCTAACTGCCTCTACTCGATATACAAATCTCTACTCAAATACAATACAGCATGGTCTGCAAGTTAATGAGCATAAAACGAAATTTATGCTCTGACGAGAATATAGTCATTTATATCCTCTTGGAGTTGATCATTTTCTAACAAGTGTGTTAGAATTTATTCATGTCATGTCAAGATATATTCACGTTAATATTAATATCTCCATTGTACATGTGTCATTATTTGTAATGTTCAATTACATATGTACATACATGAATAGCATAACCGCACCCAAGCATATCAAAGATAAATCATTTCTAGACTAGAATTGTACATTATGGTTTTACTAGTATTTTTAATTTCCGCCTTCCACATATATTTATGGCATAAAAATCGTACTAACAAAATTAATAACTACACCTAATTTTCAAATTAAGTTAAAATAGAAATAATTATATAAGAGGGTCACTCTAGAATAATTGTTGAGAATAATACATATAGTTCATATTTTTTTAAATTTTATGTTATAGTAATTAACGTATCAAGGGTGTTATAAGGACAATAACGCCTGAGGTCAACAGTGTGCTTTCCGAGGGCCTCCTGCCCGAGGTGTGTACGTTGACCGAAGGCATTATTGTCCGTTTAACGCCCGTGGTACGTTCAACGGTTAATGTCCGACCGATATATTATTTTATTAAAGATTTTTGTCCTATCATTGTGATTTTTGTTAGAGATATTAATCTATTTGCTTGCAAACGCTGTAACTAGGTAACGCGATATTCTTGTTTGTATCCTCCCCAGAGTTTCTGTATTCTGTACCCAATAGCAACAACGTCAAATTTATAACACACCCTAGGGTGTTATTTGGTATATAACAACCCTGAAAGCAGGGTTGTTATGATAACAATAACGTAACGGTCGGACATTAAATATATTTTTGTGCAACCGGCCGCGAAATAGGCATTTCGCAGCCGCAATATAGGCCACGAAATTGAATTTCGCGGTTGTTGTTATGGAAACAGCCGCGAAATCCATTTCGCGGCCGCTGTCATGGTAGCGAAATTGAGTAAACAATCACTATGATTTTTTCAAAACTAATTGTTTTGTTTATCAAATGTCAATTCCATAGCTACCTTGAAAGCCAACTTTCAATTTACAGTGAAACTGTTTAAAATTAATAAAATTTGTAATTACATATTTTTTACGGTTGCACAAAAAATATTGTGTACACCTTGTCCGCGAAATCCTTTAGCGGCCTCGGCGACAATTTTTCTCTCGGTACGCTAAAGAGTGATTTCGCGGCCTTGATATACAAATAACTATTAAAGTAGTTCTCTTCAATAATAATATACTGTAACATTTGTGATCCCGACGCCACTGAGTCTAGCTCGAACGTGACCGCCGCTGCTGGTAGAATGTTTCTTGAACGATAACGTAATCGTCACAAACACGTCGCGACCTGTTTAATTATTTAGGAGCCTAAGTCCTGCCCATTCTTCTATTAGCGAGAGTATTGCCCCATATGATTTACAAGGAGGTTATACTGTATACGAGTACACTAAGTTGTTTTTCATATGCCAAAAGTAAAGAAGATGATCCTTTAAATGGCGGCTGAACTATTATTACCCGTTATTTGGTCCTCAATTTTAGTAAATTTTAAGTCTACAGTATGTCCCGGGATTGCGTTTCCAAGTGGATTTTTTTAAATTTTACAAAAAAAAGTTATATAGAAAGAACTATTTTTGCTTCACTTGAAACACTTACTTCACCTTTAATTTAAAATATATCAATTAGATTTTTATTATCTCCATCCTCGAAATTAGGAAAGTGCATTTGATACATGGCTTGCTTAACCCGCTTGCAACATGTCATGTTTAATCTGACATTTGTTGTTATCTTTCATATCTTTTCATTTCATGGCCCCCAAAGAGCCCAGATTTGACAATTGCAGATTTTTATTTGTGGGGACGTTTAAAACAACTAGTGTATGCAGAAAAATTATCCAATGATGCAGAGGTATTAAAAAATCGCATAAGAGATATTATATCCGGCTTAACAATTCAGGATATCCAAAATAGCTTTGAAGAGCTATCTCGGAGGATTGAATTATGTAGTGACGAAGGTAGAGGGTTTATAAAATGAAAGAATAAGGGAAGTAATTCTAGTGTTAGAAGTTTCTAGATATAAGAGAGACGATTACAATGGTTTGAACATGTCATGAGGACAGATAAATATATTAATAGAAGGTGGAAAAAACATAGGAAGACAAAATATAAGATGAAAGGACTGTATTGTAGAAAACCTGAGAAAAAAGGAACTGAATGAGGACGACACGCAAAACAAAAATGAGTAAAAATAGCGATCCCCTAACGAATGGGAAAAACTAAAGCATAAGATGTCAGTGTCAAATGCAATTTGCATAGTTTGTTTATGAAATAACTTTACTGGAAATATAGGATCTTTAGCAAGAAAATTTATGTATAGGGCGCGTGCAGTGACCTGACTTTGCTGACTTTGGCAAGCAGATATAGGAACCTGTGTCAAAATGACAGAAATTAATTATGTCCATAACTGACAAGTGTCATAACTTTTCATTCAAAATTTCATGATTTTCTTATTTCATGTGGCTTGTTTGTTATCAGAAGTATGGAATTCAGTTGCCGAGAAAGGGAATCATAAAATACCAAAAATTTAGAATCTTTTGCAAGAAAATTTATGTATGGAATTTGTACATAATACACAGGATTGACGGAAGGTATTGTGCAGGCCACATCAGATTTTTTATTATTGACCCACCGCAAGTTATTGTAGTTTCAATTGCAGATTAGTTTCTTTATAGTCAAACAAAAAAGTTCTTCATATAACATTAAAAACTATAAATTCAAATTAAATTATTAATATGATTTTAAATCTGCGAATATCACCATCTTTGTGTGCTTGTCATCAATTACCGTTCAGAACCGAAATTCGAGGACGAACCCAAAACCGATGAAACGTTACAATTTTCATTTTCTTGAACCGAAACTAAACCTGAACCGACATTTATTTCCTGAACCTGAACAGAACCTGAACTATAAAATACATTTTAATATAGGTTCTTGATTTTAAAGTAGTCGAGAGAAAAACCTTCTAAAATGAAATAAAACTACTAGAAATTATTGGGTGTTATTTATTTTTCAAAAAAGAAGAAAAAATACGAGTATTAAGTAACGTATATATTAATGATATTTACAATAATTATTACTAAGTCAATCGTTATTCCTTTTACGGAATATAAAATTATTTTAAATAATTGTAGTAGATTTTTGTACCGTACGTTACCACTACTGAAAATAACCATGTAATCAGTGGCGGATTTATGATTTTGCCGCCGGTAGGCTGAAATATTTTGCCGCCTATTCTCAGGGGCGGATTTAAACTCTTTTGGGCCCTAGGCAAAATCTTTATTTTTGGCCCCTACATAAAAACAAAATATATTTAAAACATGTATATAAATAGTTCGAATCAATTGCCTCTTTAGCCTAGGCCAAAGTCTGCCCCTGCCTATTCTTGTCAGAAAGGTAAGATTTTGGCACATTTTTGAGCCTTTCTAGAAGTCGTGTACTATGTAATTCTCCTGTTCCTGTTACCTACGAATATTTACTAAGGTAAAGCATCTGAAATATATCTAAAATTGGATACAAAATACAGCATATAGAAAGTAAAAAATCTGATGTGGCCAGCACATAACCTCTCGCCGTATATTTTACCTGGCTGTATGCATAAAGCAAAGAATATTTTTATAAATACAAATAATATATTCATATAAATCTATGACGTATAAACTTCTTTATTATTCAATAATAGCATGTCTCAACATGAAGATATTTTACCATAAATTATGTTACAATAAATTACAAAGTAGAGTTTACCATATATAAATATTAGGCTGGTAACAGCAATTTTCAATTCGAACAACTTTGTTTACTTTCTCTTCATATTCTTCTAGTAAAAACATTAATTTTGGGCGGTCTAAAATGTATATATCTGGATTGTGCATCTATTCTTATATATCTTCTTTTACATTTTATTTTTTCATACTTGTTATATCTAAATAACCTTAATTCCCTTTAATAAAGTGACGGATAGATTGCACTCCGATTATTCTTATATCGATGTGTAATTTTGTCAATATTTACAACTTACTTGAGAAGAATTTGATAGCTTTTTCGCAATTCAAAGTTACTCTAGTCTACAGTACTGGTGTACATTGTCCCATAATGTTTGAAACAAATTTAAGTCCTTCAACCTAGACTTGTCATCTCCATAATAGTCACAGATCAAGAACTAAGGGATTCTCCAAGTACATTTTTCCTTCATTACTCATTATTTCTGACACTGACATTTATCTGTCAGTTACAAATAATTTAAATTATCAACTATTTTTCATGGCATTCTTTCGGCTGTCAAATTTATTACAACAGATTATTTTATATATTATACTTCTTTTATCTCTAAATCTATGGAATATATATTAAATATTTAAATGTATTAGATAGAGAATTTAATTTTCTTTAATATTACCACGAAAAATTTTCAAAAAATAATATTTAGAAGATTTTTTTTCAAGAATCTTCTACTTCCGGTTGTCCAATTGTTACCAAAACCTTTTCAGATCTTCCCATGAATGTCCGATTGGGAAATACGTTGTTAAACAAATTTTAAGTCTTATAGTTTTTGAGTAACCGTCCTTCCAACATCCCACACACACACATACACACACACACACACACATCCACACACACACACACACACAGAGACATCATCGTAAAAATGTTAAAATCGGATTGTAGAGACCTTAAAACGTGCTTATTCAATAAAATCTGGATATGCGATTTTTAGCATGAATGCAATACCTCTCTTAGCGAGAGGTAAAAATTAAACTTTATTAAAAGTATAAAAGAAAATAACATATGAAATAAAAGAACAAACGGCCGAATTCACCATTCTTTAATCAAGGCTTGATCCACTGATCAACTAAGAAGTACAAATCGTCAAAAAATCTTCTGGTTAAGACACGTACGTGGACAATCGCTTATGCTAGATAGAATCATAGAATTTTAATTTAAATCAACGTATCGCACCCGCAACATGCGTGGTCCATGAGCACACGTGTAAATAGCATAGGGTATTCAGCCGAGAGAAATAAAGTTTCCCGTCTAAATAAAAATTCATAAAAGCCTCAAAGTCGAAATTAGGTATTCGTCGAAAATTTGCCGCCGTTAAAAATTTGCCGCCGTAGGCTTAGCCTACTTAGCCTAATAGGAAATCCGCCACTGCATGTAATGGCAAATAATTTTATATTCCTTAAAAGGAATAAGGCTTAAATTAATAATAATTGTATATTCATATATTATACAACAAGACGATTGAAAATTCTCGATTATACGAAACGTGTTGCCTGGAAACATCACGAGACCGAAGGTCGAGTGGTATTTCCAATAGGCAACTCGTTGAGTATATCGAGAATTTTCTATTGTCGAGTTGTATACAGGTAGACTATATCATGAATAAAAAAAATAAACTAAAAAGTAAATAGTAAATTTAACGTAGACGTGTAGTCTATTTTATTTTGACAGAAACGTCAAACTATATGCTATATAACCTATCATTTTCAATATAGTTGTAGTAGAATGTAAAATTACAAAGAAATGCTCGTATTTTAAAATAAATACTTGTATTACAAATAAACTAGCAACAGTGCAGTTTCTAGACTTGTGATCCAAATAATTATTTGTTTATTTGTCAAATTTTTACTTCAATGATACCTTGCTGTCAAATAATAGATACGTTTAATTATTTGTTTCGGTGCACTTGAGCTGTCAGTGTGATTTTAGATGTCTACTTAAAGCATACAAAGACGATTTTCCTCGTCAAAATCTAACTACAGATTCATTTATATACTCAATACTGTGTTCGAAGGAAAAAGATATGTCCGTGACATTGCCAGTTCTGAGTACATAGAACAAAATAATCAAACGCACCTATAAGTGAATATACGAAGGTAGGTATATTCGAATATACAAAGGTTCGTATATTCGTTCACCATGGTTACTTAATAATAATCGCTGAAATACGTGGTAACTAAGGAAAATCACGTATTCTTATTGGTTTATAACCTAATGAATGATATAGTCATTAACATACACGTTTCTTAATACTAGTATTGTTTTTCTTCTTTTTTAAAAAAAAAATAACACTAGTAATTTTTACAAGTTATATTTAATTTTATAAGGATTTTTCAGGTTGATGACGTGCGTCTTCTGCTTAATCATTTTTACTATATTATGAGCCTGTGGTCGTTATTATTAAATCCATTTTTATAATGTTTTTATATATGCGTTTGATACGAAATAAATAAAAACTTTACTTTTATTGTTTCTTTCAATGCTCTTCTCTTCCCTAGTCTGCCCGTCAAATCATTCTTTAAATTCTTATGTAATGTTATATTTGGTTCAAGTTAAATATCTTCTTTTTATATTAGGTATGTTGTGTTCTTTTCTTTTTCTGAACTCCTTTATTTATGCCTCAGTAGATTGTTCCTGAAACAATTTGCGTTTCTTTATTCTATTTCTTCTATTTGCTATTTTAATTTTGTTCCTGCCCAATTCTTAGTCAGTTCATAACAAAATTCCTATCTACCTATCTTAAAATACCAAAATTTCTTTATCCTTGTGAGCGTTTTTGGCGATATGAAATTCACTGCGCTCCATATTTATAGGTTTTGAGTTGCGTCTAATGAATATTCATGTCTTATTGGCGGTGTAATGCGCCTTCTTGTCTGCGGAATCTGGTGGTTTGTCTACGTCTACAGAATCTGGGGGTGTATGTTTAGCTCGTAATTTGCACGCGGATTTATTCCGCGCACGGCAGCAGTCGCAAGCCACCGCCACACCATCGCACGCAGATATTTCCAAATCATTCGACGTGATCTTAGATCCGACACTGCTTGAAAGAGATTCGGGAGTAGAACAGAATGCCACCATCAGTGGCGGAGGGAAGCAGACATCGTTTTAAATAGATATGGTATTTGTATAAGCAATGCTACTCGTAACACTATTCTGATACGAGTAATAGTTATTTTTTACCACCAGGAATAAAAATCAATATCTGTGATGAAAATAAACCCTAACATAGCGACTGTGTATTATTTTTATAGTTCAATTGTCTAATATAGGTTATAAGTAGCGCGTACATCTTTCTAGATTTCGTTGATAATAAGTTTAGCGAAAGCTGTAGAAGTCGTATCAACAACTTTTTGGGATTCTTCTTAGGGTTTTCATTTTATTCTTGATATTCCATTTTATAATAAAACTACATAAAACTCAAAATTCTCGAAATGAAATTTGAGAAAATCAATTTTGTTTATAACAAACATCTGGTTGTTAAAGTATGGATCTCAAAGGTTGCTAATTTCTTAAATTCATTGATTTATAAAAGATGGTAGTCAGTTTTGTTATAAATTTTTATTTTGTAACTGATATTAAAAGTAGGCTTTGTGCCTTCATTTTTCGTTGATAAAGTAACAATTTAACTTTAACTAACATCAACAGTAGATATAGTAATTAACAATAGATAAAGTATTTTTTTACCTACACATTTTTATGTACAGTTTATAAAAATAATAATTATGCATATAATGGGAAGAAAAGTTGTAATTTATAATTTTGACAAACCCGAGTAAAGTTAGTGATAGTAAGTTTAGGAACAAAGTTGTGGCTTGACATTTTAATATCGAAAATATCAGGTACAAAATAAAATAATATAGGTACGCGACGATAAAGAGTCTATCGATTCGTGAAAGATAGTTCGCTCGCTTTACTTGTCGATAAAGTATCTCTTTATCGTCTTGTAAAATAAATAACTATTAATTCTTGGATAATTTTGGATTTTTGTTGTTTCTACGAGTACTCCTGGTGCCTTTAAATAGCACTTCGAGAATAATTATACAGGACAACACTGAAAAACGGGCTATTTGAAATAACTTTTTTATTTATAATTATTTTTTAATTTTCATCATATATGTATTTGTAAACTAGACTTAGGGTGTCACAAATCATGGTATTTGACATGGTAGCGTTTCCGGTTTAACCGGAAATGACATTAACTTTACAAATAGGACACCTATGTATTTTTTATATATTTGGAATATACGTAAAATTACGAATTCAACGATATGGTTGAAGTGCATTTTTATTGAAGAAATAAATTACAATAATGTAAGAGAAAATTATGAATAATTAACCTACTAAGACATAATATTAGGCAATCTGTGAAAACAGTTGAGATAATATTGAGTAATATTTAAGTTCATTGTTAAATAGTAAGTTATTTTTGTAAGATTCTATATTGTGTTACAAAAGAATGATCAATTTGTTATCATAGCCTACCTGATATGCCTCACCAGCTTAATTATTCATAATTTTCTCTTATATTCTTCTAATTTATTTCTTCAATAAAAGTACCCTTCAACAATATCGTTCAATTCGTAATTTTACGTAGATTCTAAATATATAAAAATATATAGGGTGCCCCATTTGAAATATAAAAGTTAATTTCACTATCATCATGTCAAATACCATGATTTGTGAGCCCCTAAGCCTAGTTTACAAATATATGAAGAAAATTAAAATTAAAGTTATTTTGAGTAACCCGTTTTGCATTGCCATCCTGTATATTTATCTCCCTTGATGTTGTTTTATAAACCTCTTCTTAGTCAAGAGGTCTTTTGAAACAAATTAATCAAGTGTATAAAAATGAGGATCTAAAGAGTTTATAAAACGAGCCATATACTATACTTTCTATACGACTACAAAGTAAGACAGTAATATACGTACATTTTATATTACTTATGAAATTATTCCTTTTTTTCGAATTTATTTTTACACTGCTTCCCTGTAATGGGGTACCTGGCTCAAGTAAAATAAAGAATATATAATTTAATATAACATTAATAAGTGTACAGGGTGTAAATCCAAAAGCGAGACATAGGCGAGTAACATGGGAAATTAGTTTTTCTTTACGCAAACATTACCAAATTATTTTACGCAAAAATTCTTCAAATTAAAATTATATTGATTTAAATTATGCATCTAAATCACGTAAAATGATTATTCTATCATCTAAAAAAGTGTAGTTCTGGTTATTTATTTCTGCTATCTTAATTTGCAGTCATAGAAAAAGTATAGTATGTGACTCGTCTTATAAAACTTTTACATAATTATTATTATTAAATTACAATATACTTTATTTTTTTTAAAATATGGACACAGACTTTTAAATTTGACCTCGAATGATGACCTTGTATTTGCGTTTCATCTTTCCATGCAACATTACCGACTTATTTTAAATCCCACATCTTATTTACGAAACAAAATTAAGATAATTGTTAAGAAAAACACAATACTTTATGAGAAGAAATATAAACAGTTAAAATGGGAACTGAACTGGTATTTATTTGTCCAATTCATCCTTCTCGTTTAAATAAAGTTAATTGCCTTTCTACGCTATTTAAAGAAAAACAACACATCCAGTTTACATGTCTTCGGCGCAATAAATACATTATTTCATGTCTCGTTTCAACGACTATTTGATTGCTATCTTTTCATGTGACATGTTTACAATGTGCCACGTAGTTAGCAGCAATATTTAGGACTGAATTAAGAATGTGAACAGTATATTTAGAAGCGTGAGTAAAAAATGCTTTCAGCACGTGTTGTGGTCGACTTTTTCCTATCATTTCCGCCAAACTTTAATTGCGGTGTTTAACATCGCCCAAAATAAATTATATGGCATTTTTCTAAATTGGGTCGCAAATGGGAAAATAATTGCTTTCGATATGTAGCTCGTTCTTATATTGGTTTGTTGGTTGATAATTAATATAAACTTGGAAATAATAATAATATAAAAATGAATAAAATATGAAACGAAATATTTAAATTAGTTTTTTTAGATGTTCCATTAATTAAAATATTAATTAATATTTAAATTTGATAGAACATTTTTGCTATTAATGACGTCACCATTTTCATTATTTTAAATATAATTTCTATGAAATATAAATAAAAGTAAATGTGAATTTAAAACAAGAAAAACGTAAAAACAAAAAAAATCTTTTAAATTTACTATTTTATTTGGCTCAAGGAACAAGATACAATATATCCAACTTCATTATTTTCTAATTTTTTTAATGGAATAATATAAATATAAAACATATAGTATTATTCGAAAGTGCCATGGCCGGTTGCAGAAATATTCTTCAATTAGTTAACGGATTATCATCAAACAAACAAATGCAACGCTATATTTTAAAAGTAATGATTAATGTCATAAGAACAAGGAAACTGATTCGAATGTGTTCATTTTGATTGTCTGTTAACTAAACAAAGAATTAATTAACATTTCTGCAACCGTGCGTTAAACTATAATAAAAACAAAAATTGTTTGCAATTTTCAAAGCTAATTGAAAATAAATGGGACATATAATTTTTTTTTTTTGTATATTGCATGTACTAGTAGCAACTGTCTACCGGCTACTATGTAGCTTAGCAACGCGTCCGATACGTCTTTATGGCCTACGCTAGTAACACTTGACAACATTTGTTTTAAGGTTAGAATTTGGATTCTAATTATATTTTAAATCTTAGAAACTATAAAACACATTTAATTATTCAATATTAAGTCTACAATGTAGATTTTACCATTTACAACTCTCTTAAAAATGTTTACATTTCTGACAGTTTTTACCTTCCGTCCCCTTTAGGTAAGGAAGGTATTGTCTTTGGTCAAAAAATTCAATGATGAGTTTTTAGTGAATAAGCACGTTTTCGAGTCCACATAATACGATTTTATCATTTTTACGATAACTTCAATACCACGATTCCAAAAATTACAATTTTTTCGTATTCCTCAATTATTATCAGTTTTTACCTTCCGTCACCTTTAGGTAAGGAAGGTATTGTCTTTGGTCAAAAAATTCAGTGATGAGTTTTTACTGAATAAGCATGTTTTAGGGTCCCTATAATACGATTTTACCATTTTTACGATGATGTCTGTATGTATGTATGTGTGTCTGTGTGTATGTGACAAAAGTTCCGGATCTCATAACTTCAATACCACGACTCCAAAAATTATATTTTTTTCGTATTCCTCAAGTTTACATCCAGAAGAACAAGTGATTAGATTTTGGTTATAATTGGTGAATCGGAAGTAGCCACATTTGAAGATTTAACAGTTAAATTTGATTTATTGACATTTAATATTATTATAACTTAAAGAATCTATTATTCTCTATACGATTTGATTACATTTTATACTTCATATTCAATAGATAGAGAGTTAAAGAATTTTATAGAAATTAAATTTTATAATTCAGCCAGCTATGCTAAACACGGAAACTGCTAATATATTCATATAATTCAAATTGACAGATGTCTGTAGGAGTAAAAAGTAAATTAATGTGGCAGAGATGAGGATGTTGAAGTAGATGTTGGGGAACACACGGAAAGATACGGTAATAAAATAACTCTAGTGTTACAATTTTCTAGAAAGATACAAGAAAGACGATTACATTGGTTTGAACATGTCATGAGGAGAAATGAATAATTATATTTGAAGAAGAATGAGTAGTTTAGTAATGGGAGGTTGAAGAAGCAGAGGAAGACCAAAGATAAGATGGAAGGACTGTATTGCGGAAGACTTGAGAGAAAAAGAACTGAATGAGAACGACACGCAAAAATAGCGACCCCTAACGAATGGGAAAAGCTAAAGAGGAAGATGTCAGTGTCAAGTGTAATTTGAATAGATTGTTTATGAAATAATTTTACTGGAAATTTAGAATCTTTTGTAAGAAAAATTATGTATGGAATTTATACATTATATACAGGATTGACGGAAGGTATTGTGCTGGCCACAGCAGATTTTTTTAATATGACATGTAACAGAGTTATTTCAAATTATTTGCTTTTAAAATGATTCTTGCTCAATATACATAACTTTTTACGATACACGGCCAGTAGCTTCATTATGGTCTCGCTATTCTACGGACTTGACCCGTAATGTTCAAGCTCAGCCAAGATGCTTCGCTACCGGCCTAATGTAAATAACTATTAAATACCAATCTTAATATAAATAATGGAAAAATCAGCCTTCATCATGACCTTAAAATCGTGACTTTTGGATACTTCATTTTCTTGAAGAGATGATTATCTCATAAAGTTAAACCAAATCATAACCTTATGTTAATGTACATTTAACGATAAAACAATTGCTTCTAGGTAAATTGATTTTACGAGAAAATTAGTATATCATGATTTTTAATGCAAAATTGTTTTCCATTTGAATCGTAACAAGCAGTTCGAATTGTTCGAAATAATCTAAAACAAAAGACAAACGTCAAAATAATTCCTCAAACAAAGAAGGAACAAATATCATGAGTAATTGATGATATTTATAATTTTGAAAATTAATAACTATTTTTAATGAATATTTATCTATTTGGCATGACAGTAATGCTAATTGAAATTACTTTTAGACTATAGAATAGATATAGGTATTATTATACTTCCGGTGGACCAATTATTATAACCAAAATATAATCACCTGAGGAATACGAAAAAAACATAATTTTTGGAATCGTGGTATTGTATTGGAGTTATGCGATCTAAAACGATCGTTACACACAAACACACGCACACACACACACGCACGCACACACACACACACACACGCACACACAAAGACAGACGCACACACAAACATACAGATATGATCGTAAAAATAGTAAATTCGTATTCTAGGGACCCCAAAACGTGCTTATTCATTAAAAACTCACTAGCCCATTTTTTGACCAAAGACAATACCTTCCTTACCTAAAGGTGATGGAAGGTAAAAAATAAACCTTTCTATCGAAACTGGAAGTAGAATTCAGGATCTTTTTACACTAACAAGTACAATATAAGTAACTTTGTAATTTAAACGAGCTATAATCACCGTATATACGGGGTGTTTATTTTATCTTGTCCGATATTACTATCTCGAGAACTACAAGAGCTACGAGGTCGATTAAATTCGAAAACAATTTCTATTTTACAACAATATTTTAATGAGCGTAAAGTTAATTTTTTTCAACCAGTGGTTTTCAAACTGGGACCATATATTTTTTAGTTACTTATTGGATAGAGAAACTTATTCTGAATTTAGTAAAGTTATATTTGCATACCCATAGATAATTTTTTTTGACAAAAATGCCTATAAAGTTTTATATTAACCGTAGCTCTTATAGTTCTCGAGATGGTAATAGTGGACAAAATAAAATGAACAACTGTATACTTACAGTAATAGTAAAATCAAATTCTAGGAACCCTAAATCATATTTATTAAATAAAAATTTACCAATGAATTACTTGACGGAAGGCAAAAAAATATGTGTTTGATCCTAAGGACTTATCTTATAACTTGCCCGTAGAAATACTATTTCTCTTATATTCCCGCCTACAATTTCAGAAAAATATTGCAAAATGTTTGATCGTATGAAACATGAATGGTATTAAATATATCTGAAATTGAGCGTAGTTAAATAAATATCTTGGATGTTATTCAAGATTTAGTAAAAAAACTCATAAAATAAACTAGCGAAACATCACACACACTCGCTAAACACACAAGAAAAGAACGGAAAGAAAGAAAAAAACTGAAATGTCAAAACATCACGAATATCGAAAATATGTATATTTTCCCCGAGAATAAAGATCAAAGACATCACTTTTTCAGATATGAACCGATATGCATACGTAAGTCTGAGGAGATTTCGCACTATCCACGCACAAAAAGAAGAAAGAGGATTCGGATTTTATTTGCACTTCAATAACACGAATTCTCTTCTTCTGACGGTTGCTCATGAAAGTTGCAGGTGTAGCGCTGCCTTGCAGTAAGTCGCCGATTTCAGCGTCATTTGTCCGGGGAAGCACAGCCACTGCGATCTGAAACATGCAGCAACGAACATTCTGTTTGAATCTTTGATGAGCTGGTATTCAGCAACTCGTATCTGTGTCATTTTGTACTGTATAGAAGGTGCAAATAGTCGGGAGTGTTACTTACTGTTCATGATAAATTGAGAGAATTATTTCAGTTATATTCATACAAACCTATCCTTAAATGCTTATTAAGGACCTTCAGGCAAAATCAACCTTATGTGCGGTGACATGATTCGTCGTGTTCTTATTAATTCCATGGAGTTTGTAAACAAAGCCTACACATATACGATATATTTTATTGTAAATTCACGTTCTGTACAGTTTTCTACTCTGAAAAAATGGAGAGCAACGACGATCTGGCAATAGCTAGTGCTATTTTCGTTATGGCGTAAAAGAAGAAGAAAAATTCAAAACCAAAACAGAAACAACGAAGATGTGGAAAGATCACTCGTATTATTGTTATGATTCTTGGGTACCTACTCTTGGTTCATTGTGATTAAATTATAAAAATAAACAATATATCTGCACGGAACCCTGGAAACGCTTTAGAATACAGGATTAAAAGAAATTGGTAATATATCTGATGTGCCAGCACAATACCTTCCGTCAATTTTACGTATTTTGTACAAATTCCCAAAAGATTTTTTCAAACAATTCTATGGGCGTTTTCTTTTTAGGAAAGAAATGAACTGATCTTACCTCATACTGAACTGAACTGAACTACTCCTAAAAAGAACAGTATGTATTTTAAAATAAGAAGTAGAAAATAAAAACAAATATAGTAATATGTTTATAACATAATAATCTGCGGAATTGGCTTATGGCTATAATCTGTTGTATTATGTGATTTTTTTGCCACCTTAAATTATTTTTCATTTTTATATTTCCAGTAAAATCATTTCACAAAGATATTATGTAAATCTTATATGATATTGACATATGTCAATTAGTAATATTTGACTATTCTAATTGTTTCCATGGTGCAGCTTTTAGTAGCATTAGATTGCAAGATATTTCTTTATAATTCTTTGTCTCTAAATTCATTGAATATAAAGAAAAAAATATAATTAAATCTAATAAAGAATGCACATTCTTCAAGTTTTAATAACGTTAAATGTCAATAAATGATATTTACAGTAAAAAAATTTAAAGATGTCCGATCAAGGTCATCTGTATCATGAACGAATTAACAAATTAGCATACATTTATCTCTTTCCTTTACAAAGGTTATAAGCATGTGCGATAAGGATAGATATAACACGCTTGTCTTTCAAGAATTCATATTGTTTCGACTAAGTTAGGACATTCCACATTAAAACGATGCTCGTTGTTGATAATACTTTCGCTGTAACGTAAGTTTATTTATTAATTCAGATACATTACCTTGATTCATAACCGTACGAATAACGTTATTTTGTGTCAGTCACTGACACTGAAATTGTGTCAGTATCTTATTTTTCACATATTTGGTTTTACATTTGCTAATAAACTTACCAGTTGACTAATTTTTGAATTTTGAATGCATTTACTGTAACATATATTTTTATAATAATAAAATAACAGTAGTATCTTATGTACCCTCATAAAAACTAAGCAAACGACACTACTGAATTTGTCATAATGCGCGAAACAAAAATCTGAATTCATACAATTCGTAGACAACCTTGATCGGACATCTTTCAAATTTTTTACTGTAACTGCATTTTTTCAAGAAAAGCTGTTAAAATCTTCAAATTAGGGTACTTCCGTAACCAAAATTTAATCAACTCTTCATATGGACGTACGAAAGAGGAATATGAAAGAATTATAATTTTTTGAATTGTAATATTGGAGTTATCGAAGGAGAATTTTTTATCACACACACACACGCAGACACACACACACACACACACACACACACACTCACATAGATACAGACATCATCGTGTAGACTCGGAAAACTTCGCCGATAGCGAAGTTGACCAAGTAGGTCTTATATGGGTTATTTGTGTCAAATCTTTGAGTCGATAAATTCAATTTTTTTTAGGTTATGGTTAAAATTAAAATTTATAAAACGTTAAAATCAAGAATTTTTTGAAGGACGTGCCTGTTCTACCATTCTTAAAGTTCATAATCGCAAATTAGATGCAAACACTATTTCTATAATTGGTTTTCGTAAAACTGGAAATAATTCTACATTTACTTCTGCACTACCTTCTTCCAAAACTACAATTTTTGATTCATATTATTCTGTTTCTTCTAGTATTATTGTATTTCATGGTTTTCGTATTTTATAATGTTCTTATTATATTATACTGTATTTAATTATAAACAAACGTTATTCTTTTGTATCCCAATCACTGCTTCTAACCGTCATTCCGAAATTACCCGAACGTAAACGAAAGCGACCCGAGTCAGCCAAATACACACTATTCACAAATTGCCTCTAATCATGAATCGCGTATCTCGAATCGCGCATACACGCATAATCTGTAGTGAGTTTCACTATAACTGATATTGAATAAAAAATTAATTAAATCGTAATTATTTTTATCAAAAAACTTTGTAACGGCTAATGTCACTAAAAATGTGCACAAGAATCATGACCTTAATTTTCTAAAATTTGAAAAAATCTTTTTTTATTGAGAATCAGCACATCGAAGTGTGTATATACCGTTAAAAATTGCCTTGTATATTCGAAATCCCGCAACTATGCGAAATATAGGATGTAACATTTTATTCTAACATTTCTTCATTAACATTTTATTAATATAGACATCGAGAATCCTCCTCCTTCGGTGTTGTGAGTCATGCTATTTTTTCTGTCGCTCTCTGTCTTCTCCGGCCAGCTGTTGCAAGCGCTCTTCGTTTCCCGGCTCATTTACCAGCTAACCTCCCTCAATCACTCACAGCACACAAACGACAACGACGCATTCCCCGAGACGAGCCAGAGCCAAAGACAGTCCTCAGTCCTCATGGACACGCCATGTGCAGCGTATGTCTTTATATTCTCTACTCGTGCCACCATTCGACCAAGTATAATTGGCTTGAGAGGGTATTTGTCATAGTCCCAGTACTGGAACAAGAAATATTGGCGCGGTTCATTTTATTTTTGACTTTGTATTTATGACTTTATTTATGGGAAGTTAGCAAGTTTACTTTGAAATTTGAATAATTATTATTGCTTTTTGTGGTTGACTGGTTACGAGTGTAGTTTATTGGTACGAGTTCGTACGATATGACATAATTTGAACATAACTATTTTTAATATAATTTTTTACCTTCCGTCACCTTTAGGTAAGGAACGTATTGTCTTTGGTCAAAAAATTCAATAGTGAGTTCCTAATGAATAAGCACGTTTTGGGGTCCATAGAGTACGAATTTACAATCATCTTTAAAATAGCAATATATTGTTACGTAGCAATAAAGATCGCATAACAAGGTACACGTGAATAAGCCCGATTATGAGAGGTATTGGATTCCGATTTTAATATTTTTACAATGATGGCTGTTTGTGTGTGTGTGTGTGTGTGTGTGTGTGTGTATGTGTGTGTTTGCGGGTGGATGTATGTATGTATGTATGTGTGTATGTGTGTGTGGATATTGGAAGGACGAAACTATAATACTTAATATTTGTTTATCCACGTATTTCTCAATCGGACATTACTGGGAAGAGTTGAAAAAGTTTGGACAACCGGAAGTAGCAGATTTTTAAAAAAAATCTTTTAAACATGATTTTTTGATTTTTTTTTATCTTGCAAATATTAAACAACATTAAATTCTCTAATCTGATACATATAAATATTATATTATATCCTTTATAGATTCAAAGATAAACAAATATAATATATAAATTAATCTGTTGTAATAAATCTCACAACGCAAATAATGTAATGGAAATCAATTGAAAAATTAAAATGTTTGTAACTTTCCGATAAATGCCAGTGTTAAAAATCCAGAGACATTACTAAAGACTTTTTCTGGGAAGTAAATACATTATATTATTTCTTATTGCCTTAATAGTTAAATATTTAAAACTATACGTAAAAGCGGCCGTAAAATAGTCTTTGACAGATGTCAGAATAAAAGTAATACTTTACGGTTGCCAAAGATACGTAAAACAACTATTTATGTAATAACTGTCTAAAATAGTTATTTTTCTACAGTCTACATAGAAAGTAGCCATTTGCGCTCTCTTCTGTCAACGCAAAATGTCACTTTGTCGCTCTAGCGCGACAAAGTAGAAAAAACGCTCGCTGTCCAAATTTCTAACTATACAATGTTGAGAAATGTCAGTACCTAATGGAAACGTTTAGTCAGGAACTAATGCAGTGTAGTGACACATTTACCACCTTTACAAATCAATCTGACATATAACTGCTCTATCGGTATGTTACATAACCAAAAAAAAAAATGCCGCACTATTGTGAAAATAAAATAGGGCATTCATTTACAAAAACAAAAGCATAAAATGTTTAGATTAGATTGAAGCAATAGGTCAAGAAGAATGGGAAATAACGATAAATTAAAATTAAATATAAAAGACGTTTTTTCTTTATATTAATCCTTATTAATTGAGTAGTAGTATAAGTACAAAGTGTACATTTTAATATTTTTTGTTATGGTAGCGACTGTAGAAAAAATCTTGTCGATTTCGAGAGAATACCGCGCGACGCAGGAGCGCGGCAACAACCTCTCAATCGACAATTTCCTATTTTGCGCTCTTAATACACAAATAGCTATTGTGTATTAAGGTTGTACCAAAAAACTTTTAAGCCGAGGTGCACACAACATTTTTTAGGCGACTGTCAAAAAGTTATAAATTTTTATTTAAAAATATATTTCATATTTGATATATTCATGTCTTTTGTAGAGTACCATGCTGTCATCTTGTAAATTCACAAAACAGTTTTCTTACTGTCAAAATATTTTACAATTAAAATAAAAATAAAATAAATGCAATAATTAATTTGTTGAGCAAGGAAATGAGCGATAACGTCTAGCGTCAATGATTTTTCCATTACTGCCGCTTACAGTTTATGAAGATACATGTAAACAACACTAAATTTATTTGCTATTTAAATAAACGTTTGACAATTCAGTTCGTATAGTGAATACGGCCGTAAAGTAAAAGCGGCCGTAAAATAAAAGTGGCCGTTAAAGTAAATGACATATATCAAAATAAAAGTGATACTTTACGGTTGCCAAAGGATACGTAAAGCAATTATTTTTGTAACAGCTACCTAAAAATATGAACGTCCAAATGTAATTAATACTAACGAAATTATTTATTTATGATGTCAGTTAAACCATTCACGAATTTTCGCTGTAACATATTTTAACAAAATATCTCCATAAAGATGAAGAATACAAACAATTGTTTGGGCGGATGACACTCATATATTTGCATCCTTTTATTTTGTAGAGAAATTTACGCTTGCCAATTAAATTTAGGTCGGAATTTAGCGTGTGACAACTTTATTTTAATTATAATAAACGAGCAACAAAACGTGCCAAGTGTATTGTAGTCCTTCATTAATATAAAACCTCTTTTACCGGCATAATAACGCTGTTCAATAATTTATCTTTCAGGCCTGCAATGAATATGGAGTCTCGTTGAATCGCACGAGGTATTTCACGTGATTTATTTGCCTATTATTGATTTTGTATTGAATTCTTATTATTAAAATATGCAACGGATCATATTACACATATTTATTAAATATTTTGACGGTGCTTTTGTTATTTATTTTTCAGTATTTTATTTCGTTCGATAATTAAATTTTCATTGACTTCAGTAATTCAATATTTCAAATTCGTGGAAGGGATTATGAACAATGAATAGAATATTACAACAAATATTTGTGTAATATCATAAAACTGTGTGTCATTGTTACTACAGATAGAATTTGAGTTGAACATACTTGTATTTATAAAACATTTATTTTCCACTGGACATCTTAAATATTGTAAGAGTTTTTTTATATTTGTTGAAATATTATACATTTATATTAAATAGAATATTTCAACACGCGCCGACCAAAAGTATGATCAAATGTTTTATTTTAGAAAAAAAGTTAGTTTTAAGTTGTCAATAGAATAGATTAGAAAATGACATGTAATTTATAAAATAAAATAAAAACGAATTCTTTTATCTCAGCAAGATCTATATTAATTAATAATATTCATATTCAATATCAGTTAAAACATTTATCTTATGAGTTTGACAGCACGAAATGTCACAATGGATGTAAATGCAGTTGAGCGGTAGATGAAGTATGGCCTAATATAACCGTCACATAATAAAAATAAAGTGGCACTTAAAGCATGGTGCCAAGACTTTTAGTAATTTAAGCTCTACTTATTACTAAGTGCAACTTAACTAGTAACGGTGCAAACGGGCATAAGTAAATGCACTTTTACCTTCCGTCATCTCCAGGTAAGGAAGGTATTGTCTTTGGTCAAAAAATTCGGTGGTGAGTTTTTAATGAATAAGCACGTTTTAAGGTCTCTACAATACTATTTTACTATTTTTACGATGATGCCTGTATGTGTGTGTGTGCGTGTGTGTGTGACCGTGGTTTCGGTCGCGATATCTCCAATACTACAATTCCAAAAATAACAATTCATACGTATTCCTCATCCTTACATCCATATGCAGACTTGATTAGATTTTGGTTATAATTGGTCAACCAGATGTACCATCATATAAAATTTTTAATAGTTTTTCTGTTAAATATTATTCACACATTGATGTTATTATAAATAATAAAGAATATTCTATTATCTATACGAATTGATTGCATTTTATATATCATATTCAATGATGTCAGTGTCAATGATAAGAAAAAGAATATGGCAGAGATGAGGATGTGAGATAGATGTTGGGGAAGACACGGAAAGATACGGTAAAGAATGAAAGAATAAGGGCAATAACTCGGGTATTAAAAGTTTCTAGAAAGATACAAGAGAGACGATTATATTGGTTTAAACATGTCATGAGGAGAGATGAATATCTTAGTAATAGAAGGTGAAAGAAACAGAGGAAGTCCAAAAGATGGAAGCAACCGAATGAGGACGATCCAGAAAACAGAAATGAATGGAAGAAGAAAATAAAAAAATAGCGACCCCTGACGAATGGGAAAAGTTAAAGAAATAATTTTACTGGAAATTTAGAATCTTTTGCAAGACAATTTATATATGGAATTTGTACATAATATACAGGATTGACGGAAGGTATTGTACTGGCCGTATCAGTTTTTCTATTACTAAACAAAATTGTTGAAATTTGTGCCAAAACTTATATATATATATATATATATATATATATATATATATATATATATATATATATATATATATATATATATATATATAAATTATTATAAAATCTTTCAGAACTCATATTTCAATAGAATAATACAACCTTTTTAGTTAAATTCTGTTTGTATTTATTTAAATTAAGATAATAATTAATTAGATAATCTCATAAGACCATACATTGGAAATTCATCATCCTATGTGAAGAATTCCAAACATTTTTTTGAAATTATAAAGAACATACATATCTCATCAGAAGATCTTCTAGTGAGCTTTGATGTTACGTCATTATTTACGAAGATCCCCATCAGAGACACCCTGAAGCTGCTTGAAAAGAATTTTTCAGAAGATATTGTGAAACTATATCGACATTGTTTAACGTCAAGCTTCTTCATTTTTAACAACGAATTCTACAAACAAGTTGATGGTGTCGCAATGGGCAATCCTCTGTCTCCTTCCATAGCTAATTATTATATGGAGTTTTTTGAAGAATTAGCTTTGGATTCTACTACGATGAAACCTTCATTATGGTTACGATACGTTGATGATATCTTCGCTATTTGGCCCCATGGACGTCAAAACTTATCAATTTTCTTAAACCATTTGAATAACATCCATGAAAATATTAAGTTCACCGTAGAAGTTGAAGAAAATGGCATTATTCCCTTCCTAGACGTGTTACTAGAGTGAAAAGAAGATGGTTCTTTACTACATTCAGTCTACAGGAAGCCTACGCACACCAATCAATATATTAATGCCAATTCACATCATCATCCTTCTCAGAAATACGGTACAATTAAATGCCTAATGAGAAGAGCTTCAGACATTTGTCATTCAGAAAAACTGGAAGAAGAAATGAAAGAAATTAAAAATATTTTTATGAAGAATGGTTTTTCTAAATCTTCAATCGAAAAATGCCTGAAACCGAAAAGACCAATAAACAATGCTAATGAACGAGACGTATTGTTTGCTTCACTTCCTTATGTCCAAAATGTCACGGACAAGATTGGTAGAATTCTTCGTAAGAAGAACATGAAGATTTCGTTTTCTCCATATATTAAAATTCGACATATGTTGAGGCAAGTTAAAGACGTCATCCCTCTTCAGTCATCAGGGATTTACCAGATTCCATGTGTCTGCGGGAAAGTTTACATTGGCCAAACTGGTAGAACCATTTCTACAAGATTGAATGAACACCAGCGTTCGATCAGGTTGAACCAGCCAGAAAAATCTTCAGTTGCAGAGCATGCCCTGGAAGAATTCCACCGTATCAAATTTGAAGATACAAAAATACTGGCGAGACCTACACACCTAAACAACAGGTTAATTAGAGAAGCCATTGAGATTTACAAAACGAAGAGTAATAATCTCAATCATTATGACGGTCTAGATCTTAGTCGTGCATGGCTTCCTATTTTAAATTTGTTGTAATTGTCACCTAGTTACCTGTTGCTGTTTTGTTATTTATTTATTTGTATTTGTTGTTTTGTAGTTCATGTTTTTACCTGAAGAAGGCAATAGTCTATATTGTCGAAACGTTGTAATTTAAATAAATACAAACAGAATTTAACTAAAAAGGTTGTATTATTCTATATATATATATATATATATATATATATATATATATATATATATATATATATATATATATATATATATATATATATATATATACAAAATCTATTTGCAACTAAAGCTCCCATATGTTGATTATAAATAAAGAATATAGAATATTACAATACACATGTGCAATATCACAAAAATGTGTTTCACAGTGAAAATTTTGTGGGAAATATTTTTAAAATGCGATATAGCAAACATGAACTGCAACGTAGAAAACATGTATTATTTTTTTTTGTGAAAAAGCATACAGTACTCGTTTTACTCAGCAAACAGTTTTGTATTAAATGTATGTGGTACACATGTATGTCTCTGCAGACACGTGTATTCCTGACACGTGCGAAATATCAGAGACCGAAACACTGCTACATTATCTAAAATTCTGCACTTTAGACAACAGACTACTACAATAACCGTCAGGGGACGTATTATATAACAAAAGTTACCTTTACACACAAATATTTATAAATATTATATTACTCAGCACACTATATAGAATATAGAATTACTTATACTGTATTAACATAGATATGGCTTTGCTAGTGGGATGCTAGAATATAAATTGGAATATCTGAATAAAAAGATATTTTACGTATTATGTTCTAACGTTATTTATTTGGGTGAAGTGTAAAAATCAGAGGTATATTATTAATTAAAATAATAGTTATTTATGTATCAAAGGCACTGAAGTTCTATTTTTTTATCACGTATGTGGAATAGTTGCCCAAGACGTAAGGCCGAGGAAAATAAACCATATGAGTGATAAAAAGGAATTACAGTGCCAATGTACATGTTCAATTTTATTTGAAATCGAAATTTTATGAAAACGGAAGAAATATTTATAGGTTATATTGACAAATCTGTCAGTTGCTGTCAGTCAAACAAACGAACTCATCGGAATTATTTAATTCGTTCTTCTTGCACTTTTTACCTCCCGCTACCCTTGGTAAGGGAGGTATAGGGATCGTGCTAAAAATCGCATATCGAGATTTTGGTAAATGATCACGTTTTAAGGTCCTTAGATTTCATTTTTAACATTTTCACGATGATGTCTGTGTGTTTGTGTGTATATATGTATGTATGTATGTATGTGTGTGTGTGTGTGTGTGTGTGTGTGTGTGTGTGTGTGTGTGTGTGTGTGTGTGTGTGTGTGTGTATGTGTGGATACTCTTTACGCTCTAAATCAAATATTATCGTTCAGAAAATTTTGAAATCATGTATTTATACCTTATTCTAATATGGAAAGAAGCCATTAGATTTTGGTGTCAATCGGACAACCGGAAATGACAGTTTACTTGAAGCTCAAAATAGTTTTTCTTCAAAAAATACTTTAAAATGCTATTTTTTCGCAATTTGTTATTAAACTACTTAAAGATTATTTCATTTCATACAGGTTTACACTAAAACTTTGTCTATATATTTTATGTATAAATTTATAAAATAATATAAAAATTATATCTCGGAGCTTATGCACAGAAATTAAGAAAGTGTGAAAAGATAATGTCAGCCACATGGATTTGAACCATGGACCACTACTTTGCCGGAGTAGCGCTCTACCAACTGAGCTATGGCCAACCTATCCAATGGCTGACATTATCTTCCACTTTAGCTGCTAATGTATCTCTCTATGGAGAATACAGTTTGTGTCACGTAGTATTCTCCATAGAGAGATACATTAGCAGCTAAAGTGGAAGATAATGTCAGCCATTGGATAGGTTGGCCATAGCTCAGTTGGTAGAGCGCTACTCCGGCAAAGTAGTGGTCCATGGTTCAAATCCATGTGGCTGACATTATCTTTTCACACTTTCTTAATTTATTTAGAAAATATAAACTGTTAACTCTACGTTAATTTCAAAAACTGGACCGATAGGGCCATGAGTAATTTCTGACATGTTCACAATGATGTTTAAATGTAGTGGTTATTCAACCCCACATCATACAACGTGACACAAAACTGTATTCTCCATAGAGAGATACATTAGCAGCTAAAGTGGAAGATAATGTCAGCCATTGGATAGGTTGGCCATAGCTCAGTTGGTAGAGCGCTACTCCGGCAAAGTAGTGGTCCATGGTTCAAATCCATGTGGCTGACATTATCTTTTCACACTTTCTTAATTTATTTAGAAAATATAAACTGTTAACTCTACGTTAATTTCTTATGCACAGAACTCTATGGTTACACAATTCAGCTCAAATGTATGTAACTGCCAGATAAATGTCATTGTCAAAAAATAATCATTTTAAATTAATAACAGTAACGTTTTCAAAAGAAAATTGTAAAAAAAAACAATAGTTACATGGAAAGGAAATTAAGATACAAAATTTCAGTAAATATGCAGGTATTTACGAGGGTCATTCAATAAGTAAAGAGACAAATAGCTATAGCTCAAAAACGTTTTATTTCAATCTTTCAAAATTAAGGCTATTTTTCAACATAATCACCCGCCACAGTTAACACCACTTTTTATGTCACTAATTACATTTATTTATGTTCACTTGTCGACTGTTGTTTATATCACCACCTATTCACTACGCTTATTTATATCAGATTTCTTTACTCGTCACTTCTATAATACAGAATGCGTTCGCTGGCTTTGGCGGCAGGTTATATACCTGGCGGATTATTTCTAGACCCTTCTGGAGAACTTCTAGAGGTAAAAATAACACAATAGGTTAGCACCGCGACCTGTCCTAACGAGCGCGCTGCGCGCAGACACAGACGCGCCAGCCATTGCGTGGCGGCGGCGAGGGCTACGGAGCGGCGACGTTACAATAACGTAATAATTATAATAAATTACACTAATAAAATAATGTATTTTTTGAGAAATAACACGCACAACAAGTGTCAAAGTGCGAAATAGTATGAAATGAACAAAATGTATCAAGTGTATCTTCGGTGGTAAAAGTTATTATGTCGGCTGGACGCTAGTCAATATTAGAGTGCTTATTGGCAATAACACCATTATTTACTTATGCTAGTATAGGTACGTGAGTATATTATTATTTCCCATTTTGCGATATTTGTAGTATAATTAGATTTTATTTAGATTACATTTGTATGTATACGTATGTACATGTCTAAGCTTTATGCAATAAAAATGCTTCAAGTTAATATTTTACTTTGTACATGTTTATTTGAACACAAATTTTACCTTTTATAAAACATATTTAAATATTAAAATAGTTAAGCTTGCACCACTAAAATACTTTTTATTATAGCAATTTTACACAAACTTACACCATACTAATAAAATAATCATAATAGTTCCATTTAGAATATTTAAAAAGTAAGAGAATTCCCAAGCTAACAACATTTCTCTATTTTCATCGTACGTTTATGAATATTTCATTCAGCAGCATAAATACGCAGAACGCGAAATAAAAACATCAAATTTAATTTGCAAAAGAACGAGAAACAAAAAACCAAGTAGAAAAAGAAAACTCTCGCATGCAAAACATTAGAGGAAACTTTGAGTGCGCTCTGCCGTGCACGAGTAATCTAATTTGAAATTGCGCGCCATACAGCATGCCGGAAGTCAGCATCTGGGGGGATTTCTGGCAATCTTTTTTGCTGCCAATATCTGTCAGGTGACGCAACGTACATAATCCGGTAAACGGCTTCCACTGACCGAGTTTCGTAAATCCGTTTGCTTTTGACAGTTTTATAAGTAATTCTCGGGTCACACAGCGACCTCTGGATGTTTTTGCTGCTGAGTGTTTTACGCCCTTTGCCCCATTCGGGACGACTATGCCTGAACATCTCGAGCGTGACATCTTTTGGTGAAATTGAATCGTACAAAGTGGAATTGGAGATAAGAAATTTTGTTTTTCTATGGTCAAATTACTTATAAAGAAATTGGTAGACGTTTTAATAAACACAGTCACAGTATAGATATATAAGTAAAATATAAATTGAAATATAGTCGTTGTTTAAATATATTCTGAGACTTATTTGAAAACATTTACGTTTTTGATATTAATTCAAGCATATGTACCAATGTGTGTAGTTGCTGTATCTTATAAGGACGCTTTAAAAAAGTCAATTTACTCTATAGAAAAAATAAAAACTGCACAGGGTAATTCATTGGTCTCTCCTTTTTTAATAGCTTGATAATTTTAAATATTATGGAAAAAAAATTCAAATGAAGTATGAAGTATTTCTACAGGTGTTACATTTTTACATGATATGTAACTTTATATTTTCAAATGCAACAGCCTATATATTTATTCAAATTTAAAAGTACATAAAATTTGCTATAAAATAGTATAAAAACAATCATATATTATATTATTAAAAAATACGACGATTGATTAAAATATTATATTTTTATTAAATACAGAAGGCTTTGTAATTCTATTTTTACCTCTCGGTAAGAGAGGTATTGAATTCATGCTATAAATCGCACATCGATGTTATAGTGAATAAGCACGTTTTAGTGTCCCTGTCTCTAGAATCCGAATTTAACATTTTTAAGATGGTGTGTGTGTGTGTGTGTTTATATGTATGTGTGCTGGAGGTGTGTAACTACGGATTCCTCAAACTAACAGTAATGGAAAAGTTGAATAGGTTCTGGTAACAATTGGACAACCGGAAGTAGTAGTGTTTTAACGAAAATCTTCTAAATATTATTTTTTGAAAATTTATGTTATTATAAATACAATTCTCTATGCGATACATTTAATTTTTGTATTATATTTTCTATAGATTTAGAGATATAGAAATATAATCTATAAAATAATCTATTGTAGTAAATCTCACCATGGTAAACTAGTTGAAAAATTAAAATGCTTGTGATCAAATTCAGAGATAGTACTGAAGGCTCTTTATGGGAACAACTTTTAATATATCTTATTATTATATTAATTAAATATTTAAAATTATAGGTATATTACATACACCCTTCAGAAATACCGCCAATTCCGTCAATAAATTTGAAGAACCTCGCACTTTTAGAAGAGTAAGAGAAAACTTACTCATAAAATGAATTTAAATTTATAAAAAATATCTAATTATAAAGAATATATGTAATTAGAAATTTTATATGTACAAGAAATGTTAAAAACGATATCTATATATCCCACAATGGAAAGGGCGAAAGGTATTGTGTTGGCCACAACATATTTTTGTAGAATTACCTGATAATATTAAATAACCTGTGTAATAATGAAATATCGGATTGAAATAAATGAAATATTAAATTAATTAATTTTCTTTAAATTTGGAAGATGTAATATTAAAATAATACAATGCAAAGCCTACTGTATTTAATAAAAATGTAATATTTAAATCATTCGCCATTGTATTTTTTAATAACATAAGATATTACTGTTTTTATACTATTGGACAGAAAATTTAATGTAGTTTTCAAATTTGAAATTGAAGTTACATATCATTGCGTAAATATGGAATATCTGTAGAAATATCTATACTGCAAGTTTATAGGCATTTTAATATAAAATAAACTTCGTTTAAATTTTTTTCCATAATATTTAAAATACTGGATTTATTAAAAAAAAGAACAAACCGATGAATAACCCTATATAAAAAGGATAACCGTTATATAGATTGGATAAACGCTACATATAATGGATAAAAGCTGTTTAGATTGGATAAACCCTGTACAGGATGACAATGAAAACCGGGCCACTCAAAATAACTCTTGTATTTATAATTATTTTTTAATTTTCTTAATATATTTGTCATTTACTCTTATGGGCTCACAAATCATGGTATTTGGAATGATGGTAGCGTTCTTAGTATAACCTGAAATGACATCCAACTTTCAAATTTCAAATGGGACACCTATACATTTTTTATATATTTAGAATCTACGTAAAATTACGAATTCATTGATATGCTTGAAGTTTGAAGTGCATTTTTACTGAAAAAATAAATTACAAAAACGTAAGAGAAAATAATGAATAATTAACCTGGTAGGCCATAACAGGTAACTTATATTTTAAGACACAATTTAAAATTTACAGAGTACCTAAAATACTTTTTTTTACTAATTTACGAGTAGGTACATTATCGATATCTATAACAATCAAATTATAGATTTCGTTGTCATGTTGTCATATACCTATTTTCGTTTATAATTACTTCTCTTCCGTTTTGAATTTCAATGTCAAATAAACTAAAACCCAATCTAATTTTTATTGCAAAAGCGCATTCGCTGTACCTATCAGAATTTTCAGATAATTATTCTCGTTGCGTTGGTCCTCATTTACACGAACAAATTGGTAGAAATTTCTGCGGGACGGTGGAAATATCATTTTCCAAATTCGTTTTTTAATCACAATTATTTGTAACGAATATGCAGCTGTCCAATGCTGATAATTATTTTAAATATGCATGGATGACTAATCGACTCGGTACAAGTACCTGAATTAAAACGATTACTGTGATTGGTGCGCCAGAATTGCGTGCAATTAAATGTATTTATTTTTAAAATACTCGTAAATCAAAATGAAATTTTGTTATAGCAGATTCTCTATTCGAATATTGGAAATTTAAAATATAGTTAGGTTATAAATTTTACTAATTTGATTTCATTTAAAATTTAATGGCACAGTTAAATATTTTTCTGGCGATTATATTTTTCACAATACAATACCTACGTACTTTTATCTATTATTCAAAAATATATGCAATTAATAATCAATATTGGTTTTTGAATATACAGCTATTGCGTATACTATTATAAATTTATTGAAAATTATTCTGGTAGATATATTCGCAAATACAACCAAATATAGTTTGTTATATTCCGCACGTACATTTAGGGAGATATTAAATATGAAGTTGCTGTGAACTAAAATGAATTACCACCGGGGGCAATAGTAATTTAATAGTAGTAGTAGCTCACTTATTGTTAGTAATTTATTGACCGCGGGCTCATATTTCGCAGTTGACAATAATTGTTAACCCAAAAATATAATTGTGTTTATGAATGTCGAATAATCTACTATTTGCTGCAAAAGAATCAAAACTTATTCGCTACCTACATTTTTATTTAAACTTACAAATTTAGACTTATATTTTCAAAATTCTTTTGACAAAATGAGAATAAATAATATTTTGTTAATTAAAGTTTGAGCGTTCCAGAAGTTTTTCAATTTAGATGACGGTTCCAGTGCTTCTTGATTTAATATAAGAATACCAGTCATTATTTCTTCCAATTTTTAAATATTTTCTTTCTTAAAATGTTTTCTATTTTGTTTAGGATATCCATTATTTTCACCAAAATAAAACCAAACTAATTTATTATTATCGTTGCCACAAACAAAAAATATGACTTTGAGAAATAAATCTTAATCGTTTAATTTTAGCTATTGTATTTTCTATTTTTGAGATAAATAAACAAACAAACAAAAATTTATTTTGGGCAGAACACAATTAAACCGACAAGTTCAATACTTTTACATCTTCAGTAATATTCTGTGATAGTTCATTAAAAGTTAAGATTGTTGTACTCGTATATCAAAATAGAAGGCATTTTGTGAAAGAATGGTAATAAATGAGATCCTTCACTACTTTTTACCTTCCGTCACCTCTAGGTAAGGAAGGTATTGTCTTTGGTCAAAAAATTCGATTGTGAGTTTTCATTGAAAAGCACGTTTTAGGGTCTTTGAAATACGTTTTTACTATTTTTACGATGATGTCTGTATGTGTGTGTGGACGTGTGTGCGTGTGTGCGCGTGTGTTCGTGTGTGTGTGACCGCGGTTACTAGAATTCCAAAAATTACAATTCTTGCGTATTCCTCTTCCTTACAACCATATGCAGACTTAGATTAGATTTTGGTTATAAATGGTCAACCTCATTTGAAGATTTTAACAGTTATTCTTAAAAAACTCAGTTAAATATTATTATAAGTTAAAGAATATATTATTCTCTATACGATTTATTTTATATTTCATATTCAACAGATATATAGTTAAAGAATTATAAACATAATAAATTTCATAAATCAGCCAGCTATGCTAACTTAACCATGGAAACTGCTAATATATTCAGGTAATTCAAACTGACAGATGCCAGTATCAATAAATGAATAGTTTAGTAATAGAAGGTAGAAGAAACGTAGGAAGACCAAATATAAGATGGAAGGACTGTATTTCGGAAGACTTGAGAGAAAAGGAACTGAATGAGGACGACACGCAAAACAAAAATGAGTGGAAGAAGAAAATTAAAATAGCGACCCCTAACAAATGGGAAAAACTAAAGAAGAAGATGTCAGTATCAAGTGCAATTTGAAGTTTGTTTATGAAATAATTGTAAGCAGTTGAGAAATTAAAATGTCTGTAATTGACAGATAAATGTCACTAATGTCTGTGTCAAAAATTCAGAGAGAGTACGATATTTAATATTTCTAATTGTATTATTAATTATATATTTAAAATTATAGGTATATTACATGAACCCTTCAGAAATATCGCCATTCCCGTTAATGAAATGGAAGAATCTCGAACATTTAGAAGAGTAGGAGAAAACTTGCTCATAGAATGAATTTAAAATTATAGAAAATACGTAAATATAAGGATTAGGTATAATTAGAATTTTTTGTCTGTACAAGACATGTTAAATACAATACAACAGATTTTTTTGTGGGTAATCACAAGTGCAAATGTACCTTCTAGTTTAGCAGAACAACATACTCGTACACAGTTTTTTAACATGTTCTCTGTAGCTTGTACAAACTTTGTTATTTTAAAAATAAGCATTCTCGTATTATGTTTAGCCTGATTCATTTGTATACACGTTTGTTTTATATTGTGTTGAACATTTTCGTGTAAATGTGGGAATTTTCATATTTACAAAGTCAATCGTAAATCACCTCTAAATGTTATCAGTTCTACAAATATTTTCGCGAATTTTCAGCAATATTAATATATCCGTTGGCTTTATACGAATTGCTGCCTTGCTTATCTTAATATATGAGTTTTTTGTTTCTCATCAGGGGTGTGTTTTTCATCCCCGGTACAGTTTTATTATTAATTGGCCCATTATTCAGCTCGTATCTGATGTCATCGCTCCAATTCCTCTCTACGCACTTTCTGTTGCCTTGCTTGATGTTTGCTCACGGTTTAAACCATTATATTTAATAAATAACCGTGATAAATTGATGATGATTACTATCTAAATTGCTTTCATAATAGCGTCAAATTCTTTATAAATCGATAAGATGACAATCAAATTTCCCTACGAAATTGCGAACGGAATTCTGTTTAGTCATTTATTTTGCACTTAGCTTCTGTAAGGAATCATATTTTCCATAAGAAAAATCGCAGAAAGAATAGGTTGGCAATTTTAATTTTAATCTCGTGATAAATATTGTCAGAATTATTTTATACAGGATGGTGTATCGGAAGCAGGCGCCGGCTTGATCTTTTGCAGTGCCATATGTAAGATTTTACTACGGGGCCTTTGAAAATAACAAAAATGTTAGAGTGTCAATCAAATATTAACCGGTTTTTTAAAAACTCTTTACTCAGCTAAAATATTTCTAATTCATTTACACATACGAGTACATAGGTACAGACTCGGGTACAGATTATAGTTTCCCTGAACATCTAAGTACATCCGGCATCGGATTGACAGCTTATATAAAAAATCTGTTGTGGCCAGCACAATACCTCTCGCCACTTCCTTTTTTGGTTACATAAGTATAGGGCGCGAACAGTCATGTTACATTGTTGGCCTTGACAAGCAAATGTGGGGGCCTGTTTCAGGATGATAATTAGTAATTATGTACATGGATGTCAATTGTCAATTTTTCTTTCAGAATTTCAAGATTTTCTAAATACAAGTAGTTAATTTGTCACCAGGAGTGTGGAATCTACTTGTCGAGGAAAATAAACCACATGGAATTTGAAAATCACTAAATTTTGAATGAGAAATTATGATACTTGACATCTATATACATAATTACTAGCTATCATTCTGACATGGGCCCCCATATCTGCTTGTCAAGGCCAACAAAATCACATGACTGCTCGCGCCCTATTGTATTTAACATTTCTTGTATACCTACACTCTATACCAAAAATTCTACTTATCTATTCCTTATATTTAGATTGTTTAATTTTAAATTCATTTTATGAAGAAATTTTGTCCTCTTCTAATTTTTCGAAATGTTTCCAATTCATTGTCAGGATTGACAGTATTTTTAAAGTATATATGTAATATACCTATAATTTTAAATATTTAACTATTAATACATTAAGAAATAATATAATGTATGTACTTCCCAGAAAAAGTCTTGAGTAATGTCTCCGGATTTCTGACACTGACATTTATCTGTCAGTTACAAACAATTTAAATTTTCAACTATTTTCCATGGCCATTCTTTCGGCTGTAAAATTTATTATAACAGATTATTTTATATATTATATTTCTATTATCTCTAAATCTATAGAATATATTATAAAATATTTAAATGTATCAGATAGAGAATTTAATTTTCTTTAATATTACCAAGAAAAATTTTCAAAAAATATTATTTAGAAGATTATTTTTCAAGAATCTTCTACTTCCGGTTGTTCAATTGTTACCAAAACCTTTTCAGATCTTCCCATGAATGTCCGATTGGGAAATACGTAGTTAAACAAATTTAAAGTCTTACAGTTTTTGAGTAATCGTCCTGCCAACATCCTACATACATACACACACACACATACATCCACACACACACACACACACACACACACACACACACACACACACACACACACACACATCATCGTAAAAATGTTAAAATCGGATTGTAGGGATCGTAAAACGTGCTTGTTCAATAAAATCTGGATATGCGATTTTTAGCATGAATCCAATACCTCTCTTAGCGAGAGGTAAAAAATCTGTTGTGACTAATACAATACCTAAGCAAACTGAAAACATTTATTTATCTTATTAGTAATTTTTACCTACCGTCACCTTTAGGTAAGGAAGGCGATCAAAAAAATCAATGATGAGTATTTAGTAAATAAGCACGTTATAGGGTCCATATAATATAATTTTACCATTTTCACGATGATGTCTGTATGTATGTATGCGTGTGTGTGTGACGAAAGTTTCGGATCGCATAACTTCAATACCACGATTTCAAAGATTATGTTTTTTTCGTATTCCTCAAGTTTACATTCAGAAGAAAAGGTTAGGTTATGGTTATAATTGGTACACCGGAAGTACCCACATTTGCAACTTTTAACATTTTTTCTTGATAAAAGCAGTTAAATATCATTTATTGGCATTTAACGTTATTATAACTAAAAGAATATCTATTCCATTTGATTGCATTTTATACTTCAACAGATAAAGAGTTAAAGAATTATAAAGATATTAAGTTTCTTACATCAGCCAGTTATGTTATAACCATGGAAACTGCTAATATATTCAGATAATTCAAATTGACGGATGTCCGTATCAATGAAAAGTAAATGAATGTGGCAGAGAGGAAGATGTTGAGATAGATGTTGGGGAAGACACGGAAAGATACGGTAAGGAATGAAAGAATAAGGGAAATAACACTAGTCCTACAAGTTTCTAGAAAGATACAAGGGAGACGATTACATTGGTTTGAACATGTCATGAGGAGATGAAGAATATATTGATAGATGGAAGGACTGTATTGCGGAAGACTTGAGAGAAGAGGAACTGAATGAAAACGACACGCAAAACAGAAATGAGTGGAAGAAGAAAATAAAAAAATAGCAACCTTTAACGAATGGGCAAGGCTAAAGGAGAAGATGTCAGTGTCAAGTGCAATTTGCATAGTTTGTTTATGGAATAATTTTACTGGATATTTAGAATCTTTTGCAAGAAAATTTATGTATGGAATTTATATATAATACACAGGATTGACGGAAGGTATTGTGCTGGCCACATCAGTTTTTTTATTATTGTAATCAAATCTTTCTTTATATAAGTTGAAGAGATATAATATATAACTTCTACCTTAACACTTTAAAAAATACAAAAATATTAAACTACATTAATTTATTTAGTAGTAAATAAATAAGAATTGTTTAAAAATCGTGTAGCCCTCGAAAGCGCAGGGCCAGCTGATGTTTACTTAAAAAATCAAATTTCTTAACAATCAGATTATAATTGTGGTAATTATACATAAATTAATAGAAATTATGCATAATTATAATATTAATATTAAATTTTGCTGTAAATATTTGCAATCCTAATAGAGATAGCTGTACATATGCACAAAAGTGATGTAGTAGGCATTTGTCAGTACCAGTACCAGCGTACTGTTCTGCGCACCACTTTAATCCAAATGAAGCATTCGGGATGAGATATTAACATGCAATTATTGGAACCGTTCGGACTGATGTCCATTATACCACCTAATTAATGAATATGTAAAGTTTGGGTTTAATATATGGAAATATCGCTTAGCGCATAAAACAACGCTAAATATGTATATCGTATTTGTATACCGCTGTAGCCAAAACACACACTATTCATAATTGACTCTAGAGATTTAAATGCGGTTTTGTTATCTCGCTGTTATTCATTATTCTAATGGTATTCAACTAAATTGTAAATAATATATCAACTAACCTTTAATTCAAATGTTGGAATACGACAAACATGTACACCTTAATTAAAACAACACATTCCACAAATTGAAGCTTAATTCGTAACGGAATTAAATCTGTGAGAATACACACCACTAGTTCGTATAATTTTTCAAAGTCCTGCTATGAATTGTTAATGTACAATATAAATGAATTGTTATTTAAATTTTGTCAAACTATTGAAGATAAAAGGATCACAAATGAATGTTAGTTGTATAATATGATAACAAAAATTTAATTTCTGCACTGTAAAAGTACATTTTTTATTTGCATTAAATAATATCTTCAAATGAGGATACTTCCGGTTGGCCAATTATAAACAAAATCTAATCACCTCTTCTTCTGGAAATCTTCAAATGAGGATACTTCCGGTTTGCCAATTATAAACAAAATCTAATCACCTCTTCTTCTGGATGGAAACTTGAGCAATACGAAAAAAATTATAATTTTTGGAATCGTAGTATTGAAGTTATGCGATCCGAAACTTTCATCACACACACACATTCATCATCTTAAAAATGGTAAAATCGTATTATGTGGACCCTAACATGTGCTTATTCACTAAAAACTCATCATTGAATTTTTTGACCAAAGACAATACCTTCCTTACCTAAATGTGACGGAAGGTAAAAAGTATTTTAAGGACAGTACTAAGTACTAATTTTGAAAAGTATTTTAAGCAATGTATTGTAAATATTGAACTTATTTTACTTTAAGTAGTTAAATAACTAAATAAAATGACAATGCAATTTTTTATTGTTAACGTAATCTTCGTAGATGCAAAATTTAAAATTTATTGTTCAATATAAGTTTTTCAGTATTTAATAATCTTGGCGTGATTAATACGCACACCTAAAATAGTGAATAACTATATTTAATTTGCGTCTAAATTAATGATACAAGATTAAACAAAATACAAGAGCAAGAAAGCACAGTCAACGAATATTTTCTACGATATATTACAGTCCATAAATTCTTCAGAACATTTTATATATATTATTTGCGCGCTAGAGAAAATAAAAGGGAAATAATTAATTTATCAAATGCTGTTCGCAGCTGGTTGAAGTTCTAATTATTCTCGTCGCGTTTTATATTAAACCAGGTGCACATTGCAATTTTACCTCTATTTAATGCGATAATTTACAGCCTGTTATGTTAAATTTAAATACAATGACCCTAACAAAATAAAATCATCACTTTCAAAAACATTGCTTCAATTAATTTACTGTAAGTACCGTGAAAACATCAAACGAAAATCAATTATTTCCCTGTCAAACCATTTGCAAGGTAATTATTTCATTGACAGATTTCTATTTAATTTTTAAGTGTTTATTTAAAAAATATTTACAGAATTTGATTTTTTTTTTTAATGTCAAACAGAAAACTGAAATTTATTTAAAGTGCAATTTTAATTAAAATAAAAATATATTAGTAAAAATGTAATACTTAAAAAAATATATGTATTTAACTTTGGAAATAAAGATATTCTATTACATTGAAGTATTAATTTATTATAATATATAATAGTTCGGCCGGTTTACATTTTCAACAATTTATAAAATGATTAGAAATTTCTTCTGGTTACTTTTATACAGGCTGTTTCCTTTAAAACAACCAGCGCTTTTTTGGGCGAACTAATGACTTTAGAGAAAAATGTTATATACCTACAAAAAATTACCAGGAAAAAGGGCTTAATTTATGAGGAATAATAAATAATAAATTCAACCAGTGGTTCTCAAACGGTAAAATAAAATTATATTTTTTTAAATGGCAACCTATATAAATTTTTTGTCCATTAGATAGAGAGTTTTTTTCTGATTTCAACGATATAAATATGATATGGGGTTGTATAACAATTATTTCGAGAAAAATGATTAAAAATCAGAAATATTTCTACATTATTGAAGTAGGCTATGCAATAAACAAATGCAAACCAATGATACAGGTGACAGATAGTTTTGTTACTTACGTTATTAAGTGTTTGTTTTCGTAATTGTTTAATAATAATAATAATATACTATCGTAACCTAGGCAATAGTCGTATTAATAGTTGTTTATTGCATAGCCTACTTCAATATTGTAAAATTATTTCTGATTTTTAATATAATTTTTCTGGAAATAATTGTTATACAACAATTCTCTATCTAATGGACAAAAAATTTATATAGGTTGCCATTTAAAAAAATATAATTTTATTCTACCGTTTGAGAACCACTGGTTGAATTTATTATTTATTATTCCTCATAAATTAAGCCCTTTTTCCTGGTAATTTTTTGTACATAACATTTTTCTCTAAAGTCATTAGTTCGCCCAAAAAAGCGCTGGTTGTTTTAAAGGAAACACCCTGTATAGTCTCTTAAAAAATATGATGTGGCATTACCTTCCGTTAGGTTAAACCTATATTGCAAGACATTTGATATTAGTAATAAAGGCAATATAACCCAGTATTAAATGACGAAATACTTGAATAACATATTCAGTTTTTGTAAGTTTAAAATTTATCATTTTAGTCGGAAGAAATTTTTAGAAATTTATCAGAATTTACATAAGTTTTATAATTTTTGTTGAAAATTGTAAACCGACCGAAATATTATGTGTTTGGGTTCGTATTGTAAAAAAGGGTTTAATGTTGGAATGTATACAATTTAAATAATTCAACAAACATAAAATAAAAACATAATATGTAACATGAAAGATAAAACTAGACATTTCCACAAAAAGTAGCATTACCAGCATCACATCCACATATCGCATGAAGGCCATAAAGGCACCACCATTCTAGCTCCTGATAGCGCATTCATCCTTTTATCAAACTGACCTGTGCTCTAGAATGCATGCACAGCACACTGCGGCATCATCTATCTACATAATAAATACTAATGTAGCAATATGCATACTTATGAGCAGCCCACGGATTATGACTTTCAAATGTTAATCTGCAAAATTGCACGCGCGCAATCAAATACTCAACGATGGGGGGGAAAATCACCACCAGAACTCATTTGGTGGGATATACACATTCAAATATTTTGCCAAAGAAATTCATATTCCGAGTGGAATAGCAGACATATTTTGAGTGTTATCAACACTTCAAATATTCCAAATGGAAAGGAAATGTGGTTTATAAATAAATATGTAAAAGATTTCGAAATGTTTTCAATTATATTATTCGTTTGTATAAGTTTATTTGTTCATTGTTTAGTAGTGTAAATAAAAATGCCCCTTCTTTGACTACAGTTTATTGCTGGTATATATCATTTAAACAAAAACGAATTCTGTTCAGCACCAAAAAGGAGCAGAGTGTACTCCGACACTGTTACTGAAAAGAATATTGCTGATGTTAAGAAAATAATCAAAAATGTACAATGTAAAATATCAATTGAAGATTAGATCCTCAACTATCAACAGAATGATACACGATCTCCTGTATTTAAAAAAGTTGTCAATCGTTTTATGCCATAACAGTTTTCTGATTTCCAAAAAGCATAGTATGAAGAATATACCAAGAAACTTTAACACTATTAAATAGTAGCGGACTTTACCTCTCGCTAAGAGAGGTATTGGAGTCATGCTAAAAATTGCATATTCAGATTTTAGTAATAAGCACGTTTTAAGGTCCCTAGAATCCGATAATAACATTTTTACGATGATGTGTGTGTGTGTGTGTGTGTGTCAAGTTGTTGTAGATGCGATTTCTCAAATTTTATAATATTAAAGACCTGTGCATCTACGGATTCCTCAATCTAACAGTAATGGGAAGAGTTGAATAAATTCTGGTAACAATTGGACAACCGGCAGTGGTAATATTTTAACAAAAATCTTCTAAATATTATTTTTTGAAAATTTATGTTATTACAAATATTAAAAAACAAAATTCTCTATCCGACCCATTTAAAAAAAATATTATACCTTCTATAGATTTAAAGATATAGATATATAATCTGTTAAATAAACTGTTGTAGTAAATCTCACAGCCTATTCACAACCCAAACATCTCCATGATAACTACTTGAGAAATTCAAATGTCTGTAATTGACAAAAATGTCTGTAATTGACAGAAAAATGTCACTAATGTCAGTGTCAAAAATTCAGAGATAGTACTGAAGGCTTTTTCTGGGAACGATATTTAATGTTTCTTATTGTTTTATTAATTATATATTTAAAATTATAGGTATATGAACCTTTTAGAAATACCGCCAATCCCGTTAATGAATTGGAAAAACCTCGAACATTTAGAAGAAATGGAGAAAACTTGCTCATAGAATGAATTTAAAATTATAGAAAATGCGGAAATATAAAGATGAGGTGTTATTAGAATTTTTTGTGTGTACAAGAATTGTTAAATGCAATACTTATATATGCACACTAAACATATTTAGCGAAATACATCTGATTTCTTACTTAACCTGGCACTCAAGTGAAAGTCAGTGATTAAAATGGGAGGTATAAAAGCGCAGGAAAATTTAAAAAGTTAAATTTTACTTTAAAGACCTTAAATTCATACATAGCACTATGCAATGTTTGTTTAAATTTGTTAGTATTATAAGTTACATTTTTGTAAAAATATATATTATTAGCAAACGATGTCAGTTTTTTACCAGAATAGTAGGACTGGTGATTCGCAGTCTAAAAACTAGTGACATCGATTGGTTATAACGTAAAATGTCAATAAAATAACACCGTAAGCTACTTTCAACGGCTCATTCATACATGATAAATTAACCAGTAATAGTAATATATTTTGTCTCTATTTAAGCAAAATAAAATAAAATAATTGTAGTCTATATGAGCTTAAACAATATTCAAATTGTAATCACATAAAAATCATTGTTTACGTATTTTACGTAGCAAAGATTTGCCGAAAAAATATATAAAAGTAGTAAAACATCCGCCATATTCATCTATTTTGGCAATTTATGGGGTAGAAGATTTTCGTCTGAATAACAGATTAATGCTGCAAACTTGCAATGGTGCAATTTACTATAATTAATTTAAAATATTCCAAAAGTAGATTGGTTGGAAGCATTTAAGAAATGCAAGAAAAGAATGGTGAAATATATTATTGTTGAAAGGAAATACATTTTAAAGAAAATTCTAAAAAATACGAATCATGTGTCTTATTCTCAATAATAGTAGCATAACCCTATTATCTAATTCTTTAAAAGAAATTATTCAGACCTTAAGGGGATTTATTAAAAAATAAAACGATTTTTTGTTGTAGTTCATTATTAAGTCGCGAATTTTTCATGTATATTAATGATATCTAATGACTATACTATAAAACATATGAAGTTTAAAATTTGAAATGTTAATCTACATAATTAAACTCTAAAGAAAGTCTTAAAATTACTTCCTTGTATACTTTGCATAAGTAAACAAGGGTCTAATTTTTATTATTATATGCTATAACAATAAAATTGTATTACAGCTATATTATAGCAATTTTCATGATATTATCTCTTTAATTATAAAGCCAATGTAACATAAGAATTTCCATTTTTACAGCTGCTATTTTTTTATCATTCTTGCCATGCATGAATATAGGATTTATTCTTTCAACACAAGGTAATTCTGTTGGCTACCCTTAGCGATTTCATTCAGACTAAATAAACTGATAAGTTTTTATGTAATATGCAATTCTTGTTATTTATGATTTTATTCGTGGCGATAGTGAAAGTAACTGTTTGTATTATGAACATAAATCTCTTTAATGGCCATTTTCCACTTTATTTATTTTTCATTCACGGATTATATAATTTCGCAATGCCTGTTATTACTGCTTTTATCATTCTTTTTTATTAATGACATCTGACTTCAAATAAGTTACAGAAAAATTATAGGAACATTTTTCATTATGCAACGAGGTCGTTCTGTAAAAAATTAAAGAAATAACCGCGATTTTGATATTTTAATGTTCCATTTCCTCAGTAATTTTTATTATAAACCATAAATTTAATCTAGCCCGATTTATGACTATAGTATACATTAAGAATTAAACAAATTAAAGTTTTGTTAAATTATTTAATTTATAATTTCTCAAAATTATAAGATTTTTATTTTATTTATGGATTTAAGTTTAATTACAATAAATTTATCTTTAACGATTATTTTCCAAAGCATTTATGAGCATTTGCAATTTTAATTTACTCTTTGCCTAGTAGCTATATACGAATTTTAATAATCATCTTTGAAATAACAATAAGTTGTCACGGAGCAAGGTACACGTGGATAAACCCGAGTGTTTCATTGCTGAGTATTTTCTTCTAATTTCATTTTGTATTATATAAAATAAGGCATAAGACTGGTATTACAGAGTGGTGTAGTATTGTTATAATCAAAAGGTGGTACACAATTTTTAATAATTAATTATCAATTACAAAAATGTCTGTTTCCCTATATTTATAAACTACAAATTATATTTTCATTATTTTCTTCTAATTTCATTTGATACTAGATATATGAAATAAAGCATAAAACTGATATAGAATATAAATGTACTATTGTGGGGTCTCGTGGCTATGTGCCTGAGTGTCCGGTCGCGAATCTGGAGACCCGCGGGTTCGATCCCGGCCGATGCCAAAAATTACTTCTAATTTTAATGGCACAAAATTGACCCTTGTGGTGCACTCTCCACGCCAACATTGAGTGGCCGTGAGGTGACGCCTAGTAAGCGCCCGCACGGTAAAAGTATTTCATCATTACTGTGTACAAAACTGGAAATATTCGCAAAGTGATTTAACACCGAAGGTCAAATGGCTCTGCGATAGTTCCTTCTTCTGCAATATGACAACTATGTACATCAACCTGCAACACTGTTACTAGAATGTCATATTTGGGTTTTTTATTGTTAATGGTCGCTCGATTACATCAAATTTTGCAAATACTTGGCACAAATTATGTATAAAAGTATTAATTATGACTAACAAATTTATAAAAATAGATGTTTTAACTTAACACAATTTTATAACCTTCAAACAAAACACTTGAAATATGTCAACAATCATCATTCGATATTCAAAATGGCTGCAGAAGAAGGAAATTTTAGTTCCACATAAGCGGCGTTTCGTTAACTAACTTTGCCGATAGAATCTTTTACAAGAAACTTTCTGCATAGGGCGTGAAAAGTCATGTGACTTTGTTGGCCGTGACAAGTAGATATGGGAGCCCGAATCAGAATTTTATGATTTTCCAATTCCCTGTGGTTTATTTTCCTCGACAATTAAATTACACATTTCTGGTGACAACGTAAACTTAGATAATCTTGAACTTTTAAATGAAAAATTATGACATTTGACTTCTCTGTACATAATTAGTAGCTGCCATTCTGACACGGGCCCTCATATCCGCTTGTCAATGCCAACAAAATCACATGACTGTTTGCGCCCTATGAAATATGTGTAAAATACATAGAACTGACGAAGGTAATATGCTGGCAGTGGCGTAACTACCGCCCCCGCAGACCCAGCGACGCGGGGGGGCGCGGCCATCCGGAGGGCGCCGGCGTAGCCGGCGCAGTCATAGTTACAAAACGTTTGTATCTACACCTTTCTTAAAATTTTTCAGCATATACACGCCACTGATTCAAGCAGTACCTAGCCAATATCGAAGTACGGGCACATTTGAAAATAATACATATTTACAGCGTATGGGCGCCCTTACCAACACTGATGTTCAAAATGTGTTGTCAGTTTATTTAAAGTAAATATAATACTTCAAAATTTAAATATTCAAATTAATGTTTATTTTTGATAGATTTCTCGAAATGGTAGGTACAATGTTACGCCGGGCGCGGCGCCACTTCTTGCCATGTACATTTATATAACGTACAAGTACAGATGTCTGCGAAGTTGGCGCGCTTACACAAATTCCTTCTTCGCGCGTTCACAAGTTTAAAAGTATGTACACTTTGGGCTACAAATTGAATCAGAATAGATTGAGTTTGTGTTATTGGTAGTATTATTATTTACAATTTGTACTCTGGAGTATACAATTTAAATTTTGAGTGCACGATGGAGAAATTTGTATAAAATTTTATGACCCCATGGCCCACCTGGTCGAAATCTTGGCCCACCTACTAATCTTGCATCTTAAACAGTAAACACGCAAGCGCGAAAAGCCTAGTACCTAGTAGAATGGGCAACTGTACGCTTTTGGAGCGTACATACGCGTTTTCATCATAAAATATTTTTTTTATTTTTTTAAGAATTTGTTAAATTTGCTTCATTATAAAGAGCTCTATATTATCTTACTTTGCATTAAAACACGTTTGACCTTGAAAATTTTCAAAAAATCGCCTGCGGCGCATTCTTTTCAAAAATATCCTAATTACGTTCCTGCGTATGATGAGCGCAAACCTAAGTCCCGCGGGGGCGCGCAATTCTACGTAGTTACGCCACTGTATGCTGGGCTATATCTGATTTTGCAACCCTTCAACATGATTAAATCTCATTTACAGAGTGAGTTGACAAATACAAATGTCCATGTCGAAGCGGGTTTCGAACCCGGAAACCCTAGCGTGCTCATAACTAAAAGCCGTTGTTTTAATCAATTCACTCACTGAAGCTATTCATATTCATATGAACATTTTAAAATGTAAAATCATCCTAAACCTTACAAGGTTTTGATATTTTGATTAAATGAATCTCCACAAAATTAGATCGCTCTTCTCCCTCTATTCCCTAAACCTTGTACTATACAGGGTGTAACAGAAATAAGTACATTAAATTTAACCAGTGATAGAACTCATCGATAGCAACAATATTCTTAATAACTTTTTTTTCGAAATCTCATTTTTTTTAAGCATTTTAACCCCCTCCCCCCATAAATTAACGAGTCGTTTAGGTATTTTCATAATAATATGATCCCGTGGCAATAACAATGAAACAATTGTTTTTGCAAATGCGAGTTGTCAAGTTTTTCAAATAAATTTTGACAAATAAATCGATTAATAATTATTATAAAAGTTATAATCAGTAAAAATGTCTGCCTTTACGGATAGCGAGTATACAGACATTGAGACGGCCTATGGTGAAGTTTAGGGAAACGCTGCCCAAGGTCGGCAAATTTATTTGGAATGTTTTCCGAATCGTCATCTTCTAAACGTTCGCACTTTTGTTCATGTATGTAAATAAAATAAATAAATCTCTGCGATGAGTCCTTTAAGCCTGCTGCTCAAGATCGTGGTAGAACTCGCCGTGATCACGCAGAGAATATTAAGGAGGATGTTTTGGACTCAACCAGGATCTAGTACTCGAAGAATAGCACTACAACACGAAGTGTCACATATGACAATTTAGAAGATATTGAAACAACAACAGTTACATCATTTCATCGACGCCTTCAATATTGTATTGACAATGATGGTAGCCATTTTGAACATTTATTGTGATTTCATTTTAGTCTGCATCACTTTTCATCATCTTTATACGATTTCTTATTCCGTCAATTGTAGAGTTGTTTTTGGTCGACTTCATCCTGTAAATGCTCTACCATTTTTTGATTGTCTACCCTGTTGCAACATAAAAATTTGACGTATGATTTTTTTTTGTTACCTTAGTCAATGTATTCTATTCTATATCTAATTTTTCCGATTTGTGTATATAGTTTCATCTTCTGGTAAATCTATCAATCTATTAACCACTTTGTAATCGTTCTTTCATTATATTCAGTCACCAGTAACAATGGAAACATACTAGAAGCAGCTGTTCATTGAATTTTGGCATTATGCAACGCACTCTACTTTCCCGACATGCAATTGTTATTTTATTCAAAGATAGGCGGGTAATGAAATTTGTAACAAAACTTTGAATAATTTTAATTCAATATCTAAAAGGTTTACAAGAAAAAGTTATTAAATAATATTGTTACACTCGACGATTTCTATCACTGGTGAAATTTAATGTCGTTATTTCTGTTACACCCCTATATATAGTAAGCAAACAATGTTTACTATTTTTACATTAAAGAATAGACCCTAGCCTAGCCTAGGCTAAGTTAACGTTTCATGTTCCTTACAAGTTAAATATTAGCGATGGGTTTTGCGAGTAAAATCACGTGTAAGCAGTGTTTTAACTTGCAGAGTGGGTTGGCTTGGAAGTGATTTTAGCGCGCTGTTATTTCCATGAATTATTTATCTTCGCTCGCCTTAAGCGCCGTGCAGCGGCAGCCGCGAACTCAACCAGCGCAATATTTAATATCAAACATACAATGCACACAGGATATTGCAGCTTTTATAATGTTTATTTTCTAGCCATCGGAAAATTATGTTTGGTTGTAGAAGTTTTTGCACAAGAACATATCGTTTGCACCACATTGTAGGAGTACACTACACGCATTCAAAGGCTGTCGTTCGTTGTCGTTCTATTTGGATTTATCTCAGTTGTGTTTATTTTTTAATTCGCTTTGGACTACCTTTTGTTTTTGTAGCCACTGCTCGCTGATAACCCGATTCGATTTTCATTTTTTCTTTTTTCTGCTGTTTGTTTCAAAGCCCGGCCCGACCGACTGAAAAGGAAGAGATAAAATATAACGCATTTGACAAAGTTACTTTCGACTTTTTCCTTTGTATTGATTCGCAATATTTTAATCTTCTTACTGTATTATTCGGCCCAGCTTTTGTTTCATATTTTATTCCCACTGTTCCAGCATTGATTCCATTAATTTCATCTCCAGTATCGACTTTTGTTTTCCTTTACATTTCCGGGACAATTTATTTAAATACATAAAATACCTGTTCTTGTATTAAAACTATCTGAAATGTTCATATACCAGGTGTAACATGAAATATGGGAAAATAGTTTTTCCTTGTACAAAAATTTCCTCTTAATTTATAAATAGTGTATTGAAAGGCAAATATTACAATGATCCTTATTGTCCAAATGGACATTGTAATACGTGTTTTCATACTATTTTTCCTATTTCGCGTTAATTTACTCTTGTTTTAAAATTATTATTGAAAGAATTATTAAAATATCTAGGTTCGTAACACTGACGGTTTCACTAAACATTTGGAATAGTATATTCTACAACAAGTAATGGAATAGCCAGTATTCCACACTAGCAAAAAGTTTGTGGCCCGAGCCGAAGGCGAGGACTACGATTTGCGAGTGTGGATTATGCCATTCCAAACGTGTTGTAGACTATACTTTCTCTAACAAGATTTTAGAAATTATACATAAAATGTTGATTGATAATAACAATATATTATCATTTATCATACACCATTAAATATTTTGACGCCAGTCCATAAATTGCTAATAATAACTCGATTTATATTTTTCTTTTGATTTATTTGGTAATAACTGACTCCCTGTATCATTAGCAAGTTCCCTTATTTCTGGTGACGCACATTCCATATCTATATCTTCATTTCCAGTTTATATTTTTCTATAAAATGTCTTCAGTTTTCTAAGTAATATATTATTATTTAGATAAATTTATTATTCTGGACAACTCCAAAAACCAGTAAAATTTAACAAAAAAACTCTAAAAATGTTCAAAACTTTAAAACGTCGAACGCGAATACAGAAATAAATAAATATAAAACAAAGAGTTATAACCATAGCAACTAAACCAAGATATTTGATGTACCGCGCTAATATACGGCTAAATAGATTGTGATTCGTTGAAAGCCGTGCGGAATTATTCCAAACGGCGTACGGAATTATTCCACATGGTTTGTTGGAATAATAATAATATAATATAATAATCTTTATTGTATCCAAGATTTTACATCTTATTACAATTTAATGGGGGTGAGTTAATTTTTTACAAGTATTTTCATATCATTTGCGTAGTTTACATTACATTAATGGGGATGAGATGATGAAAGGGACACACACAAACTTCCATACCTTACCCAGGATTCGAACCCAGAACCGCTGGCACGTGAAGCTATTACGCTACCACCAAGCCACCTCGGTCGGTTTGTTGGAATAATATTAATTCCAACATAATTTTTAACTGTGGAATGTGCAGTTTCTAAAATAGTTTTGGAGAAAATTATTTACTTTGACATTTTGACAGTTACTTACAATTTAGGTTAGAGTTATAATTTACATTTATTATATTATGAACCTAAAAATAAATTCTTTGAATTTTATTGTAGTGTATATGAGTGCTTTATTATTTGATATAAATATTTTATAAATCTCATTTCAGTAATTTTTCATGAATAATGACAGGTAATGAACTAAAATGAAATATATTTATTTGACACTTAGACTAAGTTACCAACTTAACAATTTAAAAAATCCCCAAAAATCTTTGTACAAAATTTTTCATTGTATCAGACATCAGACCCATTAAAGCCAAAATTGTCTTCCATTTAAAGTTGATTAATGTTAAGGCGGAGAACTTAAGGTATCAATTTACTTCACTCGAAATTTTCCTCAAAGCATACTTACATTATAAGTGTGAGATAGGCCTCAAATGTCCATGAATTCCAAACTGTCATTTTGAGTAGAGTATGATTCGAGTATGAGTGGAGTATGAGTCGAGGTAAAAGGCTTCGTCAAATGTTTATAAATTTGAAAACGTCACTGAGTTTGAGTCGAGGAAAAGGATGAATGGAGGACTGACTATGAATTCCACCCTAATGGTCATTTGTGAGCCTGTGACCAATACAGATTTAATGCAAGCCTTATACTTTTGTACAGAATACAGCCATTATTCTGTAAAAGAACTTAGTAACTATTTCTCCAACATTTCCCGCGCTTAATTTTGAAGAACTGACATTCTACTTTGTTATTTCCTTTGCTTTGTTTTCCAAGAACAATCCAATAACTCAAATTAATAATAATCGTTTAGGGTGGTATTTGTGTATAGCATGGAATGGAAAGCATTTAAGGAGAAAGATAAATGAATTTCTTCGGCAATTTTCTGGCCCATTTCCGTGGCAAATGGAGAAATGTAAGTTAGAAATAATGCCTTGTGGTGCTGGTATAGTATGGTATAATGCAGTGCCAGTGAGGAACAGTAACTTTTAGAGGAATTTTCTAATAAAATGTTTTTCATGTTCGTACGCTCGCCGTATTTATTGCGGTTATTTGAGAACAAATTGGGTTGATGCAGAGATCGCGAAGGCGATGGTGAAGGCGCGTACACAACCAACCATTGCCGGTAGCTATATGCCGGTCGGTAAGATTTAATTTATTATTTATTATGAGCTTCCACTGGAAACATATGGTCCATTGTTAAGCTGAAAGGACTTACGACTTACGTCTTTAAATATACATGGAAATTGACTCAGGTTTTAACAAAGGGCACGGGCATTACACTGATTTTAATGTTCTCAAATATTTGATATAAATATTTGGTAAAGAGTGAGTTACTAATTCACTATTAGCTGCATTCAAGTAACGAGTTTTTGTCCATTTTTCTATTGTGGCTCTGGGACGACAGACATCCTTTGTTCAATGTTTTCCTTCGTCCTCTTTTGCGATGAAAATGTCCTCCCTAACATAAATTTTAATAAATTATTAAAATCATCTTTCAGAACTCAATAATTCAATTAAAATGATACAACCTTTTTAATTTTAGTTCTGTTTATTGTTATAAAAAATCGACGTTTCGGCAGCCTCCTTCAGGGAACAAACAACAAATATATACATAAATAATAATAAAAAACATTAGCAACAGGTAACCATGGTGACAAATTACTACATATTTAATATAAGAAGCCAGGAGCCATGCCCGACTAAGATATAAACCGTTACAATGATTGAGATTATTATTCTTGGTTTTGAAAAACTCAATGGCTTCTCTAATTAATCTGTTGTTGTGGTATGTTGGTCTCGCTAGTATTTTTGTTTCTTCGAAACCGTACAACACATTTATACAATTTTTACAATGGTATGTGTGTGTGTGAGTGTGTGTGTGTGTGTGTGTGTGTGTGTGTGTGACGATTTTTTTTCCACGATAACTCATATCAAACTTTTAAAACTTTCTATTTTCCGTATTTAAGCTTTCTGCATTCATATAAAGAGTTGATTAGATTTTGAGTAATATTGGACAACCGGAAGAGTTACTTTACTTGAAGCCCATAACAGTTTTTAATTATAATCCAAAACTTTTCAATTGTAGTATTTAAGACTTCTATTTCAAGGGGAGCAACATATTAGATTTTGACTAAAATTGATAAATCGGAAGTGATACTTTACTTGAAGCTCTGAACAGATTTTCGTGAAAAATATTTTGATATAATCCAAAACTTTTCAAATTTGGTATTTAATACTTGATGAGATCGACATATTAGATTTTTTCTAAATTAGATAAACCGGAAGTGGTACTTTACTGGAAGCACTATTTAAAACTCGTGTATAATTTGAAATAATATATATATATATATATATATATATATATATATATATATATATATATATATATATATATATATATATATGATAAACCGGAAGTGGTACTTAATTTTGAGCGCAATAGATTTTCGAGAAACAATAAAATATAATCCAAAATTTCGTATTACAGACTTTTCTATTTATTGGAACAACAAGTTGGATTTTGTTCACAAACGATCACCCGGAAATGATACTTTACTAAAAGCTCATTGCTATTTTAAACATGGAATTGGCGGAAGGTCATGTGCTGGCCACATCGGATTTTTTCTATTTTAGGTAACATGTTCCACCCAAGTTCTTCTTCGCAAAAGTGTTCCACGGAAAGGTTGAGAACCTTTCTAAACCGAAATGCAAATATAAAATTACAATTCTCAGAATCTTTATAGTAAAAAATTACAAATAATATAATGACTTCATTTTGGAAGTATAAAAAACAACCTATAATTAGTGTTTAATAAACACTATTGTTTATAGCGCAATAAAAACTGGTTGATTCATTTTTCAGAACCCAGTTTTTATTCCATTAACCTTGTACAAATTGTAGACCTCTCCCCATAAACAAAAATAGCTACCTATCACGTAAAAATTGTTCCACAAATACATGTCAAAAAAATTTGAAGAAAAAACCGCATCATCGCGTCCATTAAATAAATCTCTAAACCCAGCCCAAAACAAAAAAATCAACATGGCGAGCGCTAAAAAACAAAACCCATCGCGATTGGTGTGGAGTCGAGTTAAACTCATACGTACATACATACTCTCCTAATGTACATGTCAAAAATGTTATGTTACGTGTCACATTTGTTATTTTTTAAGGCTGATAAAATAAACGTTGTATTCGGTTTCTCGCACATGGTTAGCAACTCAACAAGGCACTGACATATTCCTGCATTTGTCAGCAGTGCTGCCAACTGTTTGGCTGTGCCACTGAAAGGAGTTATTTCTGCCAGGTTTGTTTCGGGATCGAATAAAGATGTTTTCGCGTTGATGCAACTTGTCATAGTTGCAGTTGTATTATTTATGCTTTGCACCTGGACTAAGATAGACATAGGTATTTACAATAAAAAAATTAAAGATTAACAATGACATATATTTATTTTTCTCATTTGCAAAAGGGTGCGATAAGGATAGATATAACACGCTTGTCTTTAAAAAAATCATATTGTTTTGTCTAAGTTAGGACATTCCATTTTAAAACGATGCTCATTGTTGACAATACTTTCGCTGTAACGTAAGTTTATTTATTAATTCATATATATTACCTGGATTCATAGCCGTACGAATAACGTTATCTTCTGCAAGTGTCACTGACACTGACACTTTTTCAGTATCTTATTTTTCACATATTTGATTTTACATTTGCTAATAAACTTACCAGTTGACTTAGTTTTGAATTTTGAATGCTTGCAGTGTAACATATATTTTTATAAAAATAAAATAACAATAGTATCTTATGTACTCTCATAAAAACTATACTACGCTACTGAATTTTATAGAATGGGCGGACCTAAAATCTCAATTCATACATTCGTAGGTGACCTTGATCAGACATCTTTAAAAAAAATTACTGCATATTCAAATTATTTGTATAACCTATATATAGGTAATGTATGACATAAAATTTAGAATTAAATATTAATGAAGAACACAGACACATCAGTTTGCTCTTTATGAATTTTTATATACGATGTTTGTAAAACTGAAAGTAAAGAACGAAAGTATTTTGTGCACATGAATTGTAATATTTTGTAAGATCTTGTAAGTGCGATAATGTCTATGTTATTTTGTATGTACTATTTTGTGTTTTATTGAATGATTATAGATCCGGAAGAAGGTGGAAAAATGCAAAGAAACGTCGGTGGTGTAAGACAATAAATGTTGTTTGACTGAGATTTCGAGTAAATATTAACACCTAATTTTAATAATGTTTACTAATTAATTATCAGTGTAAAATTCAGTCTCATACTTAAAGATTTTTTCCCAGAATTCATTGGTATATATACATATAATTCGTCTATTTTGGAGATTGACCCTTTTAACACCAAGGTCCAAAAATAAATTCGAAATTTTATTGTTTCACATCCAGTAAGTAGCCTTTGATTTGTTGCACAAGATATTTGTTGACAGTTGAACCGCAAACAGATGACAGCAAAAAACAGTTGACAGTTTCTTGAAAATTGCTTTCAATAATTATAATTTAGTTACTTCGAAAAAAATTGCAAGAAATTTTTAATACTGTCTATGAGACAATTTTTAACCTGCTACCCCTGAAATCCAGAGGGAGACAGAGAAAAAATTATTGACAGTTTGTTGAAAATTGCTTACAATAATTATAATTGTTATTTCGAAAAAAATGTAAGAAACATTTGATACTGTCGTTGCGACAGTTTTTAACTTGTTACCCCTGAAATCCAGAGAGACAGAGAATTGTATAATAAAGCATTAAATAACATTAGCTGTGTTCCTTCGGGCTGTAATTATGATTTTGTGAATCCTGATTAGTCTAATCTTGATCCTTTTGAATCATGATTTAAAAATTATATCAAGAAAACAACTTGAATAACATAAACACCACCTAGCGTCAAATGTCATATGCATACCAATGCAAACGAACTTCATTTTATTTTATACATAATCTACTGGCAAGTTTTACACTCAGCATTCAAATAGTTATTTGTCAAACTAGAGAGGAAAGCACTTGTTTTTCCCACTCGAGCTTATGAGGCACAACATTTTTTTCACGACATGTTTCTAAAAAGGATTTGTTCGGACCTTAAATACACTTTAAGAAAAGATTAGTAGAATAAGGATAATATTTTGTTTATTTGAATAAAAATAGTTTATATTGACATGACTAGTAGAATAAGGGTTATATTTTATTTATTTGGATCAATATACATATATTATTATTTATAATTTATATTTACACTTTGACAACAAAACACACAACTGTCACGTCAAAAATTAGGTTATCAGACGCAAGGCGGTGTAACAGTGTTGCCAATGAACCAATCTTAAATCTAAATTAAAGTTGTCAAATTGTTATTTAATCTAGAAAAAGAAAAATATAAGACATAATTGTAAGATAATTTAAAGTATGTATATCACTAAAATAAGGATTTTCAATAAAATTAGGAATTTATTTATAATTTTTACACTATATTTTTTGTAAATAACATTCATGTTGGTAACACTTCTATATTTTCCTCTCTAGAGCGGAAAATCACATTTTCCTCACTATTTCGGGAGAAGAAAGTTGAGCTTTCTGTGCATGTCGTGAAAAAACGGATTATTTTAAATTAAAATAATGTTCTTGCTAAGAAATATGTAGTATTTTTATTTAAAACAAAGCTTTTATGTAACATATTTTCTTTGTTTTCAAAAGTATGGTGGGTCATTACATGCTTTTGTAGGAAAATTATATTTCCTTTGATGTAACAAACCTTACATTGATAAATTTGTACGCTCGAAAAGCTAAAATTTGCTCTGAAATGAATCCGTATGATCACCATGTGATCATTCAAAAAGGATGATTCAGAAGGGGAAGGGGATGGTTGTCTAGTGATCACAAAATGAGAAAGTGGGGATAACGAATAGGAAACGAAAAAACATACTTCTTAATCATGATCACTTTTATCATTTAGATTGCGAATCACAGCCCGAAGGAACACGGCTCTTATTTGTCAAATAAAATTTTCCTAAAGTAAAAATGTCTTCATTCCGTCTCTAAATTTTGATAAATACCAAAGATATTAATTTTTATTCTAGACCGCGGAAAATATATTTCAGTCACTGCTATAAAAAATTGTACGCTTCTTATTACATTAATATAAAATAGACAATACTTCGTGTACGACGCATATTTAAACATAAAATAAATATATAACAGTCAAATAAGAATTCATGAATATATAATATTTTTTATATCCGTTTTATTCCACGTATGAATAAAATTATACGCTGGTTTTTAATTTAAAAGGTAAATTAGAATATATCAAAAACAGAATTACAGTCATAAAAAGTTTTTAACCGCAAGAGTACACTTTAAAATTTTTAATGTCTCGACATATGTCCTGCAGCATAAAACAATGATGAAGTAATTTAAGATGTTTACAGAGTTAATAATACACATCCTGTAATTATATATACAAATGTAAAATACGTATTAAATAAACATAAAGAACATATATTTTTAAGGATGTTTGTACTTCATTTCATCGTACATTAAAATCTTAAGAACTAATAATCTTTAAGAAAAAAAAAATTATTATTGTCATGCTAAAGATTAACTGTGCATGGTTATACAAGAAATTAAATTTAGTTTCTGCATCACTAATTCTTTGATAATAACAATATATTTTTAAGTCGTAAAAGATATAAATTACCTACGTTAGTTTTAGTTATCCTTTTTCGAACACTGTAACTAAGGTAAGGTACCAAAGAAAATATTAATGCTAAAAATAAAATTACATTTAAGATGAATAAGTAGCCTGTAGGCACAATATTTATAACCTATATTCCATAATTTAGCAATTTTTATTCCGATTATTTAGAATATTAATTAACTTCATTAAAGCTAAGTATAAATACCATATTTACCAGATGTTTCAGCATAGAAGACGAGAAATGTTCCTTCCACAGCTGTGATGTGAAGTTAAATTGGCATATTGTATGATCCAAGTCAAGTTTGTTTATTTTTCCTAGTTTAAAATTATTGCTTAGTCATTTTCATGATTGTAATTAAATTTTCTTTATTTTATTTAATCATTGTTTTTGTTTTGATAAAAAATCTTTTCTTTTTAAGAAAAGGTTATATTTTAGATATATAGGATGGCAGGGAATGTTTTGGCTTTGGCCAACTTCATATTGAAAAATGCAGTTAAAAAGTCCTGGACCATTGTTCTCTCCGATTACCAGTTTCCTAAAATAAATGTTTTATACATACTCCAGATTTTGGGAACTACTGAAATAATGTATGCTTACTAAAAATTTTAAACTACGTTACTGAGCAATAATAAAATGTACGATCCAAAAAGGAATTATTTCAACAGTTCTCAAAATTTGTGGTAAATGTTATGTAAAAAAATTGAGAAAATCATCAAATTTTAATTTAGTAGGTATTATTTTTGTTGAAATCAAAAATCAATTTTTTAAGTAAACTAAAAAGATATAAGCAGAGGGACATTTATTCATCATATTAGCTGTATAGATTTATTACATATACCCATAATCCCATATTGAATAATGGTATTTCATTCCAGAGCACATTGTGGTGGCACTGCATAGGTACAAGGTGAAAATCACGGCCAAAATATCACCAACATCAATGTAAAAAATTCTGATTACCTTCCGTCAATCCTTGCAAAAGATTCTAAATTTCCAGTAAAATTATTTCATAAACAAACTATGCAAATTGCACTTTACACTGACATCTTCTTCTATAGCTTTTCCTTTCATTAGGGGTTGCTATTTTTTATTTTCTTCTTCGACTCATTCAGTTCCTTTTCTCTCAAGTCTTCCGCAATACAGTCCTTCCATCTTATCTTTGGTTTTCCTCTGTACATTCTACCCTCAACTACTAAGCTATTCATTCTTTTTCCAACATATTCTTCATCTCTCCTCATGACATGTTCAAACGAATGTAATCGTCTCTCTTGTATCTTTCTTGAAACTTCTATGACTCAAGCCATTTCCCTTATTCTTTCATTCCTTATCCTATATTTCCGTGTCTTCCCCAATATCTATCCTCATGTTTGCCACATTCATTTTCTTTTCATTGACACTGACATGTGTCAGTTAGAATTTTCTTAATATAGTAAAAAATGTAATTTTTGGAATTCTAGTTTTGGAGATATCTCGGCCGAAATTATAGTGACACACACATGTATATGCTCGCACACACATACACACACACATACACACACACACACACACACACACACACACACACACACACACACACAGACATCAGCGTAAAAATAGTAAAATCGTATTGTAGGGACCCTAAAACGTGCTTATTCTTTGAAAACTCACCACCGATTTTTTTTAACAAAGACAATACCTTCCGTACCTATAAGTGACAGAAGATAAAAAAAAATTAAAATGTAGAATTTATACACCGAGCTATGCTATTTAATATTATTACTGTCAAGTGTGTGCAAACAAGTACTTACGTGTTTTGCTAACAGCTACCGCCATTTATATAAAATATCGAGGTTTTCAAATGTGAACTCACTGTAACAAAAAATTATAATGAGCAAAATTCGTAAATAAATAATAAGAACTGACATATAATCTTCGATGCTGTTTTTCAAATTTATCACAAAAGATTTTTTTTAAATAAATAAAATAAAAATAAATAAATATTTCATCACGGCATATTACCCATTGCTGGGTGTGCCAATCTGCTTTGTATACAGATATCGGTAATGATGGAATATTTGTACCGTGTGGGCGCTTACCAGGCGTCACCTCGCGGGCACTCATAGCTGGCGTGGAGAGTGCACCACAGGGGTCAATTAAATTATATTGTTATATTATATTATGTATAAACTATAACTAAAATGTTCATTAATAAATGTTCTTGTTTGTCTTATGAGACAGACGTAATACAGAACTTCATAAATTAAATGAACATTGTTCATCGAATGTAACTATTATCAAGAATTCTAATTTTAATATGAAAATAGTTGAATGAAATTAAGTACCGCCGTGAGTTAAAACGAGAGTGGAAGAAATAGACTGGCCAAGTAATATTGTTCATCACTTGCAACATCAAAGCAGTCGCGTTGCCACCTCGATATATTAGCGTCGTCGGAGAATCTGTTTAGGGGCAGTATATTCACGCATCACGCAAGCTATGTTGTCTTTTTGCCGTGGACAGCGTCATAAAAATGTCATCACGCCTCGAGCTCGCGTCGTTGATATTTTCATTAGGTTTTTATGTGTGTAATATTCCCTTATTATCATTCTTTATTTCGACAGCACCATTTGTCACTGTGTGGGTGATGTCACCGTTTGCATACTGATGGATACAGATATGTACACTCGTCCATTAATACATACATGTGTTATGTGGTTTACTTTGGATAATCTATATTTAAATGCGGATATAAGGATTATAAATAAATACAGGAAATCTGCAGTTACGTAGTTTATGTTTTTGGCGCAATTATTCATTAATTTAAATTAGATTACTCACTATACTAAATGTTTTAATGCATTTATAAATGCATTATTATGTAACAATAAGTATTTAATGATTTTGAATTAAATTATGGTTTAACTCATATTTAGACACTTATCTGAGGTAATTTCATTATATCTGATTTAGTTATTAGTATGCCGTAGAAATTGTGCATTAGGTAACTGATTTTTAATTTTAATTATCCCCTCCTAGAAATGGACTAAAAAAAATATTGGTAACATTTTAGAATAAATTAAAACCTAGTCAACTAAAATAAATAAAAGTTTTTTCTCAAATAATATATCAAAATTTCGTAATAGATATTTGCTATATGAGCCTGATATTTAACAAATATCTATTATTTTTGACTATTTAACGCACGCCCAAGCCCAATGAATTTTAAATGCCTCCATAATTATGTATGTCTCGCACTGTATTTTGCACAATCTTGACTACAGTACTGTAATGAGCTCCTTACGATTTGAGCAGATGATCGATTAATCGATCAGAATGATCCCAGACAACATTTAATCGATCAATCGATCTGTTCGTTTAATCGATTTTTATTTATGATCAACTGATCAATTCAACCACCAAGTCGATCTGATCAATATGTCAAGGTGATGTATATGTATGCGCGAATATGAGCAGCGGCTTCCAAGAACGCTATCATAGATCTGATCGGTATGGATCACCTTGATCGATCAAAATTAAGGATCATAAAACGATCGTTATAATACATTGCCCTACCCTAAAATTAATCCTGGTTACGCCCCTGAGTGCAAGCCGTGTGGATATGTCTAAAAGAATAAATACTGGTATTACTAATGACGATGCAATGTAATGTTAAATAACATATTCAGGTGTATGTTTAAAATCTATATTTTAAACTAGTTGAAAGAAATTTCTAGAAATTTCTCACTATTTGTGTAAGTTTTATAATTAATTTGTTTGTTGAAAATGCAAACCAAGCAACCGAACTACATATTATGAGTTTGCATTCGTATGTAATTGTTTAAATGTTATTAAAAAAATGGAATCACATTTTTTATGTAACATATGGAATTGATTTTGAAAATCAATTACAATGAAATACTTACGAAGGTCACGCTAGAATTATTAAGAATAAAACATATGGTTAACATTTTTTAAAATTTTATTATATTTTCGCAATAGTGCCCTTCACTATTCTTTACTCCTGCGTCTTAAAAGTTTCCAATGTTGTCAAACTAATTTCTGGGAGCCCAAAAATTGTCAAAACCGTCAAATTAATTTCTGATGACTTAAAACTGCCGAAGCTGTCAGTTGTACCGCTGACACTTAAATTTTAAGTTACACTTAAACAAAAAAAAATGCAAATCGAAATTTTGACAGCAATATTCAATTACTCATTTGACGTTTCGTTTTAATACGATATTATCAATTTAAAAAAACACTTAAAATTTAATGATCAGCGGTGCAACTGGGTATAAGAGTCTTAACTGGAATTCAAAGAAGATTTAAATAAATAAATAATATATCATCAAGGCATATTACCCATTGCTGGGTGTGCCAATCCGCTTTGTACACAGATATCGGTAATGATGAAATATTTGTATCGTGCGGGCGCTTACCAGGCGTCGTCTCATGGGATCTCATTGCTGGCGTGGAGGGTCAATTTTGTGCCTCGGTCAGAATCAAACCGAGGTCCCCAGATTTGCGGCCAGATACTCAGGCACACGGCCACAAGACCCCATTAAAAAACTATAGAATTATAAACCATGATTCGAAAGTACTCTCTGTTTAATTCTATATTTCTACTCACAACGATATATTAAAAAATTGATCAACTATATGCGAAATTTCTCGACTGCTATAACTAATTTAACTTTCGCAACTTAATTTCGAAAGCCTGTATAATACATTCAAAAATAGTAATTTTGGTAAAAATACCTGATAATGATACTTTACTAGCTTTTGAGCCCAGTAAAGACACTTTCAGGTCTTGGTGAAATAAGAATAAAAAAAAACCTATAGGTATAAAATATTTTATTTTCTATTGCGAGGAAATAAGAAAGAAATAAATAAACAACTTATCGCCAAGAAAACATTAATGTAGGGAAATTTTCCGAGCTAGCTCAGCAAAGAATAAAGAAGGATTTTCAGGTCTAAAAATCGATCAGAAACAGGTCATTTTCTGGACGATCGCGAAAAATATAATTTAACTGGAAGTACTGAGCATATTTTTGATAATAAAATGGAACAGAATAGGATACTTATTTTGTCTATTAGGTAACATACCAAACTTACGTTGTTGAACTAATTATGAGCGTAATACATTTTGAAATAAATTAGATCAGAAATTTATCTATGTTACTAATGTATTATAGATTTACAAAGCCTTATAATAGGGACCCTTTGCGAATAGACTTGTTTTGTATACACTAGTGTACAGGAATACTTACGTTACAAAATATAAAATAAACTCACAGCAGATGATTAATAAGTTTGTCTTAATACTGTACTAACGTTAAACATCATTTTAACTAAACCATTTTTAGAAAATTTATTTTAATTCTCATAAACTCTTTTACATTAATCCTTTCCAATAAATATTTGGCCAAAATTATGGAATCAGGTCACTGGTTCATATGTAAATTACATGAAACAATGTTTACTGAATTTTATTCATTACAAATAAAGTACTTTTTGTTCTGATTGTAATTGGAAATGAATAAATCGATTATAATATTGTGACATAAAACAGGAAATGAAACTGTAACGTAACAAAATTGGCTTTTGGATTTTATGATCATCACACTACGAGTATTTTAACGTGTTAATTTACTATATTACTCATCACAAGGCAATCTGGAGGGAAAAAATTAATATCGTACATCATATTGTATAGAAATAAACATCCTGTGTTTTAAACTGTGTCGAATACCATGTTATATTTATTTATAAATCAGGTAACCATCCATTCAGAAATCAGCAGGATGTTGTAAAGTTTCGAAGTATTCACAACCTGACACAAACATTCGTTTTCCTCTGAAAAATTACGTCATTAAAAATATTGTCATAACACGTTACGAAGCGGAATCTAGATGAAATATGCTGTATTTATTTTTCAACATGCTACTTTATTTTTTGGATTTTCTACTGACAATAAAAAGTAGAATAAAATTAATTTCGGATCTGGAATTCTGTGTATGCTAGCGGTGATGTTTTTAATTTTGTTTCTGTTGCTTTAACACATAATCTACTTATTTTTTATTTGTTGTGTCGGTGCTTAATACAAAATTTAAATTAAACACGAATTGTCAACAAGTAAGTACACAATTATGTTTCGTTAATATGTTATTCGCATTAAAATTACAGAATGAATAATAAAAATATTAAATTTAGTCTGTACATTTTATCCAGCGAGTTCCATTTTCATTACAAACAATATTTACAAATAGAAATAAATATTTAAATATATCAACTGTTGAAATTTATAAATAAATATTATTGCATATTATATTTATTTCATTAGTTTATGTTTATATTAATGTGATCTGGCTCAATAGTTAGAGCAACGCTTTTTAGTCATGAGTGCGTTCGGGGTTCTGGGTTCGAATCCCACTAAGACATGGATGTTTGTGTATGTGAACTCACTCTTAAATTGGGATTTAATCTTAAAAAACAATTTATACATTTTTACCTTCCGTCACCAATAGGTAACGAAGGTATTATCTGTGGTCAAAAAATTCGATGGTGAGTTTTCATTGAATAAGTACGTTTTAGAGTCCCTACAATACGAATTTACTGTTTTACTATGATATCTGTATGTGTATATATGTGTGTCTGTGTGTGTGTGTGTGTGTGTGTGCGTGTGTGTGACAAAATAACTCCAATACAACAATTTAAAAAATTATAATTCTTTCATATTCCTCCTTCGTACGTCCATATGAAGAGTTGATTATATTTTGGTTATAATTGGTTAACCGGAAGTACCCTAATTTGAATATTTTAACAGTTTTTCTTCAAAAACGCTGTTAAATATCATTTTTTGACCTTTTGTGTTATTATAAATAAAACAATATGTTATTCCCTATTCGATATCTTGCAACCTAATGCTCGTAAAAGCTGCACCATAGTAATTATGTACATAGATGTCAAATATCAGAATTTTTCATTAAAAATTTCAAGATGTTCTAAATTCACGTAGTTAATTTGTCACCAGGAGTGTGGAATTTACTCGTCGAAGAAAATAAACCACATGGAATTGGAAAATCACTAAATTTAGAATGAAAAATTATGATTTTTGACATCTATGTATATAATTACTAGCTATCATTCTGACATGAGCCCCTATATCTGCTTGCCAAGGCCAACAAAGTCACATGACTGCTCGCGCCCTATTGTATTTAATATTTTTTGTATACCTACACTTTACACCAAAAATTCTACTTATATCTAATTCCTTATATTTACATTGTTTAATTTTAAATTCATTTTATGAAGAAATTTCGTCGTCTTCTAATTTTTCGAAATGTTTCCAATTCATTGTCAGGATGTATATAATATACCTATAATTTTAAATATTTAACTATTAATACAATAAGAAATAAAAATGTATGTACTTCCCAGAAAAAATCTTCAGTAATGTATGCGTATGTCCGATTGGGAAATACGTAGTTAAACAAATATAAAGTCTTATAGTTTTTGAGTAATCGTTCTTCCAACATCCCACATACATACATACACACATACACACATACATCCACACACACACACACACAGAGATTATCGTAAAAATGTTAAAATCGGATTGTAGGGACCTTAAAACGTGCTTATTCAATAAAATCTGGATATGCGATTTTTAGCATGTATCCAATACCTCTCTTAGCGAGAGGTGAAAATTAACTTCAACCGACAAATCGTACCGCCTGACGGCAAAAATATATAGTAAATCTAGTAGAGCTGTTTATTTTTAATTTCTGGCATTAATTTACTTGTCATATAAAATATAGTTTTATAACCCCCCCATTTTAAGAAGGAGATTAATGGGTGTATTAGCAAAAATTTACTAAGCCGTATAATAAATTTAGTAGCATCTTTTGTGTTATCGTGAAAATGTAGGTATTTTGAAATATTTCCCCTCGTTATTAGACAATGAGATTCTCCCGTCCCAAGAACATATTTTATAAATTACGCAAAAATCGTGTTACCTAGGGCATTTTTTATCATTAGTGTCTGTTCGTAGTCACATTCCTATTTTCGTCCGAGTGCATCAACCCTGCAGTGCAGGGGATTCACCCTCTACCCATTTGTATCACTAAGTACGCCTATGAATTCCTGTTAGATTCCGACAAGCCAGAATCCACGCCTCAGTCAAAACAGACGTGTTAATCAAGACGCCCATGACAGTTCGCACTTGCACCTACATTTGTCTACAGACACCCCAAGCTAAATCCCGAAAAATATACCTATTTCGCTACTTCATTACTTTGATTTCACTTTCATACCCTCGATAGATTCAATTGCTCTATTACTGTAGGGGCGAGATAGGAAATTTGCGTATAATAGCACCATATTTTATATTTACGGTGATTTTTGTTGGTAACTGGGGGAATATATCTCTTTAGTTTGATTGGTTTTTCCTTTTCCAATAATATTTATGTGGCATAATGCAACAACAGCAAATGTCGACATAATGTAATTTTGATGATCTGCTATCAACTAGAAATTTTCAGTGTTCAGTGTAAAACTTAACATCCTGCACTGTTTATGTTGATTATGAATGTCGCTAATTCTGTCAAAAACTGTTTATAGCACTAAATTTTTTCAATAAATACCGATTCCAATACACAATAAAGGCCAAATAAAGATTCTCGCTTACATTAGATATAAACAAAAACATTACAGCAAACAGAGAGTACTTAAAACAACTATAAAGATGGTAAGGCAGATTTTAAACATTTTTTAAAGAAGTTAAAAGATGTATTGTACAGATTTAACTGTATAAAATTATAAAATTAGTGTTGTATGTGAACATTTTACGATTAATACAGGAGTACTTATAATTATTTACGTTACTTTTAGGTAACTTAAATAAATTATAAGACCTTGTTACTTTTGGTGGAATATGAAAATTAAACAGTTAAATAATATTAATAAAATGAATCAAATTATTGAAAACTTTATACAAAAAAATCATATCAAAATAAGTTCGCCATCTCTCTAAACTGCTCATATTGATTTTTTCTAGTTTGCATATGTAAATTGGACAGTTAATATTAAATTTATAACAAAGTAAATTTACAAATTTCTTTTGTATATTTTCAATAATATTAATATTTTTGTTGTACATTATATTCCACACTGTTGACGCATATTCAAGTTTGGAGCGTATTAAAGAATTATTATACAAATAAAGTGTTTGGATTTTTAAAAACTTTACAGTGTCGAAATATGAAACACATTGTACGGTATGAGTCTTTCCTAATGGCGTCAATATAAGATGTCATCAAAAGTTAGGTTAGGTTACTCAAAGAGTACACCTAAATCTCGTATTAAGGACTTTACTTCCAGAATAACATTATTAATATTATAATTAAAGCTGATTAAATTGCGATTTCTAGTAAAATTCATAACATAACATTCAGATTTAGATGAAATAAGATGTAAATAATTATGTTGACAATAAATATATAATTTACTTAGAACAGTTTGTATGCAATAGTCATTTATGTTTATAATAGCTTTAAAAAAATTCAAATCAGCCGCGTATAATAAAAATTGTGAATGATCAAAACATTCCGAAATATCATTTATAAATAAGTTAAATAATAAAGGGCCAAAATGCGATCCTTGAGGTACACCTGAAGGAGTAGATATTAAGTGAGATTTAAAACCATTACAATAAACTAATTTTGACGTATTGGTTATAGTTTCGTATAAAGTTACTACACGATTTATCATTTGTTATTGTTAGATATAGTAATGGACTTATGGTAACGTTATTTCTAATCTGAAAACGTTGTTTTCAATGCCTTTTTACCTTCCGCCACCAAAATATTTGATCGTGAGTTTTTAATTAATACGATTTTACAATTTTTATGATGTTTCTGTTTGTGTGCTGTGGCGATCGTTTTGGACCGCATAATACCTCCAATCGTCATTATTGCATCTGCGGAGTATCTACAAAAATGAAAATTATAAACGTTTTAAAGGTTGTTTATCGATAATTTATTAAATTTTGCGTGTTTTTTGGTTACTATTTCACTCATAAATTTATAAACCAATCCAAATTGAGGATTCTACCTAGTTACTAAATACTGGTTGTTCTTGCAGCATAAGCTACACACTCTTTAATACGGTGTAGAACTTTAATTATGGAAACATTCACACTTGAAAACGAACAATACAAATTTATCATCTAAATTCTTTTATAATTTAGAAATTTTGTATACCAATTCATTACTTAGTTGGACAATATATCCACGTCACACTTAATTTGGATAAAAGCCGTAATGACATATTCATTTCTCCCCCCAAATTAATACATTAGAAATTTTCTCAATTTTCATATTCACCCCAAAAATAAAAACCCACATCTACCGTTCCACATCTGCTCCTATCTCATCCCCGTAACGTTACCGTATCATATAAGCGTGTGAACGCACACACGTGAGCCGGGCCGTTATGTCTCGAGTGTTTATTACCTTATTAGACTTCATAAATATTTCACTTTTTTCCAAACTGAATAATAATGTCGTGTGGACGACGCGTGGGTTTTAATAAACCCACGCGTACGTGTTTAGCGAGTTTGGTGAACATTTGGAAATTAAATTTGGGCAGGAATTTTAATTGTAGTTAAAAATGTTGTTACAAGCTTGTTGCTGGCGAAAAATTGGGGAGTTTACAAAGTAGTGTAATTATGTGCGTGAAATAACTTGGTAATAAAAATTTATGCAGGTAGTTTACAAACTAGGGCGAATTTATTAACACTACACAGGAATGACGTGACAGATTGTATTTTACGGTAAAACTCTGTAACGTAAAATTAAACAATGCAAGTATTATACCGTTTAATATTCTAATATGGAAATATAGAAGAAATTCTGCTGCTAATATGCTGCAAAATAAAGTTTTACTAGGTATATAATTTATTGTTTGCATATTTTAATACACACTGAGAAAAATGACTGGTTTTTAGCAAATAAATATTTATAATTAAGGGGTACTTCATTCATTCAATTATTGCATCCTTGTAACAAATACAGTTTAATCTTAAATATGAAATGTATTTTATTCATTCAGTTATATTATTTATTTGACCGTGATTTATTTCACTTAAATTTAATTTAATTTTCTCAAATAAACTAATATATTTATGTTTGCCATTTTAAATTGAGATTTTTCATAAATAAATTTATAATTATCTCAAATATTTATTTGTTTGTTACAAATATGTAATTGTTTTTGAATTAACTTTGTATTATATTTGTGTAAACTATATATTTATTGCAATGAAAAAATAGATTTTATTGTATGAATCTACATTTATTTGTCACAAATAAATATTATTTGTGGCAAAATAATAGTTCCATTGAGCGAACAATGTTCTATTTGCGAATGAAGATTTTAAGCGACTTGTATGGACTTGTTCAGTTATGTTTCATCTTATTTATGGAGTGACAGTGTTCATTTCTGGTGATTTGTTTTTCATTCGTGTGCTACAAAGTAGTGAATATGCATTTTTCAGTGTAAGTATCTTTTATGCCAAGGCACATGCATCGGTATCTAACCATTATATATAAATTAGTAAAGAATATAAATATATTATTTCCTGAACAACCAGTAATATAGGTACATGTATGCGCAAATGCTTCACAGTACTTACATAATTACAGTGATCCTAATATCCTAAAAAAAATAATTTGTAATACAGTGTGATTGAAAAAATAATTCAAAGTAGGCTGTGATTATAGAAAGAAAAGTATGCCTGAATATTTTTAACAAAGTCTCGTATTAAACATTAAATTAAATAATTTTAAACTAAAACATGGCCTAATTTGACATTTTTTCAAATGTACTGTAGAATACACGTAATACAGAATGTGTATTTATACTTTTATGTTTTATATACATTAATATTCTTAAGGATGTTATTTGTGAGTTAATAAAAACACAGTGTACTAAAAAATTAAATACCTATACTGGTCTTTATTTAATCATTTTCCTTCAATTTGAATCATCTTAGAGTGGACAGGTTATGAGAGGTGGATATATAAATTTGGTTCAAATAAATTATTATATATCCAATAGTAATGAAATAAATTTAGCGCAATTAAAATAATTCTTAATGTAATTAAATGCATAGTTCTCATGAAATAGAAGATATAATTGATCTCAATATATATTTATTTGAGACAAATAAATGCTTCAAATAAATTATTACTTTGTATCAATTGTAGATATATTTGGATCTATTCAAGCTTAGGATTTATTTGTAACAAATAAATTTACAATTCACGTAATTATATCTTTTTCTCAGTGCATAATTTGAATCCATTGAAACATTTTTTGTTCTTAATTATTAATTTCTATAACAATTGTTAGCATTAGAGCTCTTATACTCTCTTCAAGCTAACCAATTCAGTAGATGGGGCTCACATTAGTACCAGTTTTAAACAGCCGGAATTAAAATGGCGATATTCAACTACTGTTATCTAACATTTTATTAAAAAGATATCATAGTATCAATAAAACGGTGTATATTATATTATAGTCGGCATAAAATATAAAAAGTATTATCTACTTCCTTTTCATATCGGATAAAGATGATACTTGACATTGAACATAAAAACGACACGAGAGGTCACATGTCATGTACACTGACACTAGTCTTAAATAACATTGCGTTAACTTGGCTCCAATTTCAGCCAATCAGAGAGTTCAAAACTATGCCCTATTGTCTACAATACTGAATTGGTAAAGTGGAAAAGAGTATAAGTAAAATAATTATCCTACCAAACGAATATTGTTCTAGCATTGTTATAATGAAATTATAACTGTGTTGTTGATTACAACACTTTACTGTCTTGAAATGTCGCCCATTATACTCAGGCGCCTTTGCTAGTATTTTTCTAATAATCAAATGAATATGATTTATAATAGTCATTCCATAAATTTTAATTTCCTCTATAAACGACATAAAATTATTATTTAAACATACACTATACGATGTGAATAAATAAAAATTTAAATAAAAAATAAAATCACCTAAAATATTCATATTTCGCTGTGATTGGTTTAATTTACATTTTAAATGGCATAAAAGTGACCCATATAGTGCACTCTCCACGCAGCAATGAGTGTCCGATAGGTGACAACTGGTAAAGGCTCGCACGGTACGAATGTTTATCATCATTACCAAAATCTGTGTACAAAGCAGATTGGCACATCCAGCAATGGGTAATATTATGCCGTGATGTTATATTTATTTTATTTTTTCATTTACATTGACTATCACAGATAAGATACTTATTTTTGTGTTTAAGCTATTAAAATTGAAATAATTGGACTAAAATGAAAAATAATTATTCCACTATTATAAATATCGACAAATACAAAGTAAAACTGCTGAAATAAATTTAATATTTTCGATTTATGATAGTACAAGAGAGGTTAACCAATTTTGAAGGTGGAAATTAGCTGAAGAAATCATGAAATATTTGATAAATCTTTTTACCTTCCGTCACCTATAGGTAAGGAAGGTTTTCAATGAATAAGCATGTATTAGGGTCTTTACAATAAGATTTTTCTATTTTTACAATGATGTCTGTATGTGTGTGTGTATGTATGTGTGTGAGTGTGTGTCAGGGCGTGTGGGCGTGTGTGTGCGTGTGTGTGTGTGTGTGTGTGTGTACGTGTGTATGTGACCGCGGTTTCGGCCGCGATATCTCCAATACTAGAGTTCCAAAAATTACAATTCTTACGTATTCCTTATAACCATATGCAGACTTGATTAGATTTTGGGTATAATTAGTCAACCGAAAGTACCCTCATTTGAAGATTTTAACAGTTTTTCTTGAAAATCTCAGTTAAATATTATTTAACTTAAAAAATATATTATGCTCTATACGATTTAATTGCATTTTATATTTCATATTCAACAGATATAGAGTTAAAGAATTATAAAGATATTAAATTTCATAAATCAGCCAGCCATGCTAACCTAACCATGGAAACTGCTAATATATTCAGGTTATTCAAATTGACCGATGTCAGTATCAATATAAAGTAAATGAATGAAAGAATAAGGGAAATAACTCTAATGTTAGAAGTTTCTAGAAAGATATAAGAGAGACGATTGATTACATTGGTTTGAACATGTCATGAGGAAGAATATATTGGAAGAAAAATAAATAGCTTAGTAATAGAAGGTGGAAAAAAACATGGGAAGACCAAATATAAGATGGAAGGATTGTCATTTTTCGAAGAATCAAAAGTATAGTTTAAACTTTAAAGCATGTATTAATTTGAAAATTATACTTTATTGGGAGTATTGGGAGTGCTGAAATATAACTTTGCACAAATGCGGCTTTTACATACAAAGCGGCAGCGCAGTATCTCCCATTTTTTCCAATTATAATAAAAACAACACTCTATCATAGGTCTCAATGTCAAAGTAAACTAAACATTGACTGGTATCACAGCCTTGTTTTAAAACTCTTTTTTGAAAAATGTCAAATTCATTATTTAATAATAAATAATATCACACACATTTATAATTTTCTTCAGCACTCGGCTGAAATTATAACACTTCCCGGCTCGGGTTCGGCCTCGTCCAAAATTATTTTCTTTTATATTGATATTATTTAATTAAATAGTAAATTGTTGCAAATATCGTCATTCGTTTATTGTCATGTTTCCACAATAACAATATTGTAGATAGTAGTATTTATTTATTTACAAACATTTTACAATGTAAATGTAAGATATATTACTTATAAAATATTACTATCAAAACCTAGAAAAGTGGAATACATTTATACTTTCACTAACATAAATACATGCCCATTCTCCATTGTGAAAATGATCAGTTTGCGTTGACTCAAGTATTTATTTACAAGCTTTATACAAAAATCATCACCCTCATACATAAACCTTCTCGTTCACGTGCGTATAGCAAACACTATTTCGTGAATCAAAACGTGAGTCATCGAAATCCCTGATGCCTATATGGGGACGGCCCGAAGTGAAACCATGTATTCGGCACCTTGGCCACGTTTCGTCGGCCATTCGCAAGTGTTTCTACCGGACTCCTGCCGTCCGACTAGCTGCTGCAAAGTGGAAGATCGTGTATATTTGATTATTCGGGAAGTTTGCAGGAATTGGGATGCCGGACGACAGAGACGGGGGAATTATGAATGATTTTGAATTGTATAGGTGTTATTACATTCAGTGGCGGATCTAGATTTTGTTGATTCCAGTGACTCAACATTAAATTTCATTTCGATGAAAATTGTCAATTTAATCCATATTTAATATTTAAGTTACGTTGGTATAACCCAAGATGTAACCGGCCATTAATCAGGTAGGTAACTATTAAAATACATAAAGTCATAAATTAAAATAACAACAATTGATTTGGATTGGACACCCCTGGTCTGTAGATTCTAAATAAGGAATTAAACAAATGTGTAAAAAAAATAATGTGGAGCGGCAAATTTAAATAGAAATGTATATTGGTTTATATTCAATAGTGCAGTGAGGCCAGAACGCGCCGGAACGGCGTCTTGGTACATTTTTCCACAACCGGAACGCGTACTGGTACGAATTGTTATTATTCATTACATCTGCTATAATATTTTGAGTTTAATTGAATAATTGCATATAATTAAATTAATTATCCATAAAATTCATAACTTCAAATTCAAGATAAAACGTTAAAGATATTAATTTTTTTAATTAAAAATTAAAGATGGGAGGTTACGGGTTGGCGTTTTGTTACTTCATTTTTAGCACTACACCGCTGTTTATATTATATGTCATTTTTTACATTTATTAAATATTTTAATATATACTTTTTAATATTTTAAACGAAGTTTTTGCAAATAAAAATTTATCAGTTCCACTATTTGAGCAGAGCATTAATTTTTTAATTGTGCAATATTCAACCAAACGAAATTTATTTTCCAGGGCAGTTTGAACTTATAGATAACAGAATAATGCTCTCGAGTATAATGTTCTCTATAACAACTTTAAATCTATCAACTCTTTGTTTATGACAGTATACACTCTAAAGTTTCGGAACTCTATTAATCTATAATCACAAACTTGTCATATCTGATCCTAGTTGAAGGAGAAGTAGATAATATAAGCAAAAGTTGAAAACAAACTTATATTTTTATTCAATGTTTTAATAAGGAATTATTCTTTTGCATAAACAGCCTCGGTTCCTCTATCATATAATAACAAATTAGAACATGAATAATTTATATTGAAACTAGATCTTAAAACTGTATGATGGCGACTATTAAAGTTTTAAAAAAGTTATTAATTTTTAAAATAAATATTAAAGTTTTGGGCGTCCTTAACCTGCACCTCCTTCAACTACTTTCAAACATTCTACTAACGTCTTTTAAATGAATGTAGAAACTAAGGAAACAACCACGTGTCTAGTTTTTTTTTTATTAATTATTTATTAAACTCCTTATTATCCATGCAAGTTATTATAAATATATTTTTGCATTTTAATAAATGTTGAATTAAATCAAATTATGATTGAGAAAAAAAGTGTATTAAAACCTCTTTCTAGTGATTTTTGTACTATTTTTCTATTTACCATAGAAAACAATTTAATATATTTTTAACCTTAAATTATATGTCACCTGCACGACATTCGGTAGTGCGCATTCCATAGAACAGTGTTCTTAACCTGTTAAGTAATAGCACCCCTACGACCTAATCGGGAACATGCATTACCCCTTCTCAAAAAGAAACTTCTTGTAAAAAAAGAAACAATACGATACAAAATATCCTTTTACTGTAGCTGATGTTAAAGTGTACTTGTATCTACTCAAAATAGTAGATAAAGTAAGCACTTTAACCGCCAGGGTAGATAAAGTAGCATTTTAACTGCAAGGGTAGTTAAAATACTTTAATTTTTATTTATTTACATACAAAATTCATAATAAGCAACCTATAGGTACATATATTGGGATTTTAAAATTGTGTTTATTTATCATCATCTGCTATAGATAAAAAATAGAATTTTATACACGACGGTAAAATTAAATTATCGCAAAAAATAATTCACGAGCGAAATCGCTCGTCGATACAATACAATTTTATCATCTTGTATAAAAAAATAACTATTATTTCACGTTATCACAAGAAAATGAACGAAATTTTACTTCTAATGAGACGATTGGTATTGTTTTTTTATTTATAAGATTTGCAACATGTAGGTACTACAAAAAAAATATTAACCTTAAATCCTCGTAAATTTCTCGTAAAAGACAGTCAAATTATCGGTCAGTTGGCAACACTTCCGTGCGTTACAATAACACACTAGTGTGTTATGATTTATGTGATATATGAACGATATATTTTCAATTTTTGTACCTAGGTAATCGTATGGAAACAATGGTCCATATTCTCACCTCCTGAAGTACCGCACCTTCCGAAAAATCGCTACTTCAACTGGCAAATATTTAATGTTAAAAATTAGAGAAATAAAGCTAAATTAATGTGTAAATAGCACTTATTTCAATTATGAAACCTATTCGTGTCTATAAATAAAATTTAATAAATTGTAACCCGCCTGTATGAGGCGAATTAACAAATAATATTTAAGATGGGTTCTTGCCAGACTGGAGGTACAAATTAGTAATTACCAAAAAGTATAATAATAAATAATAAAGGTACTTACCGTTGTGACGTTGCGCGTAGAAGAATAAAGGTTCGAAATAATAATAATGTTTATTATAAAATGGTTTATTGACTAGTATAAAAATGATGAGTTGATATTTACAATTGATGGACTGTATGGAGGAATGGTCTTCTTCTGGTCTCTCTCTTAATGGACCCCTCAATGGACTCTCACCGGACTCTCTCCATCGTCCATACAGTCTTTTATATCACTGTAATGCTAAGTCAACAAACAATTGAGGCGTCACCTAATTACCAAATAAAGAAACAATATTATAATTACTCCATATTGCTTATTCTGCAATAAGTGGTGACCTAGTCTTGAAAATTGAAAGGGTGCTACTATCGAAGTAGCGCTACTTCAAGAGGTGATAATACGGGCCTATATGCGGTCGTGAGACAATATTATAGCTTAGCTTAACGAATAATAATTAATACTTTCTAAATAGAACAAGATTTTCGATTTAGAAAAAAGTTTCATAAAAAAATAGTTGAGGGCATTATAAATAGTTTACGTTCAGATCGTTCATTTCTTATTTCAAAGAAATGTTATTTTATTGGGTAATGGTAATTTTAATGAAGAAAACATTATTTGTCTGCAAGGCGTAGATATTTAATATATATTTTATATATATATTTTATATATATAGACGGAAACCTTAATTGGAAGCAACACTGTAAAAAAGTCACTGTTGCACTTAGTCGATGCTGCTATCAAATTAGACATTTGAGAAGCTTCCTCAGTAAACAGCAACTATTGGTGTACTACCATGCAGTGGTGGAATCTAGATTGAGGTATGGAGTATGCTTCTGGGGGGGCTCAACTGCGGCTCAAGAGGTATTTATTACACAAAAAAGAACAATACGATGTATAATCAATGTAAAACAAACTGTTAGTTGCAGAGATCTATTTAAAAGTCTTGGTATCCTTCCTCTCTGCTGTATATTTATACTTGAAATATGTAAATTTATATATCGCAACAAACTCAAATTTTTCTCTAATAGTGATATTCATACATTCAACACAAGGCAAAAAGACCACTTCCGAAAACCCTTTTGTAAAACGAATATAGCTAAAAATGCTCCCCATATGGTTGGACTGCACATATATTATTATTATTATTATTATTATTTATTTAATTTGTATAAAAGTACAATAGAACTTATTACAAATGGGTGGCATTGCAATAGAATGATACATATAAAATTGTTTACAGTAGTGGAGTTTACGTTTACGAAACTACAAATATTTATAGATAACTATAATAGATAAGATATAATATAATAAGAGGGTATAAGCCAGAATATTATATAATATACTTAAATACCCTATTCATTTAACCCTAAATTGAAAATTTTATTTATAGTTACAAATACAAGGAAAAGTTACGCTGTCAACGCAAGAATAAATTAATCTTACAAGCGTTAGGAATGACTATAATTAAGGATAAGTATACAAAAAAATAAATAAAAAAAATCAAGATAATATATTATATATCCATAATGAAATTATTGTTTAAAAATATGCTAATAGAAATAGTGCTAAATACAAATAGTATAACTGGTATTAAGATTTGTTTAATTATTTAGTTGGAGTTTCATATTTTATTCATTTAGCATGAAACTTCTAATTTTAAGAGACTGAATAGTATAGTAAAAAATTTTGTTTATTGAGTCAGTGCTTAAGTTCTTGAACAAGCTTTCGTAATTTGTTTCGGTGAAAACTTTGCCGTATAACAATGGCTGTAGATACTCTTTTCTAAAGTGCTTATATATTGGACAGATAAAATAAAAATGAAATAAGTTTTCTTGTTTATTCGTGTTACAAATAGAACAAATGTCGGATGCATTAAGAGAATACTTGATGCGATTGTAGTAGAAAGTGATGAACTGATTACCAGAAAGCCTTATTTGAGAGATAATTCGCGATTTTGCTAGAGCAGTTCCCGAAAGATATATTTCAACAGAGTAGGAATCTTTTAGTAGCTTATAATGGCTACTGAAGGAAGAAATTGAAATTCTTTCCATGTCTTTATTCCGAAGAAGTAATTCGTAGTTATCAGTAATTAATTTAATATTGTTTTTGGTAAACATTTGGGACTCCCAGATATCCTCAAATCCCGATTCCATCACCAGCTCTTTCACTTGAGTTACCCAGTTGAATTCTTTTTTATTGTTTTCAGAGTTGTCCAGATTAATAAGGCGGTTTAATAAAAGTTTAGGTACTCTATCATCCTCCATCAGGAAGAGTTTGTTTAACCAACTCAGGGCTCTTTTTAGTATATTTACTTGAATATGGTCTGCACCCGTTTCAGCTCGCAACATGTAACCAGGTGTGTTTCGTGCACACTGTAAAATTTGTTTAATGAATTTAGTTTGAATTTGTTCCGTTTCTTTTAGGTATCGAAGCGCCCAGATCTCTGAGCCGTACAGACCGGTCGCTACGATGATTGAGTCGTATAACTTTTGTTTTTCTGGCCAACAGTTTGATTTTCCTTTACTTAGAAGCGTATTTACTTTAGTTATGGCAATATTAGCTTTCGATTTTGCTTTATTAAGTGCTTGAACAAATTTACCGGAGCTAGAAAAATTTATTCCTAAATATGTGTAGTTATTAACTACTTCAATTATATCTTCCTTATATTTAAAACTAGTATTGATGGAGCTTTTGCGCCCTTTATGGAATTTGAGTATTTTAGTTTTATTGGTATTTAAGTATAATTTGAAAGTGTCACAATACTTTTCAAGGATTCTAAGTTTGAACTGGGTATCTTTAAATGAGTAGCAAAGTAATACCAAATCGTCGGCATAGGCTAAGGTTAATAAATCGTTTTGACCATCTATGTTTAAACCGCGTGCACCTTGAGATTTAAAGAAGTTATCAATATCGTTAATGAATAACGCAAAGAGTGCAGGGCTTAAAACCTCCCCCTGTAAGACCCCCTCTGAGAGTTTTATGTAGTTTGAGGTCGTGTTGGCATTCTTAACACAAATTTTTGCTTCGGAATAAAGGTTTTGAATTAATCTAATGAATTTGGTGCTAATACCATTTTCGTATAGCTTAGCCCATAGTATATTATGTTGCAGCGAATCAAATGCTCGTTTGAAGTCAATAAAGATGGCATAAACAGAATTACGTTGTAATCTTAATTGGAGATGTATTATGCATGTTAAAGAAAATATGTTGTCGATACAACTTCTGTTCTTACGAAAACCACATTGAAATTCATTTAAGATGTTATTATTTTCCAGCCAATTAATTAGTCGACAATTTAGAATAGTAGTGAAGATTTTTGTTATAGAATTAACTAGAGCAATCGGTCTGTAATTTTGCGGGTTATTAACATCACCTTTTTTATGAACCATAAAAAGGTGAATATTACCCCACTCAGTGGGAATACTTTCAGTAGATAGTATTTTGTTGAAAAAATCTTGAAGATAGTGAAGCCAATTCGAAGGTAAATTTTTATAAAAATCTATGTTGATACTATCACTGCCGGCCGCTTTACCGGATTTTAAATTACTGATACTTTGTAAAGCTTCATCCAGAGTTATGTTTACGTCCAAAACGGGATGCAGGCAGTCATGAAAGTTAGAGTTGCATGGGGAGGGGGGGTTAATTTGAGGATTTGAATTTAGAAAAAAGTTTTCCCACTCTTGCAATGTTATATTGTTTGTGATATGGTTTTTTGATTTGAGACTATTTATTATATTCCAAAACTGAATGTTATTTTTTATATTGCTAAGCAAATCAGTGACATACTTGTCAAATTCTAACTTTTTTAGTTTAACAGTTTTTAAATAATGGTTTTTACTTTGTATATATAGAGTCCTACTTTCGTTGCTATTATTTTTTCTAAGTTTATTCAAGTTTTTTTTCGCCATACGCCTGAGCTTCAAACATTCGGAGTCGAACCATGGTTTTTGTTTAGGTTTTTGGACGTTTATACTTGAAGGGTTAAATGATTTACACATTGAAGAATCGTAAGCAGCTGTTTTGATAGCATGAATTATATTTTGATTTTGCAGATTGACGTCATTGCTATTTATGTAAATTGAGTTAGAATTAATTAGAGAGCAAGTATAATTATTTATGGTAAATTGTGAAAAATTAAATTTAGTGACATTATTAGATTTTATTGGATGTGGAGTTAGCGGTTTAATTAGAATATTTCCATGAAAGTTCAATGATACATAACATACACTATGGCCGGAGGATGATAGAGTTGGGTTAGTATTGAATTTATCTATTGTTTCTATGAGGTTTAGGTTACCCCAAGCTAAATCAATTGTGCTAGAGCCGTGATGGTTAATGAAAGTGCTCATACCTGGGTAGTCACCGGCTGTACGTCCGTTCAATACAAACAGACCGAGGGCTTCCATTTTGTCAACTAATAAAGATCCTCTTTTATTAATTTGCAAGTTTGAAGAGATTCTCGATTTGAAGATATTGAGATTAGTAAATATATCAGATTCCATTTGGTTTAAGTTGCCTATTTTTGCATTGTAATCACCAAGCAGTAAGATATTATGTTCGTGATAATAGTTCATCACCTCCTCCACCATCTCAAAAAGTACCTGTAAGCAGTAAAAATCATTAAGAGAGGGACTGAGATATATTGTTCCAATAATATAAACATTTCCTTTTATGGTTAACTCAAGGAATGTGTAAAATTGGGATTGAGATATTAGTTTAATGGTGTCAAAAATTTTATCTTTAATAAGAATCAAAAAGCCACTGCTCGCTCTGCCTTTTTGCTTGTCTTTGACTGCAGGATTTATATAAATATTTTTACTAAAAGGTTGAAAGGACTTAGGTAGGTTTATATTTTCGTTATGGTACCACGTCTCACATAAACAAATTACTTCACATGACAATAAGTTGTTATTAAGACAAATATCCGGATTGAACAGATTGGATACTCCGCCTATGTTCCAAAATGCTATATTTAACAGGTTTGTAGAATAATCAGTTATACTAGATGTACTTAGCTGATTTGGTTGTGGTTGTTGCTCCTGGTTTGACGGCTGCGGCATGGGAAACACCAACTGACTGGAAATATGTTTATCTGGGACGAAAAAAGGTGTTTATGGTTTGCTGAGATCCTACGGGCTGGTTCGTTGTGTCCAGGAGTTTTTTCAGCTTCGGTTGAGGCCTCGGTGGGGTGTCTTCGGAGGATTCTCGATTTCTATGCCTCTTTTTATTGCCATCGTTGCGCTTTTTCCATTCATCTCTAATTTGTTTAGGTACATCATTAGAGATGTATATTTTAGTGCCTTTAAGTAAGTTTTTGTTGTTTATTATAGAATTTTTGAGTTTTAGTGTAGTAAGTGTGAGTCGGATTGGACGTGGAAAGTTGGATTGTTCAGATTTATGGCCAATTCTATATATATCGTCGATATCGTTAGTGGTTAAACTGACCTGAATGTCGTTTAGGAATTTTATGATAGCAACTGGTAAGTTTTCATTTTCCTCTTCTTCAAAACCTTTGATAATGACGTTTTTCTTCTTTATTTGTTGTTGTAGGTAGATTATTGCTGCTTCTTGGTTGTGTATAACATCGTTCAATTTTTCATAATTTTCAAATAGTTGTTGCCAGGAGTTTCTAAGTTCGTTGATATGTAGTTTTGTTTCTTCGACATCTTTGCTTATTTGGCTTATTTTGTCCAGCTCGTTCAATTTATCGAGTTTCGCAAGAATTTCTTGCAAAACTGGGTTATCGTTTGCGGACATCGCCACGTGGTTGTATAGGTTATGATACTTCGAAGCTGAATTTACCGATGTAACATTGACTATATTCATTAAATTTTATATTAAAATTGATAATGCATATAAAATGAGTACTTGAACACACTATATTTAAATTATTTATATAATAAAATAAATATTTTAAGATTAGAGCGTTTGACACGCAGCTTCACTACATTACACAGTGTTGCCAACCCACATATATAACTGTCTTCCTTCATATATTAAAAAAGTGAGCACATTTAACTCATTCAAAATTAGTCTTAAACAGTATCTACTTACCCATTGCTTTTACAATTTAAATGAATTCTATGACACATGATTGTAAAAACATACGATATTTTTCGGTCTTGAAATATTTAATAAATTATCTGACCCTATTAAAATTCAAACAAATAAGAAAAAAATAATAATAAAAAAATGTAATGATATAATTTCTTATGTACATTTTCTTTATACTGTATTGTAAATTGTAATATTTCATTTTATTGTAAACTTGACGTTTTCTATACATATTGTATTGTGTCTACAGAAATAAAATCTATTATTATTATTATATTTTTGTCGTCTGTTCAGCGTCCACTTAGCTATCGCCAAGCTGACAATCCCGCAAATAACCATCACCCACTACTCTGAGTATGTATTACAGGAACATTCATTGGCTAATAATAATTATGAAAATAATATTCAAAGAAAATCACAATCTTGATTCTGCCCAATTGTAAAGTACCCTGTCTGCGCCTGTGTCCCTATTCGTCGTTGCACATTGTCCGTGAAACTGCGGCTTACTCGTGGGAAATCATATAAGTAATGGCGCACTTTTCAAACGAGGTTAGAACGCCTCTCTTGGACAATTTCCTCGCTTGGGAAAGTTGCTGGACCTACCCTCGCAGCTAACTTTGATCTCTAGTACGTATGACAGCTGGACGCGGTACATTTATAACGTTAAATAAGAGATCATGTCTCTGGAATTTTTATGGGAGCGAAAATAGAAGAGCGTTAAAAGTTTGTACCACACGTGAAAGTTTTTTAACTTGTGGTTTCCTCCAGTCTCTAGGGAAGCGGAATGGAGAATTGGAAATTTATCAATTGCAGTTTGGATTCTCGCCGAGGACGCTTCCTAGAAAATAAAATTTATTATTTTATTCACTGCGTAAGCAAGATTTTTTTTCAAATGTCTAGGGGGAGAGATGTTCTAGCTTTTAAATAAAGTTATACCTTTTAGATTAGTTCTGAGAATTTATTTTAGATTTCAATGAAATAACTACATGCGTATATATTTCTTGGAAAAATGAATATTGTTCATTTAATTAAATTTTCTCTGAACAACATGCATATCAAAGTTTGAAATTTATTTCTCATTATTAGTTTGTTAGTTTTGAATTCTGAATGTTGTTTTTAATTGGTACATATAAAAATATGAATTCTGAGAATTATTTTTCAAAATATACCTTTTTGTTATTTTTATATAAATTATAAATATATTTATATTTTTTCTCTATTGAACATTAAAACATTTTCGTATATCATTTTTTACCTTCCGTCACCTTTAGGTAAGGAAGGTATTGTCTTTGGTCAAAAAATTCAATGATGAGTTTTTACTGAATAAGCACGTTTTAGGGTCCATATAATACGATTTTACCATTTTTACGATGATGTCTGTATGTATGTGTGTCTGTGTGTCTGTGTGTGTGTGTAACAAAATTTCCGGATTCCATAACTTCAATACCACGATTCCAAAAATTATAATTTTTTCGTATTCCTCAAGTTTACATCCAGAAGAACAACTGATTAGATTTTGGTTATAATTGATCAACCGGAAGTAGTCTCATTTGAAGATTTAACATTTAAATTTGATTTATTGACATTTAACGTTATTATAACTTAAAGAATATATTATTCTCTATACGATTTGATTACAATTTATACTTCATATTCAATAGATACAGAGTTAAAGAATTTTAAAGAAATTAAATTTTATAATTCAGCCAGCTATGCCAAACTTGGGAACTAGTAATATATTCATATAATTCAAATTGACAGATGTCAGTATCAATAAAAAGTAAATTAATGTGGCAGATATGAGGATGTTGAAGTAGATATTGGGGAATACACGGAAAGATACGGTAAGAAAATAACTCTAGTGTTACAAGTTTTTAGAAAGATACAAGAAAGACGATTACATTGGTTTGAACATGTCATGAGGAGAAATGAAGAATTATATTGGAACAAGAATGAATAGTTTAGTAATAGGACGTTAAAGAAACAGAGGAAGACCAAAGATAAGATGGAAGGACTGTATTGCGGAAGATTTGAGAGAAAAGGAACTGAATGAGAACGACATGCAAAAATAGCGACCCCTAACGAATGGAAAAAGCTAAAGAAGAAGAAGATGCCAGTGTCAAGTGCAATTTGAATAGTTTGTTTATGAAATAATTTTACTGGAAATTTAGAATCTTTTGTAAGAAAAATTATGGAATTTATACATTATTCACGAGAATGACGGAAGGTACTGTGCTGGCGACAACAGATTTTTTTATTAGTTATGATCTATACTTCATTTCACGTAAGAAAATAGCGTTGTTTAGATAAGGATATATATTCTGCCCTTTGATTGGTCAGAATGCAATCCTAGTTCACAAAAACAAAAAAAAAATATCACCTATCAGTTGTTAGTTATCAAATAAAATGTACAAAATTAAGTGATTTTTCAACCATGTTTTGTTGTAATTTTCAATATTCAGGTCTTGTACATTTTTACGGATAAAAATATTTATTATTGACAATGTTTGGTGTCAGAAATTTAAATTATTTATTTAATGCATGTAAAACTGTCGGTTCTCAAACGCCATCTACTATTTTCTTACATGAAATGAATTATAGTTCCATAGAACTAATCACGTTGTTAACTTTGACAAGACTTAAGGCTCATTCACACCTACGAAAATGAGAAATATAATTAAAATTATAAATAATACTTTGTGGTTGGTATTCACTGCTTCAAAAATAATACATAAATTAACGTCAGCTGTCATTTAATATATTCATAATTAACAAGAAATGATATCAACTTCATAGGTACCTTTTAACGCACTGTACGCAATCATATTTGCGATCCTTATTCTTAAAACAGCTATTCTTATATTATATTAAAACATAAATCCTTTTTTCAGAACATTTATTGACAGCTCATATGTATGACAGTTATTATGTATGTACTTATACTTGTGTACAATATTTATCTTTTGCAAATCCTTGTGCTTATGTCTTACGTTTATTTTTATTTGCGAGAGCTGTGAACACTTTCATAAGAATCTATGGTTTATATCGTTTATTTTTATGTATAATTTTATTTTTATTTTCGTATATCTGTGAATGAGCCTTTTTAGCTCTCGCTAAGAGAGGTATTGGATTCATGCTAAAAATCGCATATTCGCATTTTATTAAATAAGCATGTTTTAAGGTCCCTAGAATACGATTTTAACATTTTTACGGTGATGTATGTGTGTGTGTGTGTGTGTGATTGCGCGTGTGTGTGTGCGTGTGTGTGTTTAGGAGGTAAGATTTCTCAAATTCTATACAACTAAAGACCTGCTTAACTACGGATTTCTCATTCTAACATTAATGGGAAAAGTTAAGAGGTTTTGGTAACAATTGGACAACTGGAAGTGGTAGTTTCTTAAACAAATCTTCTGAATATTATTTTTTGAAAATTTATATTAATACAATAATAAAGATCTTTAAATTCTCATTCTGATACATTTAAAAAAATCTGATGTGGCCAGCACATAACCTCTCGCCGTATATTTTACCTGGCTGTATGCATAAAGCAAAGACTATTTTTATAAATACAAATAATATATTCATATAAATCTATGACGTATAAACTTCTTTATTATTCAATAATAGGATGTCTCAACATGAAGATATTTTACCATAAATTATGTTACAATAAATTACAAAGTAGAGTTTACCATATATAAATATTAGGCTGGTAACTGCAATTTTCAATTCGAACAACGTTGTTTACTTTCTCTTCATATTCTTCTAGTAAAAACATTAATTTTGGGCGGTCTAAAATGTATATATGGATTGTGCATCTATTCTTACATATCTTCTTTTACATTTTATTTTTTCATACATGTTATATCTAAATAACACTAATTCCCTTTAATAAAGTGACGGATAGATTGCACTCCGATTATTCTTATATCGATGTGTAATTTTGTCAATATTTACAACTTACTTGAGAAGAATTTGATAGCTTTTTCGCAATTCAAAGTTACTCTAGTCTACAGTACTGGTGTACATTGTCCCATAATGTTTGAAACAAATTTAAGTCCTTCAACCTAGACTTGTCATCTCCATAATAGTCACAGATCAAGAACTAAGGGATTCTCCAAGTACATTTTTAATTCATTACTCATTATTTCTGACACTGACATTTATCTGTCAGTTACAAATAATTTAAATTATCAACTATTTTTCATGGCATTCTTTCGGCTGTCAAATTTATTACAACATTATTTTATATATTATATTCCGTTTATCTCTAAATCTATAGAATATATATAAAAATATTTAAATGTATCAGAAAGAGAATTTATTTTTCTTTAATATTATCAAGAAAAAATTTCAAAAAATAATATTTAGAAGATTTTTCAAGAATCTTCTACTTCCGGTTGTCCAATTGTTACCAAAACCTTTTCAGATCTTCCCATGAATGTCCGATTGGGAAATACGTTGTTAAACAAATTTTAAGTCTTATAGTTTTTGAGTAACCGTCCTTCCAACATCCCACACACACACATCCACACACACACACACACACACACACACACACACACAGACATCATCGTAAAAATGTTAAAATCGGATTGTAGGGACCTTAAAACGTGCTTATTCAATAAAATCTGGATATGTGATTTTTAGCATGAATCCAATACCTCTCTTAGCGAGAGGTAAAAAATTATAGATTTAGAGACATATTATACAATAATGTAGAATAATCTGTTGTAATAAATCTCGTTATACAAACAGCTCCATGGAAACCAGTTGAGATATTTAAATGTTTATAATTGACAGATAAATGCAAAATGTCATTGTCAAGAATCAACAGTTTTATTAACACTACATAAAGCTTTTTCTGGGAAGTAAGTAGATTTAACATTTCTTATTGTATTATTAATTAAATATTTAAAATTATAGGTATGTAAATATTACATATATCGTTAAATATAGCTAATACCGTCAATGAATATAAAGAATTTCGAATATATTAGAAGAGTAGGAGAAAATTCTTCATAAAACGAAAGAATAGATACAATTAGAATTATTTTTATGTACAAGAAATGTCAAATTCGTTCATTATGAGCCGAGTTCGATGCCGACCAACACTAAAAATTACTTCCAATTTTAATGGCACAAAATTACCCTTATGGTGCACTTTCCACGACAGGAATGAGTGCCCGTTAGGTGACGCCTGGTAAGCGTGCACACGGTACAAATATTTCGTCATTTACCGATATCTAAGCAGATTGGCACACTCAGCAATGGCTATAAAATGGAAATGGCGAGATGTCATGTGTTGGCCACATTTTTGATACGTATCTATGGTTACAATTTGCACTTAACACATGATCAGCTATAGTGACCGTCAAATAAGTATAGACTGATGCTGAACTTTGTCCCTTCTCTGCACCCTGTCCCTGTCCCTGCAGTGGTGTCACTTTGTCATATCTTAGCGTTTTCAACATGGCCCCTGAAATGGCAACAGTGTAGAAATATCGAGTCCATACTTATTTGACGGCAACTACACGGAAGAAACACTATAGTACTATAGTACTTATAATTATAATTATATATTTGAGGTATTTATGTATATTTATTATACAATATTCATGTCAAATTTTGTCACGTTCTCGTTAATACTTCAATAGTTTTCTTTCAAATATGTCGTGTATTTACATATTACCAATTATCCTAAATTACATATACATTTGATTTACAAAGTAAAAATTGATATTAATTAGTAATAGTTTGTATATTCCATTTAATTTACTTGCTATTAAATATACTAAATATTGGTCACAATTATTTTGTTTGCTAAAAGAACAAATAAAGTCTTGTTAAATTTATGAATGAATATCTTTATATTCTTTCCCACATGACAAACAATGAAACGAAACCTGAAATAAAAATATTCCAAACCTGTCAGCTCATTATAAATTCATTCATAATTAAAACTATGTCACCCAATTTGATTCAAAGCCACAAAGCATCTCTTCTTGTGACTTTTCCTTCCTCAAATCCTGTTAGATTAGTTGGGACGTAATCTGATTGACACGGGACGTATTAATACGAGTGTCAGTAAGGAGATTCCGAATGCCGTCAGAGTCAGACTGGCTTAGACCGAATGGTCTGGTGTGGTATTTTTAGCTGGCGCAGGGAATTATTCTGTTAAATATATTTATTCTTTCTGTGACACGTGAAATGTGGTTTCCTGCGAAGATGTTTTCAAAATGGGCTAAAGCGACGCGGACATTTCAATTTATTATGCGTTGTATTTTTACTTTTACTTGCGGAGTCGACGGAAATAAAAACAGGAATGATGATTTTGGATCGACTTTAAAATTCACACTGGCAGTAGACGTATACTTTTTCTAAAATAATTTTTACTATCCGCCACCTTTAGGTAAGGAAGGTATTGTCTTTGGTAAATAATTCGATGGTGAGTTTTTAATGAATAAGCACGTTTAAGAATCCCTAGAATTCGATTTTGCTATTTTTACGATGATGTCTATACGTGTGTATATACGTTTATATATATATATATATATATATATATATATATATATATATATATATATATATATATATATATATGTATATGTATGTATGTGTCTATGTGTCTGTGTGTCTGAGTGTGTGTGTGTGTGTGTGACAAAAAATTCCCCTGCGATATTTCTAATACTACAATTTCAAAAATTATAATTCTTTTATCTCTTTCGTATATCCGTATTAAGAGTTGATTAGATTTTGGCTGTAATTGGTATTTGTAGTTCCTAACATTTTTTTTCAAGAAAACCCAGTTAAATATTGTTTTTTACATTTTACTTTATTATAATTATTAAAGAAACTTTTTTTTCTCTTTACGATTTGATTGCACTTTCTTTGTCATATTCAATATATTTGGAGATAAAAAAATTATAAAGAAATTAATTTATTATTATTTTATAAAACGAAGCCATATAATCAAATATTCATAGATTTAGCGATTTTTACAATCTGGCTATACGTTCTATAAAACGTTTGAGCGTTTTATAAGACGACGAACAACTTAGTTTATATATTTTTTACCTTCCGTCACCTTTAGGTAAGGAAGGTATTGTTTTTAGTCAAAAAAATCTGCTGTGGCCAGCACTATACCTTCCGTCAATCCTGTGTATAATGTATAAATTCCATACATAATTTTTCTTGCAAAAGATTCTAAATTTCTAGTAAAATTATTTCATAAACAAACTATTCAAATTGCACTTGGCACTGACTTCTTCTTCTTCTTCTTCTTTAACTTTTCCCATTTGTTAGAGGTCGCTATTTTTGCGTGTCGTTCTTATTCAGTTCCTTTTCTCTCAAGTCTTCCGCAATACAGTCCTTCCATCTTATCTTTGGTCTTCCTCTGTTTCTTCAACCTCCTATTACTAAACTACTCATTTTTGTTCAAATATAATTCTTCATTTCTCTTCATGACATGTTCAAACCAATGTAATCGTCTTTCTTGTATCTTTCTAGAAACTTGTAACACTAGTTATTTTCTTACCGTATCTTTCCGTGTCTTTTCCAACATCTACTTCAACATCCTCATCCCTGCTACATTAATTTACTTTTTATTGATACTGACATCTGTCAATTTTAATTATATGAATATATTAGTAGTTTTCATGTTTAGCATAGCTGGCTGAATTATAAAATTTAATTTCTTTAAAATTCTTTAACTCTGTATCTATTGAATATGAAGTATAAAATGTAATCAAATCGTATAGAGAATAATATATTCTTTAAGTTATAATAACGTTAAATGTTAATAAATCAAATTTAACTGTTAAATCTTCAAATGAGGCTACTTCCGGTTCACCAATTATAACCAAAATCTAATCTGTTGTTCTTCTGGATGTAAACTTGAGGAATACGAAAAAAATATAACTTTTGGAATCGTGGTATTGAAGTTATGCGATCCGGAACTTTTGTCACACACACACACACAGACACACACACATACATACATACAGATATTGTAAAAATGGTAAAATCGTATTATAGGGACCCTAAAACATGCTTATTCACTAAAAACTCATCATTGAATTTTTTGACCAAAGACAATACCTTCCTTACCTAAAGGTGACGGAAGGTAAAAATCAATGATGAGTTTTTAGTGAATAAGCATGTTTTAGGATCCATACATTACAATTTTACCATTTTTACGATGATGTCTGTATGTATGTATTGTGTCTGTGTGTGTATGTGTGTGTGTGTGTGTGTGTGTTTGTGTGTGTGTGTGAGTGTGTCTGTGTGACGAAAGTTTCGGATCGCATAACTTCAATACTACGATTCAAAAAATTATAATTTTTTCGTTTTCCTTAAGTCTGATCTTCAATAGTTTCCGAAATATACGGTAGGGAAAAATGAGTTTTTACGTTCTTTATTTAAGACATCGCTTAAATGAGACTTTTTGTTTATCTTTGAGAGGTCATCTAAAATGTGCTTTTATTTTTCAAAAAAATCATGTTATTGTACTGAGAATAATAAAGTGGCAAGTGGCAACGTTTACCAATATTTAATTCTCAAACAAGTAACTTCTTAATTATTAGATATTGAGAAATGACATTAAAGTTTGCACCCGAAGTTGTGAAACACCCTGTACAGCATTTATATTTATTAATAAAACATTTAATTTATTCTCTTAATAAACTAATTAGTATAAATAGTGTTTAAGTTTTATTGTTCCCAATTCCCACTGTTGTTAGTGTAATGAAATATACACAATTAAGCTGTAAATAATGTTTAGTTAACTTGAGAGAAGATTATAATAAAATTTCTTGAATATCAGGCTCTTTGTTCGTCGTCTCAGTCTCAGTTCCAGTCTCCGTACTATTAAAATTATCTATCTGAAAGTGCGCTCCCATTCCCATCTCAACTCCGCTATCAAATCAGAGCAGAATAAATAATATTCCTGGCATTTAATCACCAAGATAATACAATCAGCATTCCCCGTGCCTTTTGGCCGTAAATAAACATCCTTGAAGTGATCATCTGTAATCCTGTGTTCGCTGAATATTGATCTCCTTATTACTAGGCTGGATCAGATTGCTTCGGTGCAGGTTTAACTCGTCCCTTGCGAATTGGACTATCTTTATGTCTACAAGTTTTGCCTACAAATTGTTACTTTCGCTTTCACTATTATTGCAAATAGATATTCAGATAATAATCACTTTTATGTATTGTAGGTACTATCTACTTCTGCAAACTTATATGGCGGATCAAATCTAGCTTTTTAAAGTATTATGCATTTAATTCTTTCTAAAATAATTGAAATATATGTGAGTATAGTTATAACAAATTTATGTTAGTAAGTACGAGATTATTTATATTAAAGCACCAAAGTTGTAGAGTTAGAAATATAAAATTCTATCATTTTCACTAAATGAAAATCAACAATATAAATAATATACTAACATAAATTTGTTAAAACCATATTTATATTCTACTTCCTTTACCTCCCGCTTCCCTTGGTAAGGGAGGTATAGGGATCGTGCTAAAAATCGCATATCAAGATTTTGGTAAATGACCAAGTTTTACGGTCCCCAGAATCCATTTTTAACATTTTCACGATGATGTCTGTGTGTATGTGTGTAGTATTTGTGTGTGTGTGTGTGTGTGTGTGTGTGTGTGTGTGTGTGTGTGTGTGGATCCTCTTTACGCTCTACCTCAAATACTATCGTTCAGAAAATTTTGAAACCTTACATTTCTACCTTATTCTAATATGGAAAGAAGCCATTAAATTTTGGTGTCAATCGGATAACCGGAAATGACAGTTTACTTGAAGCTCAAAATAGTTTTTCTTCAAAAAACACCTTTAAATTTTATTTTTTCGCAATTTGTTATTATAAAAGCTAAAGATTATTCCATTTTCTATTAGTTTGCATTAATACATTTTCTATATATTAATATAAAAATTATATCTTGGAGCTTATGCTTTAAACACAGCTCCATAGTTACACAATTCAGTTCAAATGTATATAACTGACAGATAAATGTCACTTTGAAAAAAATATTCATTTCAAATTAATAACAGTAACGTTTTAAAAAGAAAATTGTAAATAGAACAATAGTTATATGGAAAGGAACTTAAGATACATAATTTCTAGCAATAGTAAATATGCAGGTATGTATTTATTTAAAAAATAAATAAATATATTATCACAGCATATTACCCATTGCTGGATGTTCTAATCTGCTTCGTACACAGTTTTCGGTAGTGATGATGACATATTTGTATCGTGCGGGCGTTTACCAAGCATCACATCACGGGCACTCATTGCTGGTGTGAAGAGAGCAACACAGGGGTCAATTTTGTGCCATTTAAAATTCTAAATATTTGGCGTTGATCGGGATAGAATCAGGTTCCCCAGATTCGCAACCAGACATCAGGCACGCGGCAACGAGACCCATAGGCATGTATTTAAATTAATAAAAATTAAATGGCGGAATGTATTGTGTTGGTCACATCAGATTTTTATTTTTTGAAAGTCAAGGGCGCAGGTATAAATGGATCAGTTGATATTAAAACCGACTGTCGGATAAGTAACTTAGAACTGTACTAATTTTGAAGAACTGTAATACTATTGTTAGTATAATTCTCACAACTAGTGACATCTATAATTAGTATTAATAGTACAAAATTAGTAGTGATAGTTTCTTGTTCATTTTAAATCACTCATTATCAAAACTACAATATCTTGAGAGTGGTTATGAATTATGCCACATATATGTATATACATACATGAATAACGTTTTATCTAACGGGATATTTCTTTGGTGTCAATATTAAATCGACAAATGTCTTCTGTCGTGTCCAGTAATACAAGAAATTAAACTTCATGTAAATTCAATGTATTACAAGGTTAAAGACCACTAGGAATGAATATAGATGTATTTTTGTGGAGAGATAAATTACAACAGCCATATTTGAGAGTTGAGCAATAAATAATTTAAAATTCCAAATATGATTGCGTTATGCTAAAAAAGGAAGTAGAAGATTTCCATGTTAACCGTTTATGCGACAATATTTTCTTGGCTAGCCCGTATAAAAGCTTCCAACTGTAAAGAGGGAATCCAAAAAGCCATTACATCTATGCTAAGTGCCATCAAAAGACCGAACTTGAAACCAAAAGCAGGATCTTCCGGTTAATTACACTACACTCTGTCTCCCCAACGACGCATAAAAAACAAACGACACCCGATGCCGGAAATCCTGAGAAACGGACGATAATTGCGCCAACTTCAAATGTGTTATAATCTCTCGTTTTTCCAATTCCTCTAATGGCCAATAATCACACTTGCAAATTTGAAATAATGGCAGTTAGCTTAACGCCTAACTGCTAATTGCTTCTAAATATCGCGCAAGGGGTCATCTTGATTTAATAAGTTCGCGAATCTGTTCCGGGCGAGCTGTCTCTGGGGCACAGCGCATAGCAAGGCTTATCTGCCCGAGATCGGGAGCATTATTTGATCCGCGTTGTTGAAATCGACTTCAAAGGGTTATTTTTATATTTTATTTTCTACTGAATTAAACGGTTCACTACACAGAAGGATTCATCCTTTGCAGAGCAGGATTCAGTTGCGAGTTTGTCAGAGAAATATGTTTACTGTTTGTTTTGCTAAAACAACAAAGGTAGCGATTGAGAAGGAGAAAATCTATTATATAAAAAAGTAAGCAAAAGTTATAAAACTTTTAATTAACTGGTTCTTACATCTGGACTACTGATTCTAATACAGTTTTCCATTTATATATTTAGTGCGATTTTTTTTCCATCAAGTGCATAACTCGTTTTCCATTTATACATGGGAGTTTCTGGCACAGCCGAACATAGGACTTTTAACATGTAAAATCAGACTTTCGTATTTCTTGCTTCCCTAATTATTTTAGGTCAAAAAGCGTCAAATAAAAGTTGTGGGGCATTAAATTCTGCAAATGAATGCTGCGTGTGCCTTGTAATCGCAGCGCTGGGGTGGCAAGATTTAAACTACAGGTCGATGGGCAAACACATAATTTATAGAATTGTGTATTTCTCATAGTACTGTATTATATTTAATTTTCATTTTATATTATTTTGTACTAGGTTTTATATTATCCATTAAGGGTAAATTAATGTAAACTCCTAGTACACTTTTATGAAACTTTAACTTAAATGATATTTTTGAGAACATTTATAAAACTAACCTCGTTTTGAAACAAAATTTTCTTTGAAATATAATGAATAAATCTTCAAAGTATACGAGACGGATATATTAATTTATAATTTTCTGATCCACACACACACACTGTATTATTTTTTTAAAATTTTGTCAAGCATATTTTTAATGTAAACACGAAGTTTTCGTTTATGCGGGAATTTGTGACAATATAATTTATTGCCTTTCTAACGTGACAGTGTGCACTCAAGTAAGCAGCAATCATTGTTATTCATATCACTATATATATTAAATTATGGAAGCAGGACATTATGAAAGTCTGTTTTTACATGTTAAAGTCCTATGGCTGTGCCGGTCACCACCTTTATAATTAGTGCGCGCTAGCTGAGTTTTACGTGTTTCATTTATACTTTTCGAATAAACCTTACTAAGTGCGCACTTTCTTGCGCTTACTACGATCGTCAGTTCTTGCCAGTGCAGTTTGTCAAATTCATATATTTTGAGTTGTAAAAAGTATTTTTGGAAGAAAAAAATACTCTTTACGGCCGAATCTTGTGTAATCATATCCATTGCAACGTAATCTCTCTATTTTACAGGGACAGGTAACAAAATTACACAGCACTTGACTTTTGTAATAGTTTTCATTTTAAATGCACTACATATGTGTTGTAAAAACAACCAGTGCAGGACATGACGTCATTAGCTGCGCTATGTGCAAAACTAAATATATAAATGGAAAACTCTATAAATATTTGGCAAGAATATACAGGTCTAAAGAATTTACTATTTTAGCAGTATATTGTTTATCCGGAAAAAAATCATGGGTCACTGGATATAGACGAAAATACTTTTTTGCAATTTTTCATTTTTATAAATAACTTACAAGTATGAAAAAATCAGATGTGGCCAACACAATATCTCTCGTTTAATTTAATTTTTATTCATGTAAATACGTAAAATTAATTTAAATTTAAATACCGAGTTCGATCCCGATCGACGCCAAATTTTTCGAATTTTAAATGGCCCATAAATGACCCCTGTGGTGAACTCTCCACGCCAGCAATAAGTGCTCGTGAGGTGACACCTGATAAACGCCCGCACGGTACAAATATGTCATCATTTTCACCGAACTCTGTTTACAAATCAGATTGGCAGACCCAGCAATGGTAATATGCCGTGATGATATATTTATTTTATTTATTTATATACTTACCTATATTTGTTGCTGGCGTACAGGGGTCAATTTTGTGCCATTTAAAATTCTAAAATATTTGGCGTCGGTCGGAGTCGAACCCGGTTTCCCAGATTCGCGTGAGATGACGCCTGGTAACGCCCGCACGGTATAAATATGTTATCATTATTACCGTAACGATATATTATATATTTTTATTGTCTTACCTATATTTCTACATATTTACTTATGCTGGAAACTGTATTAAATGCCTTTCCATATAATTATTGTTCCATTTACAATTTTCTTTTTGAAACGTTACTATTATTATTTGAAATGATTAGTTTGTGGACAGTGACATATATCTGTCAGTTACAAACATTTGAGATCTGAACTGTGTAATCATGAAGTTATGTTTAAGCATAAGCTCCGAGATATAATTTTTATTTTTCTTTATAAATTTATCCATAAAATATATAGAAAAAGTATTAATGCAAACCTATAGAAAATTTAAAAAACTTGAAATTTTATAATAACAAATCTCGAAAAAAATAGCATTTAAAGGTATTTTTCGAAAAAAAAAAAACTATTTTGAGCTTCCAGTAAAGTGCCATTTCCGGTTACCTGATTTCCACCAAAATCTAATCATCATCATCGTGAAAATGGAATTCTAGGGATCTTAAAACCTGGTAATTTACCAAAATCTCGATATACGATTTTTAGCACGATCTCTATACCTCCTTTACCAAGGGTAGCGGAAGATAAAAAATACTGGATTTACACTGGGATACACTTATATGGTTTAAAATCAACAAGATAATTTGATATTCAGGACTATTAATATTGTTATGAGTATTATTGCTGAAAGAACAATATATTTTTATATATTTAAAAATGGTATCTGTAAGTTGCTATATCGAATTTCACTATTACAATTGACTCAATATTTGTAATGTTATTGATAGTTTGAAAAATATTCGTGACAGAATACCAATGACTATAAAAGTCCACCTTTCCATCGTAAAAAATCTGTTGTGGCCAGCACAATACCTCTCGCCACTTAATTTTTTGGTTACATAAGTATAGGGCGCGAACAGTCATGTTACATTGTTGGCCTTGACAAGCAGATGTGGGGGCCCGTTTCAGAATGATAATTAGTCAGTATGTTTCATTCAGAATTTCAAGATTTTCTAAATACACGTAGTTAATTTGTCACCAGGAGTGTGGAATTTACTTGTCGAGGAAAATAAACCATATGGAATTGGAAAATCACTAAATTTAGAATGAGAAATTATGATACATCTATATACATAATTACTAGCTATCATTCTGACATGAGTCCCCATATCTGCTTGTCAAGGCATTGTATTTAACATTTCTTGTATACCTACATTCTACACCAAAAATTGTACTTACATATATCTATTCCTTATATTTAGATTATTTAATTTTAAATTCATTATATGAAGAAATTTTGTCCTCTTCTAATTTTTCGAAATGTTTCCAAGTCATTGTCAGGATTGACTGTATTTTTGAAGGATATATGTAATAGACCTATAATCTTAAATATTTAACTACTAATACATTAAGAAATAATATAATGTATATGTACTTCCCAGAAAAACTCTTTAGTAATATCTATGAATTTCTGACACTGACATTTATCTGTCAGTTACAAACAGTTCAACTGGTCAACTATTTTCCATGGCATCCTTTCGGCTGTAAAATTTATTATAACGTTATTTTATTTATTATATTTATTTTATCTCTAAATCCATAGAATATATAATAAAATATTTAAATGTATCAGATAGAGAATTTAATTTTCTTTAATATTACCAAGAAAAATTTTCAAAAAATATTATTTAGAAGATTTTTTTTCAAGAATCTTCTACTTCCGGTTGTCCAATTGTTATCAAAACCTTTTCAGATCTTCCCATGAATGTCCGATTGGAAAATACGTAATTAAACAATTTTTAAGTCTTATAGTTTTTGAGTAATCGTCCTTCCAACATCCTACATACATACACACATACATCCACACACACACACACACACACACACAGACATCATCGTAAAAATGTTAAAATCGGATTGTAGGGACCTTAAAACGTGCTTATTCAATAAAATATGGATATGTGATTTTTAGCATGAATCCAATACCTCTCTTAGCGAGAGGTAAAAATCAAACCCTCCTCATCAATTACTTTTGAAATTTGACAAATGTTTGCGCTGACCCTTCGGCAATCAATATCCCCAGCTCATTCAAATTCCCCTCGAATACGTGCCTGGCGCAGTTCAAAATTCGACAGCGAGTGGAAGGAAGCAATTATAACAAGGAAAACGAGCCGCGGTGTTATCAAACGCGTATTACGGAACTAATATGTTTTATCTGCTGCGTTCTGCGGTGAGGCCAGACATCACAGGGCGTCGCCTACCAAACAAATCACCCTGTGCCAAAGTGCCGAATGTATTTACATATAGGTACAGATTTTGACTAAGGTTTTCTGTTTGTAAACGTTTTCGCTGTATAATTTGTTCCTAAACATAATTCATTTGCTACTTTAATATTGTAAGATTTAGCAGAATTTTATGGCTCTATTCTGAACAAATCCTACAGATCTGTAAATTTGTAAATAATGAACATAATTGCAACGAAATCTGCCACTATATACAAAGTGTACATTTTATTATTTTTTGTTATGATGGCGACTGTAAAAAAAATCTTGTGTGTGTTTCGAGCGCAAATGGACATTGTCGATTTCGAGAGAATGCCGCGCTCCTGCGTCGCGCGGCAACAACCTCTCAATCGACAATGTCCTATTTTGCGCTCTTAATACACAAATAGCTATTATTTAAATAATAATTTTTACCTTCCGTCACCTTTAGGTAAGGAAGGTATTGTCTTTGGTCAAAAAATTCAATGATGAGTTTTTAGTGAATACGCATGTTTTAAGGTCCCTATAATACGATTTTACTATTTTTACGATGATGTCGGTGTGTCTGTGTGTGTGTGACGAAAGTTTCGAATCGCATAACTTCAATACCACGATTCCAAAAATTATATTTTTTTCGTATTCCTCAAGTATACATCCAGAAGAACAACTGATTATATTTTGGTTATAATTGATGAACCGGAAGTAACCTCATTTGAAGATTTAATAGTTAAATTTGATTTATTGACATTTAAAGTTATTATAACTTAAAGAATATATTATTCTCTATACGATTTGATTGCATTGTATACTTCATATTTAATAGATATAGAGTTAAAGAATTTTAAAGAAATTAAATTTTATTAATCAGCCAGCTATGCTAAACATGGAAACTACTAATATATTCATATAATTCAAATTGACAGAAGTCAGTATAAATAAAAAGTAAATTAATGTGGCAGAGATGAGGATGTTGAGGTAGATGTTGGGGAAGACACGGAAAGATAGGTAAGGAAATAACTCTAGTGTTACAAGTTTCTAGAAAGATACAAGCGAGATGATTACATTGGTTTGAAAATGTCATGAGGACAAATGAAGAATATATTGGAAGAAACAATAGCTTAGTAATAGAATTTGAAGAAACAGAGGAAGACCAAAGATAAGATGGAAGGAATATATTGCGGAAGACTTGAGAGAAAAGGAACTGAATGAGAACGACACGTCAAACAGAAATGAATGGAAGAAAAAAAATAAAACATAGCGACCCTTAACGAATGGAGAAAGCCAAAGAAGAAGCAGATGTGAGTGTCAAGTGCAATTTGCATTGTTTGTTTATAAAATAATTTTACTGGAAATTTAGAATCTTTTCCAAGAAAATTTATGTATGTAAATTATACATAATACACAGGATTAACGGAAGGTATTGTGCTGGCCACAACAGATTTTAACTGTAAAATAGTCATTAATTCACCAAAATCTTCTGAAAATTTCCAATTAACGTCATACTTTATACATTAAAATGTAAATAATAATAGTTAACCAATCATATTTTTCTGAATACGTTTATTCAATGTTAGAAAAATTATATACCTATCTACTTTAACTATTAAACACACACACACACGCACACTCACACGCACACGCGTATTTTATATGTATATTTATAAAACTATTCGACAATTAAAACAAAGAAAGAATATTTTTTAGTCTAATTTTTTTCCATCGAATATTAATGTTTTTATTTGAAGCATCTGCTTATCCAACAATCGTTGTATTCTCAAAGCTATCACATGGTTTAAGATGTTTTCATAGGCTATTATGAAATAAAAAAATGTGTTTGCTTTATAGAGCCATAAAAAACTTAGGCACCTCCACGTGAGATTTAGTAGTCTAGACCGGAGCGCGAGTGAGCCGAGGTCGAGCTGAGAGCTAAGCTCAAGACGAAAGTTGTTTCAGGTTATTGAGATGTTATAATACGGACTATGGCATACTATGAGTACATTGTTAATTCGTCCCATGTTCTATTGTCCTACCATCAAAATTTTCTTCTAAGTAAGATAATTATATTTGGGCATGGACTAGTATTTTCGCTACATCTGGAGGCATTAGGATGCTCAAAATTAAACTGGTAAATTGACACATGGCATTTATAATATATATTTATATTTTGATTAGCTGTTAACAATTACTCGAAATCTCAAAAAGCATCTATTCTTACAAGTGTGCACCGAAACGTTGGTGTTGTAAAAATTAATGCTGTTTGATTGCGATTTCGAGTAATTCTTAACACATCGATTATTGAAAAGGAATTCTTACAATATTGTACTATTACATTTCATTAAAAGCGAGCTATAGTTATAAAAAGCCTTAATTGTTTTTCCTTAAGCTGCTATATTATTTTTAATATTCCACGGGGTATATATAAATATCATTTTGATCTTAAACAATGGGGTTCACTAATAAATGGTCGCAGAAATTGAAAATAAATACATTGACTTCATTCTGAACTCTATATAGTGAACAATTAATGTCTCAATATAGTAAACACAGCTGTCCTACGCAGTGCGGCAGCTTCGCTGATGGTCTCTTGAACAACGCGCAGCTCAGCTGATCTGAATACATTCTTAGAGACTTTCTCATGTAATACGTATAAAGTTTGTTGTGTGTGTGTGTTATATAATACAAATTACTGTAATTTATATTGCCATCTCAAAGAAAATATTTGAAATTGAAAAAAAAACCGAAATGTTGGAACATTTAGGTAGAGGAGCTACATTTTTATAGCGAAAATACGGGGTAACTAAATCAACAATAAGTTCAATAAAAAAAAAACAAAAGGATACAAATTATGAAATATGTCGATTGTACTTTCACCGTACTTGGAAAAAGGAAAACATTAAAATCGGCCGTATATTCTAAAATGAAAAGGCTCTTTATAAGTGATTTTTAAAACAAAAAAAAAACTGATGTAGGCAGCACATTACTTTCTGTCAATCCTGTCTATTATGTACAAATTCCATACTTACATATTTTTTTGCAAAAGATTCTAAATTTCCAGTATAATTATTTCATAAACAAACTATGCAAATTGCACTTGACACTAACATCTTCCTCTTCTTCTTTAGCTTTTCTCGTTCTTCTGGGGGTGTTATTTTTTATTTTCTTCATGTTTAGTTCATAAGAACTCGAAAAAGTGAAAAAAACTCGGTATTGCAACATGTCCCTGCATTAATTAATTCACTCTAACGAGACACTACTGTAAATATGTTTCAAATCATTTTCGTGGTCAGTAACTGGAATACAGGCTATCGAGATTAACGTGTCCGACGAGGACTACAAGAGATCCTATATTAAAGTGCACACAAAAATTTCCTCAACACGAGGCCATTTTAAGGATATATTGTTAATCAGAAAAAAAATGTATTGGTCACTATAGACACAGTCAAAAATGTAAATTGTGCAATTTTTAATTTTTACAAATAAATTTCAAGTATAAAATAATACTGGGTTTTTGTTTAAACTATTTTAAGATACTTTTTATAATTTTACGAATAGCGGTACTTAATTATTTTTATCATTGTTGGATTTCGAGTTATTGTCAAAGTTATGTTTTTTATCTGGGCGTCAAGTTGGAAAGTTCTCTTACCACTGAAAAGAAAATATTTTTTACTTTCCAACGATGTATAATTTGTTTCGCCATTTTATTCAAACGGCAAAAATACAACAAATATTAAAATTGTATTATGAACAAAGGAACATTAAAAATGACTTGCCTTACTTTTACTTATTAGAAGTACTAAGTATCTGCTATAATCTGAACGATATACTAATTTTCTTTTTCATTTTCAAATCACCGAAGATCTGATGAATTTATTAAAATAAAATTTGCATAATTTATTTTTACATTTGCTAGATTTTTGGGCATTGTTATCAAATTAATTTCTTTGATTGTTGTACATTAATTTTAATGGTTTAAGAGGTTAGGTTAGGTATATCTCTTTAACTGAAAAATCAGATCTATCTAGAAGGATTGGAACAGAAAAAAAATACAGCGTTATTTTGAACTGCTCTCTCAGTTGACAAGTGAGAATGATCATCAATATGCATTACACGAATAAAAGGTGAAGAAGGACTAAATTACTGGCAGCATTTTCACGTAGAAAGAAGTCGACTTGGGACGAATTAGGTAGACAACTTTCTTGTGTTCAGTTCTTTGGCTTCAATTCGATCGATAGCCCCTCGGCTTTTTATTTTGGTTTGTTAAGAGGTGATCGTTCGTAACAGATGCTTATGTCTAACGATATGTCTATCGAGGGTCCGGAATTGTGTTTTGTATTTTTTTCTTTTTTAGGTAGAAGTACTTAGATCTCTTTAGTAATAGCAGGTATTTTAGTCTGAAGAAATATTTCAAAATATTTACAGAATTTTTATTTTGGTTGTCGATGTTGTCATCAATAATATGTTTATATTTCCTGAACTACTCTTTCGGAAGTAGAATAATATATTGTAACATGTTTATTGATGCTAGAAGGAGCTTTATTTGGTTATTTGATATTGGTATTACTGCTTCACATAAAATATCTTGATAATGAGCAAAGTAAATTTTAAAAAAACAATAACTACCAAAAGTTTCCCTTAACACAAATTGTCAATTGTTTTAAAAGAAATGGACAAACTAGACAATATATTAAGAATCGTATAAATAATCATAAAAATAACTGTAGAAATGTAGGTTCAGAAAAAACCGCTTTGTCTAAACATAGTATAAATTCCCACCACCATTTTGATTTTGAAAAAGTTAAAATATTAGCTTCAGAAAGTAATTATAAAAATCGTTAATTCTTAGAAATGATTTACATTCACTATAATAGTAATAGTATAAATTATAGAACGGATATTGAAAATCTTAACAAAATTTATCAAAATATTTTAGATCACAACAAACGACTTCATTATTACACAGTTAAAAGCTTGCGCCAAAATACACACCAACAGTATTTTGTGTTATAATCAATATATACTGGTAACATTGTATATTTTTAATTTATTAGCTTTCTGTTTTTTGTCTCGCAGTTGTACTTAAACTGCGGCAGGAAGAACATTGTAAAAAAAATTCAACTAATTTCGTCACATGTATAACTTCATGCACTTTAATTTTTTTTTGTAATAATCTCCTGATGGTAAGCATTATTTATTATTGTATACTTATTTGCTGGGCTATGCTGTTTTTTATTTTGTACCATTTTTTTTCTTCCTTTGTCCTCCAGAATTGAGGATGGATTAATAAAATCCGAAACGTTTGCAATAAGGAGTATATTATTTTATTTCCTTCAATTTATCCATCATTTGTCGATATTCTTCTACTCGTTACACATTTGGATACGAACTATACATCGATTTCTAGATAGATATATGAGAGACGAATGCATTGGTTTGAACATGTCATGAGGAGAGATGAAGAATATATTGAAAGAAGAATGAATAGCTTAGTAGTAGAAGGTAGAAGAAACAAAGGAAGACCAAAGATAAGATGGAAGGACTGTATTTCGGAAGACTTGAGAAAAAATCTGATGTGGCCAGCACATAACCTCTCGCCGTATATTTTACCTGGCTGTATGCATAAAGCAAAGAATATTTTTATAAATACAAATAATATATTCATATAAATCTATGACGTATAAACTTCTTTATTATTCAATAATAGCATGTCTCAACATAAAGATATTTTACCATAAATTATGTTACAATAAATTACAAAGTAGAGTTTACCATATATAAATATTAGGCTGGTAACAGCAATTTTCAATTCGAACAACCTTGTTTACTTTCTCTTCATATTCTTCTAGTAAAAACATTAATTTTGGGCGGTCTAAAATGTATATATCTGGATTGTGCATCTATTCTTATATATCTTCTTTTACATTTTATTTTTTCATACTTGTTATATCTAAATAATCTTAATTCCCTTTAATAAAGTGACGGATAGATTGCACTCCGATTTTGTCAATATTTACAACTTACTTGAGAAGAATTTGATAGCTTTTTCGCAATTCAAAGTTACTCTAGTCTACAGTACTGGTGTACATTGTCCCATAATGTTTGAAACAAATTTAAGTCCTTCAACCTAGACTTGTCATCTCCATAATAGTCACAGATCAAGAATTAAGGGATTCTCCAAATACATTTTTCTTTCATTACTCATTATTTCTGACACTGACATTTATCTGTCAGTTACAAATAATTTAAATTTGCAACTATTTTTCATGGCATCCTTTGTTGTAAAATTAATTACAACATTATTTTATATATTATATTCCTTTTATCTCTAAATCTATAAAATATGTATAAAAATATTTAAATGTATCAGAAAGAGAATTTATTTTTCTTTAATATTATCAAGAAAAATTTTCAAAAAATAATATTTAGAAGATTTTTTTTCAAGAATCTTCTACTTCCGGTTGTCCAATTGTTACCAAAACCTTTTCAGATCTTCCCATGAATGTCCGATTGGGAAATACGTTGTTAAACAAATTTTAAGTCTTATAGTTTTTGAGTAACCGTCCTTCCAACATCCCACACACACACATCCACACACACACACACACACACACACAGACATCATCGTAAAAATGTTAAAATCGGATTGTAGGGACCTTAAAACGTGCTTATTCAATAAAATCTGGATATGCGATTTTTAGCATGAATCCAATACCTCTCTTAGCGAGAGGTAAAAAGGAACTGAATGAGGACGATACGCAAAACAGAAATGAGTGGAAGAAGAAAATAAAAAATAGAGACCCTTAATGATATGATAGTGTCAATTTGCATAGTTTGTTTATGAAATAATTTTACTGGATATTTTGCAAGAAAATTTATTTATGGAATTTGTAAATAATACACATGATTGGCGGGAGGTAATGTGCTGGCCACATCAAATATTTTTGGAATGATTTCAATTTTATTTCCGGAAGATTTAATAAAAATGATCAAAGTTGTCGTATTAATTCCCGCTGACTTAAAAACTGCAAAAGTATGTAACTAATTACTGATGGATTTAAAAACTGTCAAATTAACATCGGGTTGACTTAAAAACTATCAAATTATAAAAATGTTCTTTGGCTAATTTCATATTTTCGTTCACAACGAAACTTTAAAACTCTAACTAACAACATTAGGCAAAACTTCCAGATAAACAAACAATATTAAATTGGATTACCTATTGATAGCAAACATAAATATGTCATTTGACAATTTATTTCGTTTTAGTTTTGTTTATTTCTCTAGCAGTTATATTATTTTACATTGCAAGCCAGGTAAAACGATTTTTACTGCTGAATTGCCTTTTGGATTTTCTTATTCTCAATAATTCTAGCGTGATTCTAGTATAATAATTTCCAAACTTTGCCTATACTTAAATAATTAATATGACTTCAACTGTACTTTAAAAATTTAAACTTTGTTTATGGGTTCATACACGTATTCCATTTGCTAAAACTGTGTAAAATGAGCCCCGTTTTATGTTTTCCGCAAATAAAACATAAACCGAAAAATTTTATGTCCACTTGCATGGTAAAACTGCAGTTCAACAAAAATTGTGTTTGCAAAACTGTCATAAACAGAGTAATGTAAAAAAATCGAATAGAATATTACATTACTGTGCAAACACGTTTCATGTTTCGTTTCCACACCAGGAATATTAAATTTTACGTTGTGGATACGTTATACCTATTATAATAATAATTACAGAAAACATTCTACCTTAGAGAAACGGATTTTTTTAATAATTTAAACAGGAATATAAACATTTTAAATAGTTTTTCCTGAAAAATTGTTGAACAAATATTATTTGATTAATGGCCAGTTGCACAGCTTACAGTTAAATTGTTAACCATTGGTTAAATTGACAATATCGTATCGAATTGTCAAATGAGTTGTTAAGTATTACTGTCAAAATTTCGATACGCATTTTTTCTGTTAACCTGTAGTTACACCATTAACTATAAGCTGTGCAACTGGCCATAAATGCTAAAATCGAATAGTTATTTGTATAGAAAGTACTGAAAATATTTCGTTGTCGAACCAAAACGAAAATTGCAGCCTGAGCGAAGTAAAGGCTGCAATCGTTTGTGGACTTAACACGTGTTATACACACTATTTGTTCTACTCCTGCAAGATAAAAAGAATAAGAAAAATAACGAAATAAAGAATTATTATTTTTGAATAATTTGACATTTATTATTAATTTTTGTATATTTGATGCCTATATACCTATAACAACAAATATTGTATACAAATTCATAAGTAAAATTCATTGATAGGATACCGAAGCAAGCTGCAAAGCTTTTAGCATGGAAAACAAACCAGAAATAGTTATTTACATACCAAGTGCGGGAATGAGTGGTTCCCGGATGAGATAGAACGATTCCGGGAACCAAGTTCACGCACGCGGTTTGTACAATATTTTTTGTATGAAAAGTATAAAACTTAATAATTAGTAATTTTTGTACAAATAATTGTATTTATTAAAACTTCATTAGATATACGCTGCTTTGTAGTTAATTTCAGAGTGATATGTCAAATTTAAATTCCAATTATTTTCATGTTTATTTTTATATAATTTAGTGTTAATCATGATATGTAAATAACTATTTATTACTTACCAAGTATTTCACTTGTAGTATATAGCAAATTTAAATTTAATTAACTTGTTAAATTTCTTATTGTTTTGTTACAAGTTTGTAGGTTATGTGTTACCGACTTCCTGAGTACTCTGTCTTGCCGACTTCCGCCGAGCAGAAATTGTTGCCAACATAGTGAACCAAATGGACTAAATTCATTAGTTCTTCAAGAAATGCTTTAGAAATGGGAGAGTATTTTTTTCCAAAATTTCCCGGTCACGGGATTGACGTAAGGTATTGTGCTGGCCATATCAGATTTTTTATATTGCACAAGATTTTAGAAAATAATTATATATTGTCCGTAATACCAGTTTTTATAATTCTAAATGATATATTCTCCTAATCGAGAATGAGACTCAAAAAAATAAAAATAAAAATAAAAATTTATGACGTTTGATTTGGATGTGATATTAATATTATGATGCATACAGCGATATGCCATTTAAGGAGAACAATCATATATTTGTCGGTGTTTTGAAAGTCTCGGCTCTTGAAATCGAATTGACAGTTGAACGGGAGGTTTATAATATAGACATTGAATTTAGAATTGAATGGATACATTGTGTTGCGAAATAATCATTTTAATATATAGATTTATCTATAGGTATAAATCAAGTTTTTGAATTATTCATTATGCAAAATGTTAGCTAGCTATAGATAGACAAAAATAAACTACAACAATATTTGAATATTTATATTTGTTATCTTGCATTGGAACTACCTTAATTAAGAATAGGTTTCTATATTATAATTAATCTGTAATAAATATCTCTATAAGGAATATATGTACTAATTATAGTTTTTTTTTCTTTTGCAGGTATGGACGACGAGGAGTGACAATGTTTTTATATTCGTTATCTATTTCCAACAGCGATATTCATTAAGGTAATCAATGATTAATTATTATATTTATTGAATTTACTGATGATAAAATTGTCATTAGAATTAATTTTAAAAAGATTGACGTATAAAATAAAATATCTAAATCAGAGAATATTTCGTTCAGTTCTTATCCGAACGAAACCGAAAAATTTCGTTTCCGTTCTTAATGTTCCCACCTAAATATTTTAGTTTTCGTTTTCGTTCACAGTAGTTAAATACCGGTTATAACTATTAATGAGTAACAATTGATGAAAATATAGAAATATAATAAGTTTTTTTTTATTAAACATGAAAATAAAACAGACATATAAAGGAAAGATAATACATATATAAAAATAAAAATAAAAGCTTATGTTATGGCCTGAATTTTTTACAATAAAGAATAAAACATTAATTACATTTTATTTCACCTAACTAATAATACCTTTTTCAAGCAAATCTTCTTTTATGTTAGTTCTCTTATATAAGTACTTAACATAACTAATAAGTCGAATACCGACAGTGTGTGCAAATGAAAATTATCGCAGTCAGTGTTCAATAGATGAAACTACGAGTATACCGTTTAACCTAACACGTAACAGGGTTAGCTGCTGGAGAATTACTTTGAAAGTCTGCTTGTTTGCAACTAAAATATCTGAAAATTCAATAATATTTGCGTGTAAAATATTTTCTGTAAATAAAATAAAATATTAAATAAAATAATGGTTAAAACCGGTAAACGATATTAATTATTTTGTTTTCAATCATGAACGAAAAAAATATATTGCGTTTTCGTTCTTATAAAAATTTCGGTTTTTTCGTTATTTCGTTTTCGTTCTCATTTCGTTCTTAGTCACTGATCTACATACATAAGTGCATCAAGTTCGACTATTTTATACTATTTTTCTATAGTTTATTTTACCTATTACACCATTTGCGTATGAATATGTAAAAACTAAATTAATCATAAACTAATTTTAATTCCAACTCATATTCATGGATTTTAATTTATTTTTTAAGTGTAGAAGGTTAAAATTATTTCATTAAAATAACCAATAAAAACGTTAATTGTTTTCATATACAGTATCGGACATAAACAAAGCCACCTGTAGGAACCAATTAAAAGTACTCTTCTATCTTATAAATATTCAATATATCTTCAAACTTGTGGACGTTAAGTAAGTAATTCTAAAGTATCGTACTAAATTTCACAAGTACTTAGTATTTGAATGTGAGGTGCGACAAAAATAGACAACGCGGTACCTAAGATATTTGCAATTAAATTTGGACTTTTTAACACGTGAAGAGTATGATATGGCACAACATTTTAAATTATACCTTTTATACCCATACCGACATTTTATCGAAAAACTAGTACGTTATAGAAAACTTATTTATTAACGGATTTTATGTAAAAATTTGAAAATTATTTACCGTCCAGATTTAATTTTATTGCCTCTAGAAAATTATAATCTGAAGATACGATAAATAGGTAGAATTACGAGTATACTTGACAACAATGTACATTAGCGTTCCAGTTGGAATATCAGTTAAGTTAACACTCCGCTCGGTATTAGCGTATAAGAGGTGATCTTTGGTTAAAGGAATTTCAGACGTACATTCGTATATACTATATATATAATATTTTTTAAATTGGTATTTTACGTGAAATGCATGAAAACTTTAAACAGTAGAATACTACTTTTGTAATTTTAAGAAAGAAATATATTAATTTGTTTTACAGTTTCCATTTGTAGTTTAGAATTAGTATTATATCTCAAAATACCTTCTTACTTTTATACCCGAATGTACCAATAAATGTCTAGGTGCGAGGTTGCCACAGTTATTCTCCAACATTCATACTGTAGTGTGAGTACATTGAAATACGACACTTGTGTATGTGTTAGTGCGAGTGGTACAGTTAAAAAAAAACTTTTCTACTAAAAAATAAAGAAAATTAATCTGTTATTGGGTTTAATATTAGCTTTTAACTTCTTTGATGCAATCTGTGTATATAATACAATGTTAAACAATATAAGTTATTGCAAATATAAACTGCATTAGCTTAATTTTTATTTTGAACATAGAACAAGTTTTTGAATAGGTACACTCGAGTGACAACTACCTTAAGGAACAACTTAGTAACTATAACTATAAACTGTTTTATATAATTTTGTAACATTCAGAATCATAACAATAAAGCTCTTTTCATTATTTATCATTGAATCAGTCACAGTTCTTTATGTTACAAAAATAATACGTGTAGTATTTATTTTAGAGTCGATCTTAGGCAGCAATTTTTAAAAACCACAATCTATTCTTCTTCTACACCCACCTTAATTTTCACTATCCTTTATCCTTGATTGACGTTTGTCAGAGATTACCCTCGTGTCAAGGCTTGATTGGTTCGTTACATAATTACCACGTCTTTAATTAATCTGAAGGCGGCGGACGGCGCTGGCATCGCCTTGGCCCAGCCTAGACCCAAACCCAACATTCCTCAGCCTCGCACGCGTCAGGTATGCTCACGCATAGCACGCACTCCGGAATGACTTCGGTTTAATTAAGTTCGCCGCGAAATGTGAGCGGGACGAGACCTGCAAAGTACGGTTTTTGCAAAATGGAAGGGTGGGGATTGATAGTTTAAAGCAGATGCGTAGTTAGATAGGATATTGGTTGGGTTTACCGTTTACCTTCCGGTTATTAATATTATTATTATTGTTGCGTGACCTTATAGCGATTGGCCGAATATTTTGTAACAAATACTGATATAAACAATAATATGTAAACAATAAACACAAACAAATGTTTAACAATAGTGAAATGACCAAGACCGCCGCAAAGCATTGAATAAACTCAAGCATTGCCTAGGGACGTTCAGATTAAAGCCACAATAATTGAAAATTTCGCATTTCACTTAGAAACAATAAAATTTACAAATAAATTTTCAAATCAATGGAATCCTGACAGATCCCAGGGCACGAGTTGTGTTAAATTTCAACCACGTCATGTCAGTTAAGGGTTAACTCATCGGTTTTGTCAGTTGTGATTACGCATCATATAACATTTAATTTTTTATATGATTAGCATTTAGGCAGGTACATTATTGTAATCAATTTTTCTTCATTCTAAAATAAATAAATAAATAAATATTTCATCACGGCATATTACCCATTGCTGGGTGTGCCAATCTACTTCATACACAGATATCGGCAATGATGGAATATTTGTACCGTGTGGGCGCTTACCAGGCGTCACCTCACGGGCACTCATTGCTGGCGTGGAGAGTGCGCCACAGGGGTCAATTTTGTGCCATTAAAATGCGATGTAATTTTTGGCGTCGGTCGGGATCGAACCCGGGTCCCCAGATTCTTCATTCTAATTCAAATTATTGAGGGATATACAATTTCGCGCAAAAGTTTAAGCGAAACAGATTTTTAAACCATATATATTGTAAAGGTGATACAAAAATGGAACAGATATATTAATAAACATGCATTTGTGCATAAAATATTGCCATATTATATATCACAAACAAACTTTGTAACTAAAATTATATAGTATCAAAATAATTCATCGTGGTGTGCAAAACTATTGCACCGAAGATATATGATATGTATTTAAAAACTACAAAAAATCAGTCCAAACTATTTCTGATATTGTATATTTAATAATGTATCATCATTCCTTTTGATATAATCACTGCAGGATTTAAATCCGGAAATTGGGATGGTTAGACAAGAATTCGAAATTTTGTTGACCTAGAAATCGCATCTTGACTTGTCAGCTAACGATTTTATCAACTTATATCTATCATTAGCAAACCGACTATCTCAAAGAAACTTTTCCTTGTTGAGAAGAGTTTATTACGGATTGTCGTAACTAAAAGTGGGTGTATTTCACAATTTCGTTAAACAATAACTTAAATTGTGAATTGATGTGGTCTCATTTTTCATTTAATTTTTGACATAATGAGAAAAATTGAAATGTTCATTCGTAGCGTACGTTATTAATCCGTATGAGTAATTTAATAGCACTGAGTTTCATTATGACGTTCATATATATATATATATATATATATATATATATATATATATATATATATATATATATATATATATATATATATATATATATCTTTGGCAAGTAAATGGTAAATGACCACGTTTTAAGGTCCCCAAAATCCAATTTTAACATTTTCACGATGATGTCTGTGTGTATGTGTGTGTGAATCCTTTTTGCGCTCTAACTCAAATACTATCGTTCAGAAAAATTTGAAACCTTGTATTTCTACCTTACTCTTATATGGAAAGATGCCAAGATACCTTTAAATGTTATTTTTTCGAAATTTATGTTATATAAAAAGATTATTAATTTTTCTACAGGTTTGCATTAATACTTTTTCTATATATTGTATGGATAAATTTATAAAACTATCTGTAATTTTAATCCCGGAGCCAAGGTTTAAGCACAACTCATATATATGGTTACAAATTCAGATCTCAAATGTTTGTAACTGACAGATATATGTCACTATACGAACTAATCATTTCAAATAATAATATTAACGTTTTATAAAGAAAATAGGAAATGAAACAATAATTATATGGAACGTAATTTAATACAGTTTCCAGCATAAGTATATATGTAAAAATATAAATAAGATAATAACATTTATTATCACGGCATATTACCCATTGATGGGTGAGTCAATCTGCGCGCAGATGTCGGTAATAATGATGACATATTTGTTCCGTGCAGGCGTTTACCAGGCGTCACTTCACGCGAATTTTAGGAACGGGTACGATTCCGACCGACGCGAAATATTTTAGAATTTGAAATGACACAAAATTGACCCCTGTGGTGCACTTTCCACGCCAGCAATGAATATGGGTAAATATATAAATAAATAAAATAAATATATCATCACTGCATATTACCCATTGCTGGGTCTGCCAATCTGCTTTGTACACAGATTTCGGTAACGATGACGACATATTTGTACCGTGCGGACGTTTACCAGGTGTCACCTCACGAGCACTTATTGCTGGCGTGGAAAGTGCACCCAGGGGTCATTTTTGTGCTATTTAAAATTCGAAATATTTGGTGTCGTTCGGGATCGAACCCGGTATTTATATTTAATTTTAAGTATTTACATGCGTAAAAATTAAATTAAACGGGAGGTATTGTGTTGGCCACATCAGATTTTTTAAAATAAGTTTGCAGGCAACTGTATGTAAACAGAGGCACCAAGTTTTTATAGTAAATAATAATACTCTCTAGCACATTTTCTTCTATTTATATTAAATGAAAATGCAGATATAATTCTCTTAAGTAACTTTCTATATTAGACATAGAAGTAATTCTTATTTGTTGTTCGTAATTTGTGACTGATATTATAAGCGCACTGGTTCATTTCATATAACTGGTAACTGGAAATAAAGCTCACACATGTATTTCCGCAAGAATAAAAGCTCGTCGTCCTCCGACTCGGAGATAATTCCACTCGAGAGCAAAGTGGCCGTAGCGGGCGAGATTACAATTGAAGCTTTCCGTTGCCGCAATTGAGCAATTCTGCTCCCGTTCCGTATAAATTCGGTTACCTTAAACATTGTAAGCAATGGCCGGAATGCTCTACTCTGCTCTGCAGCTGTGCAATCCTCAAACCGAATCAGACTGCCCATTGCCCAACTCCTCCAATCAAACACAATCACGATGTATGAATACCATAGCATTACATGTTTCGACTTCAGAGGATTCCGGCAATTAGTCCGTTTTAAAACTGGACCAAATCGAAACCAGTACTTAAATATGATTGATGGGAATGGTGATCGACTGTTTGTAGAGTTGATAATGGTTGAAGAAATCATTCGGAACTACAATCAAAACACTTTTTACCTCCCGTCATGCCGTAGGTAAGGGAGGTAATGTTTTTGGTCAAAAAATTCGATAGTGAGTTTCCGTGAATGTGTGTGTGTGTGTATATGTGTGTGTGTGTGTGTGTGTGTGAGTGTGTGTGTGTGTGTGTGCGACAATTTTTTCCACGATAACTCATATCAAACTTGCAAAAAATTATATTTTCCATCCAAAAGGTTGAGTAGCTCTGGTTTTTACTTTATATGATACCTATTATAAAACTGGTATTAAATGAAAAAATATTTATAATAAAAACAAGTCTTTTCAAAACATTCTGATAAAAAATACATACCTATCATTGTTTTTCGAATATTGTTTTAAATATAATTATAAATATAAACAGCATTTTGTTATATGATACTACTCAACTACTCGTAATTCTAAAACAATTGAAATTACATTTTTACATTGTTTTTTGTACAAAAGCTCACAATGTGAACATAACATACAAAAAAAAATCTGTTGTGGCCAGCACAATACCTTTCGCCACTTACGTTTTTAGTTGCATAAGTATATGGTGCGAGCAGTCATGTGACATTGTTGGTCTTGACAAGCAGATATGGGAGCCCGTTTCAGAATGAGATTTAATAATTATGTACATAGATGTCAAATGTTAGAATGTTTCTTTAAAAATTTAAAGATTTTCTAAATTTACGTAGTTAATTTGCACCAGGAGTGCGGAATTGTCGAGGAAAATAAACTACATGGAATTGGAAAATCACTAAATTTAGATTGAGAAATTATGATATTTGACATCTATGTATATAATTACAAGCTATCATTCTGACACGGGCCATCAGATCTGCTTGTCAAGATCAACAAAGTCACATGACTGCTCGCGCCCTATTGTATTTAACATTTCTTGTATACCAACACCCTACACCAACAATTCTACTTACATATATTCCTTACAATTAGATTTTTTAATTTTAAATTCATTCTATAAAGAATTTTTCGAAATGTTTCCAATTCATTGTCGGGATGTTAATGTATTTCAGAAGGGTATGTGTAATATACCTATAATATTAAATATTTATCTATTAATACATTACGAAATAATATAATCTATGTACTTCCCAGAAAAAGTCTTCAGTAATGTCTCCGGATTTCTGACACTGACATTTTTCCTGTCAGTTACAAACAATTTAAATTTTCAACTATTTTCCATGACATTCTTTCGGCTGTAAAATTTTTTACAACAGATTATTTTATATATTATATTTCTTTTATCTCTAAATCTATAAAATATATAATAAAATATTTAAATGTATTAGATAGAGAATTTAATTTTCTTTAATATTAGCAAGAAAAATTTTCAAAAAATAATATTTAGAAGATTTTTCTTCAAAATTTTTTTCTTCCGGTTGTCTAATTGTTACCAAAACCTTTTCAGATCTTCCCATGGATGTCCGATTGGGAAATACGTAGTTAAACAAATATAAAGTCTTATAGTTTTTGAGTAATCGTCCTTCCAACATCCTACATACACACACACACACACACACACACACACACACACACACATACACACAGACATCATCGTAAAAATGTTAAAATCGGATTGTAGGGACCTTAAAACGTGCTTATTCAATAAAATCTGGATATGCGATTTTTAGCATGAATGCAATACCTCTCTTGGCGAGAGGTAAAAAATTACGGTTACAAGAGAATAATTCATTTTATTTTTAACTTTATTTATATCGTTGCAATAAGTTTTTAATCGACTGCTAATGATGATTTGGAGAGGTGAAATAATGGAGATTCAGTCCTTGATTAAAATATTATTTATTTAAAACAATACCGATATTTCGCTCTCAATTAGACCATCCTCAGGGTTCTGGAAAACATTGACCGCTAGTATGAACAAGTGATTAAGGGTGATTAGCGAGTATTTGATTAGCATTGTTTTATCTCTGTCAATCGTTTACAGATTATTTTAGAGAAAAATACTTCAAATACCAAATGCGTATAATTAAATTTTCTATAACTCTTATTTGAAGTTTTTTTTTCTAAAATAATCTATAAACGATTGACAGAGATAAAACAATGCTAGTCAAATGCTCGCTAATCACACTTAATCACTGTTCATACTAGCGGCCATATTTATATTAGTTGAAATATATTTAGTACGGCTTAGAAACAATAAACTAACAGAATAACAATAGTTGTGTATGTATCAAGGCACTATAGTTCTACTATTTTTTTTTTATCACGAATGAGGAATTTATTTGCCAGGCCCATAAGGTCGATGAAAATAAATCATATGAGTGATAGAAAGGAACTTCAGTGCCGAGGTGCATGTTAAATTTTATTTGAAAACGATAAATTGTGGAAATGAAAGCAATATTTATTTTTGTATGTTTATTATTTTCTATGTTTTATCTCAAACTTATTTATCGAATTAATTAGTTCGTTCTTCTTGTACATATTTGTTATATTACAAACAAATTTAGTGCTGTACTTCGTACACTTGCCCAAATTATATTACATGCATAATAATTATAATTTGGTTCACGAAAGATGACTATTCAAGGTTACTTGTTCGAAGAAAGAATAAATAGCACTTTATACAGTAGTAGCTTAGCAACATTTCATGTTAGAAAGAGAAAGATTATTTGATGTATGTCTATATAGTTTATGTTGTGTGACATAAATGGTGACATTACTTTCTAATACATTACAAATAATAATGACGTATGTCGTAGAGGTACATATATCTAATTATCTTCTGCACTGCCCTCTGTCCTAATAGTTTCCCAGTGACGTTGACATTTAAATCAAATTATTATTCCATGGTTTTTGTCAAGTCTATGTTTTTGAGTTTTGCAAATACATAGGTGAAGAGCATAAATCTTTGAGAAAGGTATTATTTAAAAAAAAACATCATTTTCAAATAAATTACACTTATTTTTTGCAGTTAAAATGTATCCATACATATTTTATGTTGCATGTCTATGTATACGAAATGCAGTGAAGATATCTGCTAGTAATATTATACCATACGGTTAATAAATGACCTTGAATTGTGATTTATTATTCTTGTACGTATTACAAAAATATGACATGTTTATTGTGTAGTATATGGTGTCCTTTGAAAAAAGACAACGCCGTATGTGTATGAACTGTTTAATCTAAGATTATATAAAAAAATCTGATTTGGCCAGCACAATACCTTCCGTCAATCCTGTGTATTATGTACAAATTCAATTCATAAAATGTCTTGCAAAAGATTATAAATTTCCAGTAATATTATTTCATGCAAATGGCACTTGACACTAACATTTTCTTCTTCTTTAGCTTTTCCCATTCGTTAGGGGTCGCTATTTTATGTTTTATGATTCCTTTTCTCGGCAACTGAATTCCACACCCCTGATAATAAATATACCACATGAAATAAAAAAATCATGAAATTTTGAATGAAAAATTACGACATTTGTCAGTTATGGACGTAATTCATTGCTGCCATTTTGACACGGCTCCACATATCTGCTTGCCAAAATCAGCAAAGTCACGTCACTGCCCTCGCCCTACACATAATTTTTTTTGCAAAAGATCCTATATTTCCAGTTAAATTATTTCATGAACAAACTATTCGCATTGCACTTGACACTAACATCTTCTTCTTTAGTTTTTCCCATTCGTTAGCGTGTCGCTATTTTTTATTTTCTTCTTCCACTAATTTTTGTTTTGTTTGTCGTCCTCATTCAGTTCCTTTTCTCTCCTTTCATATTATATTTGGTCTTCCTATGTTTCTTCCAACTTATGTTATAACCTATTCATTCTTCCAATATACTCATCTCTCCTCATGACATGTTCAAACCAATGTAATCGTCTCTCTTATATCTTTCTAGAAACGCCCAACACTAGAGTTATTTCCCTTATTCTTTCAACATTTACTTTTTATTGACATCTGTCAATTTGAATTACCTGAATATATTAGCAGTTTCCATGGTTAAGTTAGCACAGCTGGCTGATATATGAAATTTTATAATTATTACAATCTTTATAATTCTTTAACTCTATATCTGTTGAATATGAAATATAAAATCGTAGAATAATATATTCTTTAAGTTATAATAAAATTTAACTGAGTTTTTCAAGAAAAACTGTTAAAATCTTCAAATGAGGATACTTCCGGTTGACCAATTATAACTAAAATCTTCCGTTGTACGGAAGAGGAATATTCAAGAATTGTAATTTTTGGAATTCTAGTATTGGAGATATCGTTGACAACCCGGCGGTCACATACACACACACACACACATACACACATACACACACACATACACACATACACACACACGCACATACGAACACACACATACAGACATCATCGTAAAAATAGTAAAATCGTATTGTAAAGACCCTAAAACGTGCTTATTCAATGAAAACTGTTGAATTTATTGACCAAAGACAATACCTTCCTTACCTAGAGGTGACGGAAGGTAAAAATAATATATATATATATATATATATATAAAATAATCTCAACAATAATATATGAAACATCTATTGAGAACTTTTCCATACTTTTCACGCACCCTACATAAACTTGGGAATCATTTTTTCATAAAATAAATTCATTTTTCCTAAAAATATACCAAAATATAATCCAAGAAGATTCTTTTCCACTTACAATTTTTCCCCGTCGGAACAATCCCCGTTGTTTTAGACCAGTAATATGTAAGTGCCAACCATAAAGTAATCCGATTAGATTTCAAGTACTTTTCTTAAAAAATATCCCGAGTAAGTCCCTATAATCCTTCCTTTGCCTTTGCGGGGGTGGGGTTAAGAATCCGAGGCGACAACGCGGTCCCTGTAATGGATGTACTGAGGCCCTAATCCCTTAATAGCATTATTAGAGGTAAACCCACTCAATATTTATTGTTCACCAAGTAAATTCTCACTGTCCGTGAGTGCAATTGTGAAAGAATTACCATTCGAGCAGTGTTCGTGCGGTGTTCGTTTTGCTTCCGTTGTCAATTGTGTTTTTATCCGGCGACCCAGTGAGGATACAGTAATTCAAAAGGTTAAGTGGACTCTCTTGAAAATTTGTTGCTTGGGGATTAGAATATTTATTGTATATAAAGCAGTCTATTTACTCCGTTTAAGTTGTAAAGTTTGTGCCAAACTGTTTTTGTGCAGTTAATGCTACAATTTACAAAGAGGATGTAAATAAATGCAGACTTTCAGTAAATATATTTTCTTTGGGAACTTGGACAATAAATGTATTAATGCGGTCAGTAGAGCATCGACGATTTACGCCATTCACTTATTTTAGGAAAGTCTATTGTGGTTCATGTCGACGATTTGTGAAATATTTTATAAAAGTTTATTACTTTATAAAATGAAATAAGAAGAATAAGATTTAATGCAAGAACAACCAATGTCAAAATTTTGGGAAATATACAGGGTGTATCGCGGAAAGTGAAACATAGGCCTTTAACAGGGGAAATAAGTTTTTCTGTGCGCATTGCTCCCTAATTATTTTAGACAAAAAGTTTCAAATGGATGTTGTAAAACAAAAATTTCTAACGTTTTATACGTCAAATTATTAGTATTTATTTTGACAATCATTATTCTGACACTGATGTACGCTTTTGTTCGTCTCTTGTTTCTAATTTTAATGGCTAATACTATTACATTGTAATTCCGTGAATTTTCAATTTTTATTTCTGCAGTTATGAAGTAGCCAAAATGATTTTTTTTATTCATTCGGATGTAGATATTTTTGCTTTACAACATCCATTTGAAACTTTTTGTCTAAAATAATTAGGGGTGTCTGTGTACGTATGTGTGACGAAAGTTACGCACAATTCCAAAAAATATTTTTTTTTCATATTCCTCAAGTTTACATCCAGAAGATGAGATGATTATATTTTGGATATAATTGTTCAAGCGGAAGTACCCTCATTTAAAGATTTTAACAGTTTTTCTTGAAAAAACGCAGTTAAAAATCATTTATTGGCATTTAACGTTATTATACGATATGATTGCATTTTATACTTCATATTTAATAGATATAGAGGTAAAGAATGATAAAGATATTAAATTACATAAATCAGCCAGCTATGCAAATCATTGAAACTGCTAATATATTCAGATAATTCAAACTGACAGATGTTAGTATCAATGAAAAGTAAATGAATATGGCAAAGATGAAGATGTTGAGATATATGTTGGGGAAGACACAGAAATATACGGTAACAGGTTTCTATAAAAATACAAGGTAATTACATTGGTTTGAACACGTTATCTGGAGAGTAGAAGAATGAATAGCTTAGTAATATAGTTTTGAAGAAAGAGAGGAAGACCAAAGATAAGATAGGAGGACTGTATTGCGGAAGACTTGAAAGAAATGGAACTGAATGAGAACGACACGCAAAACAGAAATGAGTGGAAGAAAAAATAAAAAATAGCGACCCCTAACGAATGGGAAAAGCTAAAGGAGAAGAAGAAGATCTCAGTGTCAAGTGCAATTTGCATAGTTTGTTGACGAAATTATTTTATTGGAAATTTTGAATCTTTTGCAAGAAAATTTATGTATGGAATTTATACATAATTAAATTTTTATCCTTAAAAGAAATCTCAAAACTGCAATTATGCATTGTTCACATTTACCTTATTAGAAGATATTAATTAGTAAGCGTACATAGATAAATGATTGGAGAATACAATTATTCTCCTGCATTATTACTATATGACAAGCAAAGGAATAGTATTATAACTATGTTCTTAAATATGCAGATTAGGAATAAAGGATGCAAATTTCACCGTACCTTTTGCATGATTATCATATCCAGCAACATGCTGTATGAAAATTCTTTTTACTTTTATAGCTGTTAATAGCGGACTCAGTGTTAATTACCCATCCAACACATAAAAATACTCGCGCACAAGTCTCCAGTGATTACAACTTCCATAATTAGAGAAAGGCGTGTAAATATATTTATTAAGCTCACGTCTCAAATATACAGGAGGCAGGGGATTTCGAGAACTATGTAAGATTTACGAAGTCGGTTAAATATGACAAAAATTACTCCAATGGGAGGCTATTTTAATGATATATTTGAGAAAAAATAGATAGGTTACTAGATATAGGCGAATACGAGGCTTGCCTTTTATATTTCGGGATTGGGAAACCCTAGTGCTGCCATCTGACAACTGATGTATCTATCGTAAATTTTGACAGAACGATTTGACGTACGAGAGCTATTTGTGATGTTTACAGTAACTTGAAAAATTCATAACAGCCAAAAAATGCAATTAAATCGTGAACATTTTCGTGCGATTATTTTTTACAACTTTCGACGTGGATTAACTCAACAGCAGTGCATCCATGAACTTAATTCGATTTTTGGCGATAAAGCACCATCAAGGACCAGTGTTTATCGACGGTATACCGAATTCAATCGTGGCCGTAGTTCGCTCAAGGACGAATTTCGCGAAGGTCGTCCAAAATCGGTTGTTGTTCTTAAAAACATTGATGCGGTGCGTGAACTGCAAGATCGTCATGTGACTTATTGTGGTATTGAGGTATTCTTGGACATTAGTAGGACCAGGATACATTCAATATTGCATGAACATTTGGCCGTAAAAATATTTGTTCGCGTTAGATCCCACATAATTTGATAATCGCTCAAAAACAAGCTCGTGTCAATTGGTCGAAAGAAATGCTCAAAAAAAACGATCGGTGTGCTTCAAAACATGTGCATGACATCGTGAGAGGTGACGAATCGTGGATCTACGCGTATGAGCCCGAAAGTAAATAGCAGTCAACTGTATGCGTCTTCCAAGGCGAGCCAAACCCAATAAAAATCGTTCGTGCTCAAAGCACTTCAAAGCAAATGGTCGCCTGTTTTTTTTTTTGAAAAACTGGACATGTCTCAACCGTACCATTGCTGCAACGTAGACGGGTCAATTCTGAATAGTACACAAACATTTGTTTGCCACAAGTCTTCGGAGAAATAAGGAAAACTAACCGCTGAAGACGTCATTTTCCACCACGACAATGCGACCTCTCACACATCGGCTCGAACAAGTGACTTTTGGAGCTCTCAAAACGTCGAATTGATGAGTCATCCTCCGTTTAGTCCTGATTTGGGACCCAATGACTTCTTATTTTTCCCGAACACCAAAAACATATTGCGAGGTCAACGTTTTTCGACACCTGAAGAAGCGGTTGATGCGTTCAAAATGCATGTTTTGGAGGTACCTAAATCGGAGTGAAAAAAATACGAAAATTGGTCCACACGCTCGCAAAAGTGTATTGATCTTCATGGAGAATATTTTGAAAAACAATAAAGCCAATTTCGATGATAAATATTTGTTTTTTTTCTTTAATCCCGAAATATAAAAGGCAACCCTCGTATGCAAATAAAAAAAACTGCAAAATAACATTTTCACCTATTTTTAGTGACATGCATATTTTCTCAATGATTTACCATGTCTTCTTGTTTCCTAATGGCATAACTTTTGTCTAATTTAACCGACTTCGTATTTCTCATAGTTCTAGACATTCTCATGCGGTGCACGTTTTTTGGGACACCTGTATACCATCACATCCTCCTGCTAATAACATCACGTACCTGTTCTTAACAAATCTTCGTCCTCTAATTACACTTTACAATAATTAAACCCATCAGTAATTCTTCCCAACATTAACAACACATTCGTTCAGTCATTATTCACAAAACCAATATTGAAAACGAAGACGAGATACAAATCTGGCGATGAATTAAACATTTGATCCCTCCAAAATCAACAAAAGAAACAATTGACGAACGCGATACCATCGATTCATAACCTGAAAAGAAAGAGAGAGTTGATCGGATGATATAATTTCTTCCTCGGCCAATACACACTAGAATAATAATAAAGTTTAATTATTGCACGGTTTTGTTATGAAAACAATGTAGGAAAAAGAAAAAAAATCATTGTTTATTTGTTGAATATCCTTTATGTTGATTATTATAAATTGCTCTTTTGAAAATTGTAATTATTTTATATTTTATTACAATAACAATTTTATCGTATTATGTAGAAAATATCGAACACTAAAGGCTACTATTACAAATAATATAAGTACTTAATTTTAATTAGTTGTTTAACAAACAAAAGTTGATTGTAATGAAAATTAATTTTTAAGATTATAAATAGTAAAATCAATATTTCTTTGGCAAAGGTAGATATGTCAGATTAAAAGAAATGGTTAAGCGTGGATTGATAATTTGGGGTATTGATTTAGTTGATTTGAACGCCGATTTTAGGGTAAACATCTACGAAGAATATTTTTTAAAACTTATATTTATGAGACAAGTTACGAGGGGATGATAAAAAGATTGTAGTATTCCCTCTTAACCCTAATATGATTTATAGTTTTTTCAAAAAAATTATAATACCCAAAAAAATGTTTTGTCTCTTTTAATGCAAAATAGTCCGGAGTCCGGTATTACATTTTCACTGTCATTAATTTTTTTCATTTGAAGCTCTTTTTACCTCTCGCTACCCTTGGTAAGGGAGGTATAAGGATCGTTCTAAAAATCGCATATCGAGATTTTGATAAATGACCACGTTTTAAGGTCCCTACAACACGATTTTAACATTTTCACGGTGATGTCTGGGTGTGTGTATGTGTGTGCATGTGTGTGTGTGTGTGTGGATTTTCTGGACACTCTACTCAAATATTATTATTCGAAACATTTTGAAACCATGTACAGTAAAATTTTTGAAAGATGTCCGATCAAGGGCACCTGTATCACGAACGAATTAACAAATAGGCATACATTTATCTCTTTCTTTTGCAAAGGCTGTAAGAGTGTGTGATAAGGATGGGTATAACACGCTTGTCTTTCAAAAATTTATATTGTTTCGACTAAGTTAGGACATTCCATTTATAAACGATGCTCGTTGTTGATAATACTTTCGCTGTAACGTAAGTTTATTTATTAATTCAGATACATTACCTGGATTCATAGCCGTACGTATAACGTTATATTCTGTCAGAGTCACTGACACTGACATTGTGTCAGTGTGTCATCTTATTTTTAACATATTTGGTTTTACATTTGCTTATAAACTTACTAGTTGACTTATTTTTGAATTTTGAATGCTTTTCCTGTAATATAAATTTTTATAATAATAAAATAACAGTAGTAACTTACGTACCCTCATAAAAACTAAGCAAACGACACTACTGAATTTGTCATGATGGGCGGAGCAAAAATCTGAATTCATACAATTCGTAGACAACCTTGATCGGACATCTTTCAAAAATTTTACTGTACATCTTATTCTAATATGAATAGAAGCCATTAGATTTTAGTGTCAACCGGATAACCGGAAATGGTACTTTACTTGAAGCTCAAACTAATTTTTCTTGAAAAAAAAACCTTTAAATGTTAATTGTTCGGAATATGTTTTATAAAAATTAAAGATTATTAAATTTTCTACAGATTTACAATAATAGTTTTTCTATATATTTTATGGATAAATTTTTAAAATAATATAAAAATTATATCCCGGAGCTTATCCTTATTTGTTATTCTTCCTTATCTACGTATCATCGTCTAGCTATTTAAATGGGGTAATCTACCGATATCTTTTATATTTTTTTCTGATAATAAATAAAAATTTAGGAATACTGATAAAAAACGCGTTGTTAAAATTCGAATTAACGCTAGATATGAATTTTTGAATTTTTGTATGTCTGAAATTAGTTGTGACCTAATAGTGTCCAGTTGTTATGCTTCTCAAACATCCTCATCTCAGCCACATTCATTTACTTTTCATTGATATTGACATCTGTCAATTGGAATTGTCTAAATATATTAGCAGTTTCCATGGTTAGAATAGCTGGCTGATTTATGAAATTTAATATCTTTTTAATTCTTCAACTCTATATCTATTGAATATGAAGAGTAAAATGTATTCACATCGTATAGAGAATAGCATATTCTTTAAAATTTATAATAACATTATGTCAATAAATAATATTTAACTGCGTTTTTTCAAGAAAAATTGTTAAAAGTTGCAAATGAGGGTATTTCTGGTGAACCAATTATAACCAAATCACGTCTGCATATGCATCTAAACTCGAGGAATACGATAAAATTATAATTTTTGGAATCGTGGTATTGGAGTTATGTGATCCGAAACAATTGCCACATACACACACACTTACACACACACACACACACTTACACACACACACACACACACACACACACACACACACACAGACGCACACACACAAATATAGACATCTTAAAAATAGTAAATTCGTATTCTACGGACCCCAAAACGTGCTTATTCATTAGGAACTCACTATCGAATTTTTTGACCAACGATAATACCTTCCTTACCTAAAGGTGACGGAAGGTAAAAAAGCATCCATGTATTAAATTGTCCTCGTTTAAAGCTGTTTTGGTTTACTGTACTTTATAGTAAACTCCTCAAGTTTAAACATTGTTTACAGTCTAATATTTTTCTTGGTTTAAATGTTCAAAACAATACAACATTGTAGTCTTAAAAAAAATGCCTCGGAATTGAAAAGTATTCTCATACAGCTTCAAAATTTATGTTCCTTCCAAGATCACATTTCTCTTCTCATGCCCGAAATATCCTATGCTGAATTGCCTCACACCAACAATCTCTTCTTTGCCTCATCATGTTAGACAAAGAGAAGCATCTACCTCCCTGTGCGTTAGACAGAGTGGCCATCTCCTCGCGGTAGCTGCTCCGCCTCATTTGCACACAATGCAGTGGTCCGCAGCCCTAATTAGTGGGTACAGTTATCATTTAATGACGCTGCATTGCTCGGGACGGAAGGCAGCTTTTTAATACCAGATTGCGGGACCCCTGCTGACACACGCTGACTTGTTCTTGCTTGTACATCGAGATGAGATGTGATGCGATATGCGAGGAGGGTAAAGAATGGTGGTTGCTGGGAATTGCAAAATGCATAAATGGGGATGTTTGATTGAAGTCATTTGTATCTTTTCTTATGATGAATGGTACATCTGACAACTTTTGAATATTCAAAGGAATATTTAGGGGGTTACATACTCGTGCTATATTATCTACATTATTTGTTTGAATTTAGTCTAATCATCCTGATGTGCGATAATGATCTTTAAAGACAAAAACGTACACAGTTATATTTGGCTCATTTTGATTTACAAAAATGGCCGTATTTATTTGGGACTTTTCGAGTAAGTTGGTAGATTATTTGTGTTTAGTTAGCAGGGCCATAAAGGCGTCTACCCAAGAGGGACGCCATTTCAAGATGCTAAATAATAGTAAATTTGTAGAAAATGCTCCTATTCGTAAAGAAAAAAATCTATACAACTTCCACAATAATTTAACATTTTTTTTTTCATTCTTCCATTATATAAAACTAATATTTTTATAGCATTGTTATATTGAAATAATAACTGTGAATGTGTTGATTACAACAAAGAATATTTTGATTATAGCTCAGGAATATTGATTACAAGAATGAATCCGATATTTAAATACTAGCAATTTGCGAAAAATCAAATGCTTATGATTTACAATTCTGAAATCTTAGTGAGATAATTTTATTTATTTTTGCCGATATTAAAGTTCACAGATTTTTTTGTCAAACAGCATTGTTATGTTTTATGTTGCAAACTATAACTGTAAAATTGTTGATTACAACAAATAATTTCGATTATAACCTAATAAAATTGATACAAGAAGAAAATATCAATATTTTAAATGTAGCATTTTTTGAAAGTATAATTTAAACTTTAAAACGTGTGTTATTTTGCAAATTAAACATAATGGGGAGGGGGGGTTGAAATATAACTTTGCACAAAGGCGCCCGAATATGACGGGCGCCATTTTAAGACAGTTAATAATAGTAATTTTTTAGAAAATATTCTCATTCGCAAAGAAAAAAATACTATCCAGCTTATAAAGTAATGTGGTAGAAGTGAACAATATTTTTTTAAAAAAAATTGGTATTAGAGCTCTAATAAGTTATAAGTAAAATAATTTTTTTTATATCATTGTTATATGGAAATAATTACTGCGGTGTTAATTACAACAAAGAATATTTTGATTATAGCCCTAGAATATTGATTACAATAATAAATTCTAAGTACTAGCATTCAATACTTATGATTTGCAATTCTGATATCTTAGTAAGATAATTTTGTTTTCTTTTTGCCGATATTGAATATAAAATTTAATAGAAATAAAAGAAATATCCTGCCAAACGCATAATTTTCTGGTATTGTTATGTTGCAAACAAACTACCTATACCTGTAAAATTGTTGATTACAACAAACGATTTTGATTGATTACAAGAATGATTCCTACAAAGGAAATTTCATTAATATTTTAAATTTAGCATTTTTCGAAGAATCAAAAATAAATATAGTTTCAACTTTAAAGTGTGTGTTCATTTGCATATTAAATACATGGGGGCCGCTGAAATATAACTTTGCACAAACGCGCCTTTTGGCACTGCTTTCATCCACGGAGCGGCACTGTTTAGTTTTGTTACATTTTAAGTAATCCAAAACTGATCCTAAACTGACCCAACTGACCCAGCAGATTTACTGGGTTAGTAGCTTGGTTAGTAGATTCAACCCGTCTACTCTCTCTGTCTAAACAGTTGCGTTCTTTATTTATTTCTTAAAACTGATAGATGTGGATTACACGTGGAGTGGTTTATACTTTATATACAAATAAAATCAGGTTAAAAAGAGCTAATTATACTACCATTAATGGGAATATATGACGTGAATTCAAATTAACCGCCAAATTTCAGAACTTTATCATTTATTCTAGATTTTTCTATTTATTTATACTTTTTCTACAGGTACCTAGATAATTGAAATTAGCTATTTCTATTAGAGTGTTTTCACACGATATGACCAGACCGGGCCGGATTTTGAGGTTTGGATCGACTCGGCCCGAAAAATATAAATTGCAGATAAGATCAACGCAACAAAAAATTGCAGCCCCGGCTCGAATTGATTCGAAATCAGGCCGAACTTCAACATTCGTTAATATAAGTTGTTAAAAGTAAGAATTTCTATGGCGACTAACAATTTTGTCTCAATGGAACAGATTCAACGAATTACTTTTGATAATATTGAAGGTGGCCCGTTTTTTTTTGTCGGTCAGGGTAAGACGTAGGACACAAATTAAGAATGGCTGTAGGACACTTGGGAACCATTCATTTATCCCCTCGATAAATCGCTTTGCTGGACCACGATGGAGGTGGACCGCGGTAAAACATTAGTCAGCAATGCAAGTTTTCTCACGAAACGATAGACAAAACTACTTCTTTCTTGCATAACTACCAACAGTGTTCGGTATTGGTAAGCGTCTTTTACAATAAATCGCTACCCGCTACATATAATATTATAATAAGGCGTTAAATAAAACACATACGAGTATAATCTAATTTCTAATTATCTACTAATGTAGCACAAGTGAAATTTTATTAAAAAATAAAGACCTTTCTTAGAATTTCTATTGAATAAATTCAATGTAAATTTGTTCATAAAACGGAATTATGTTACTTTATGTTCTAATAATCTATTAGTATTCATATATTTTGCTCTAGTTATTTGTATTTTAAATAATTGTACGTTATTAGGTTTTCATACCAATTAAATTCTAATTGTATTAAAATATTCAGTACTGCTCTATTCACATAAAATTACCGTCGATGCGTATATAAAAATGTACTATTTTCTTTAGCTTTAAAATATGGTATATGATATATTTTGTCATACTGGTTTCTAAAGCAACGTTTTTTGTACGATTTATAAAACAAAAAGTGTAACAATAAAGTCCTAGAACTTTAAAATGATATTTTAAAATAAGTATTACCTTCATACTGAATCTTTTATTTATGCGCCATTGATTCACATCACTTACCGATCAGTAATTTGTAAATAAAACATACTGCCTTCGGAACCTTATCAGTAAACATTTAAAAAAAAAGATCGTGCAGAATAATTATTTATGTTGCAAGGAATGTAGGTACGATTTACGATTCGAGGACGAATTTATGCCCGAGCGATATCTCGGGCTGGCAAATACGTTAGGGTTAAATGTACCTACATCTCGTGTTGCGTATAAAAAAAATTCCACTCTCGATGATTTATTTTTTACTTGTTCATTTTTACTGTCAGGTATGACAAGGAATACCGTTGAATATTGATACATTGAAAAAAAAAGAATCTTAGTATTTCATGAAAAATTTAAGAAGAAAAACGCTGTCATCTGTCACATTTGTCATGTCAGTGGTTACCTTTAAATGGAAATATTTATAAAATGAGGACAATTTGATAGAAATTAAATTTAAAATCATTAGTTAGAAGAATAAGCAAATATTTGACACAAGTTTAAAATATCTAACTGTTGGTATTTTACAAAGAAGGAGGTAAGTCCAGCTGCGTGGGGAAGTGAGGACAGTACTTACATCCCATCGCTAATAAAAACCAATACCTTGAGGGTACCCTACAAACAATGTTCTACTAACCTATAGTTTGGTTCACGAAAGATGACCATTCAATGTCACTTGTTTAAAGAAAGAATACACAGCACTTTATACAGTAGTAGCTTAGCAACATTTCATGTTAGAAAGAGAAAGATTATTTGACGTGTGCCTATATATTTTATGTTGTGTAACACATATACGTAAATGGTGACATTACTTTGTAACACATTACAAATAATAATGACGTATGTCCATGGTTTTTGTAAGTTTATGTTTTTGAGTTTTGCAAATACATAGGTGAAGAACATAAATCTTTGAGAAAGGCATTATTTAAAAAGTAACATAATTTTCAAATAAATTACACTTATTTTTTTCAGTTAAAATGTATCCATAAATATTTCATGTTGCACGTCTATGTATACGAAATGCAGTGAAGTTATCTGCTAGTAATATTATACCATACGGTTAATAAATGATCTTAAATTGTCATCTTTCGTGAACCAAACTATACTTACGATATCAGAAGTGGGAAAAAGTAATTTTCGTGGAAACCAGAAGTAACTTAATTTCAAAATACGAGTATAATACTTACCAGGCGTCACCTGTTGGCCAATTATTGCTGGCGTGGAGAGTGCAAAACACTTGTTTTATAAAAGAATATATTGTTTATAAATTATTGTGTTATGTATATGGAGTTATACTCGCCGTCAAATAAATATGGATTGATAGTCAAATTTCCCTTCTCCGCACCTGTCTCTTGCCCTGCGATGTTGCCACTTCTTCATGACTTATCATTTTCAGCATTGCCTATATGAATTGGTAACAGTGTAGAAATCTCCAGTCCATACTTATTTGATGACAACTATAGTAAAAATATAAAAACTAACGAAACATATTAATATTCTTACAATTCATTTATGCATTTGAATATGGGGTTAATTAAAATATTTTCAAATATAAATGATTGCATTTGATTGTGACACGAAGCATTAATTAAGAATTTCTTGTTCGGTGTGTAAGAGCTGCTGCATCATGGCATCGGTCACGTGATTAAAAATATTTAGACCTGCGGGACGCGGCCGGATGGACAAATGAGGGAATGATGTGAGGAATCATTTATTAATACAGTCAATCAGATATCGAACAGGCCATTTCTTACTTAATATCTTTCAATAACGAGATCCCTTTGTAACAGATATTTTTTTTATTTGATCGCTAACACCTGTCCACAGTAGTCTTCAAACTTTATCATATTCTGTTGTTGATTATAGACAGAGTAGCAGGGTGGGATTCTTTTATTATTGAACGATCACTCTATTCTTGATAGGATGCCTTCTTGAATATTCTGTATTCATATTATCATAGTGAAAATAGTATTCATTTTTAACAATTTTAATTCATAAATTCATTTTTTTAAGATAAAAAAATCAATTCCCAGGTCATTATTGATTATTTTGATTCTAAATCTACTCAATTATCCTTAACTAATTATTTTAGGCTCAATTAAATTATTTTTGTATCGCAGTCATAGTTAGATATAATTTTAAAAAAGTGGTTTAATATGCTTTGTAACAAAGTACGAAAACGACCTTCCTAGCGTTTACTGCCAATGTAACAAAGAAATGTTATTTCTTTCTGCTCCGGTGGGTTGCGATGGGTGCACCGTCACCTATTGTGTAAGCATGCAGGTTGGACCGAAATAGGAACGGGTGAAATAATAAATTTTAATAATACTACCTTTAGTGTAGGTTCTGTATATTTAATAAATACCCAACGTTTCGGCAGCATACACGGCTGTCTTCTTCAGAGAAAAATTACATGAATAAATAATAACGAAACAATAGCAACAAGTAACCAAGGTAACATATTACAACATAAATATGTTCGATAAAGTTCTAAAGCGCATCTGTCTTGCAAGAATTTCTAAATCACTAAATTTAGAATGAGAAAATATGATATTTGACATCTATATACATAATTACTAGCTATCATTCTGACATGGGCCCCCATATCTGCTTGTCAAGGTCAACAAAATCACATGACTGCTCGCGCCCTATTGTATTTAACATTTCTTGTATACCTACACTCTACACCAAAAATTCTACTTACGCATATATCTATTCCTTATATTTAGATTGTTAATTTTAAATTCATTTTATGAAGAAATTTTGTCCTCTTCTAATTTTTCGAAATGTTTCCAAATTATTATCAGGATTGACAGTATTTTTGAAGGATTTATGTAATATACCTATAATATTAAATATTTAGCTATTAATACTTTAAGAAATAATATAATGTATGTACTTCCCAGAAAAAGTCTTCAGTAATGTCTCCGGATTTCTGACACTGACATTTATCTGTCAGTTACAAACAATTTAAATTTTCAACTATTTTCCATGGCCATTCTTTCAGCTGTAAAATTTATTATAACAGATTATTTTACATATTATATTTCTTTTATCTCTAAATCTGTAGAATATATAATAAAATATTTAAATGTATCAGATAGATAATTTTATTTTCTTTAATATTACCAAGAAAAAATTTCAAAAAATATTATTTAGAAGATTTTTTTTCAAGAATCTTCTACTTTCGGTTGTCCAATTGTTACCAAAACCTTTTCAGATCTTCCCATGAATGTCCGATTGGGAAAAACGTAGTTAAACAAATTTAAAGTCTTATAGTTTTTGAGTAACCGTCCTTCCAACATCCCACATACACACACACACACACACACACATCCACACACACACACACACACACACACACACACAGACATCATCGTAAAAATGTTAAAATCGGATTGTATGGACCTTAAAACGTGCTTATTCAATAAAATCTGGATATGCGATTTTTAGCATGAATCCATTACCTCTCTTAGCGAGAGGTAAAAATATATTAAAAATGTTGTAATATGTTACCTTGAATACTAGTTACTATTGTTTTGTTATTATTTATTTATGTATTTTTCCCTGAAGAAGGTAGTAGTAGCAGCGTCCGAAACGTTGAATATTTATTAAATATACAGAACATAACCTAAAGGTATTATTATTATTATTATTATTATTATTATAAGTTCTAAAAGATTTTTTAATAATTTAAGGATAATTTTACTTACCCCGTGCCAGACAATGATTTCGGATCTGCTAGGAGAGCCGACTGAACACTTGTACTAGTGATTAGTGCGTGTTAAATAAAACTATCGACGCCGGGATAATTTTATAATATCATTTATATTAAAAGATATTTGGTTAAATATACAAAATTAATAACACCATAAATACGATTGTAAATAAATGCGTGCGAAACTCTACTTGTTCGCGGAGGCGTTATGACAACGACGAGCGCGTGTTTGTTAGCCATTTGGAAGACTCGAACTCCTGCTGTCTACGATCTGCAAGCAAAATTTGCTAAGAAATTTTGCTGACTTAGAGAAATTTAGCCCCTGCTCCCGTTGATTTCATTCGTTTGTTTCAATGAGTAAAAAATGAAGAAAATAATATTAGAAATAAACAAACGACGATCTATAATTGATTTTATTGTTTTCACAATAATTTTTATATTTTTCACCTCAATGAATTAAATAATATACAGTATGTCCCCGAATTTAGTTTACAAGACGGAAAAAATATTTAAAGCATTATTATTATTATTATTATTATTTGAAATGCTTAATTTGTTGACAGTGACATATACCTGTCAGTTACATGCATTTGACATCTAAACTGTATAACCATGGAGTTAAAGCATAGGCTTCGGGATTAAAATTATAGATAGTTTTATAAATTTATCCATAAAATATATAGTAACAGTATTAATGCAAACCTGTAGAAAATTTAATAATCTTTAATTTTTATATAACATAAATCTCGAAAAAATAACATTTAAAACTATTTTTCGGAGAAAAACGATTTTGTGTTTCCAGTAACGTGCCATTTCCGGTTATCTAATTTACACCAAAATCTAATGGCTTCTTTCCATATTAGAATAAGGTAGAAATACAAGGTTTCAAAATTTTCTGGACTATAGTATTTGAGTTAGAGCGTAAAGAGGATCCACATACACACACACATATACCCAGACATCATCGTCCAAATGTTAACATTGGATTGTAAGGACCTTAAAACGTGGTCATTTACCAAAATCTCGATATGCGATTTTTAGCACGTCCCCATACCTCGCTTACCAAGGGTAGCGGGAGGTAAAAATAAAGATTTTTTCCCTCTTGTAATCTCAATCCAGGGACATACTGTATAATACTTAATAATATTAAAAATATTATGTCAGTTATTTCTTAACAAGCAGTATAAATGATGATAGTGTCATTGTATTCGAACATCGTTCAACAATGGATACTTTTCTTTTTTCTTAGTTTAATTTTATAAATCCAAATATACAAATAAAATTTATTATGAACCTGCCTTTAAAAGTAGGTATGTATCTGTATATAAAAAAGTAATTTCTTTTTTATACATATGTTTAAAAATTTAAAACTATATATAATCTCAGAAAAACTTCAAAGTGTAGTAAATGAATTTCTTTTACTAAAATAAATTTAAAATACGTTTTACGATGTTTGAAAATTTTACTTTGGCTAGAAACCGATTTCCTTACAGTGTTCGAGGAATGTTAATAAATTTCAGATAGCCGAATGAATTTACTTTGAGGTTGGCCTCGTTATACAGCACAGTACTTTGTGTTTATTAAAATATTTTACAAAGCGTTTCATGGATGCAGTGCACCTTTTGTGCAGGATAAGTATACAGCTGCAACTCCTTTACAGTTTTCCGTGTTTTCCCGCGAAAATTAATTATTCTGACTATGTAGCTACTGTACCTTCTCTACACAAATAACAAACGGTTTGGTTGTGAAGATCGGGTTAATATCAAAGAAGAAATTAATCTAGGTACCTAAGCGGTATTTTCATAAGTCCGAACTTAGTGTATTGTTTGTAAAATTAATTACAGGCTGGTGTTTCTCTATCTCTGAAATTAATTAAAACTGCGAGGCTGTTCATTCTACATTATTAGTGCTTCGTGAACAGAAAGAAGGGTGAATATCATGCATAGAAATTTATAAAAGCTCTCACACTTAGCTCAAAGTTGAAAGAAGCTCTTACCGCACATTCGTGCTCAATTCAAAATAATTATGAGTGAATGTGAATAGCACTACTACTACTACTCTCAAAGTCTAGACCTTCAAACATACCAACTAAGATTTTATTTCTTATTTAATTGTAACACATCCCTATAAAGGTACGGATATTTATATTTTACTGTAGTACTGCAAGTACATTTCAATTGTACAAGTTGTTACTACAATTTACTGACTAAACGACGTTTGTACAAAGAAAACTTATTGCTGTTCTGGTTGACGTTACATTTCACTCCAGAACTTGCGTCTAGTTCTTTAAATATTTTGAAAAGAAATATTATACGGGGTGTAACAAAAATAAGTACATTAAATTTAACCGGTGATAGAACTCATCTAGAGCAACAATATTTCTTAATAACTTTTTTCGAAATCTCATTTTTTTTTATGAAATATGTAACAAACCTCAATATTTAGAAGGTTTACAATAAAAAGTTAATAAATGTTGTTGCACTCGACGAGTTTTATCACTGGTTAAATTTAATGTATTTATTTCTGTTACACCCTGTATAATTATTATTCTTCTTCTAGATAAATGTAAGATATTTTTCATTGGGAATAATATAAATGAACACCAAGCAATTTTAAGTATTGATTACCAATTGCCAATGAGCATTGTAATGCTATTACCAGAATAGTAATTTACTTAGAAGATCTAAAAATGATGCTTTACTGAGTGAGCGAACCATAGGCGAGCTTTGAAAGCTTGTGAGCCCAGTAAAAACACTTTCAGATCATGTTTTGTTATATCACTCTTATTTCTATCAGATTTAAACTGAAATATAATATTTTTTTATTTGCATTTTCCTCAATATTTTTGTTATGAGACTGAATCGAATAGGCGAGTAAGAAAGGTAGGCTCAGATTTAAAATAAGAAAGTTTTATATTGTTTTTTAAGAACCACTGGTTTAAAAAACATGTTTCGCTCATTTTAATAGTCTTATTATATAGAAATTATTTGTTAATTTAACCAACTTCGTATCTCTTATAATGCTCGAGATAGCAATAGTGCCCCGCTTAAATTGAACACTCTGTATAGAACAAAAAGTGGAACTTTAAAATATTACTTGAAAGTGCTAGGAATTTAAAATTTCATCTTCATACTGAATGGTATCAAAATATATACGAAACTAGAGAAGTTCAAATTGAATTTGTCAATTTTTTTATTATTGTTTTCATTAAACAGCTTGTTGCTAAGAGTTCGGAACAGTTGTGACTTAGCTTATTTATATAAAACTGCCTCAAATTGCTGGAAATTTTATTTCACAATTTAACAACTTTAGTACCCAGTATGAAATAAAATTATATATGTACCTCAGACTTACAAAATAAGACTAGGTATGTTAAAAAAGATACTGGCTATATATGTAAAACAGTAAATAGAATCGCGATAGTTCCTATTGGTTTGGTATAATGTCTCTTTTAACAAAACCGAAGTGAGTTCTTTGATGAATAGAATTTTATATGTAAGAATTTATATGTGAATGTGTGTTATTGCTTGAGAGTTTGGGAATATGGAAACAGACGTTTTGAAAAATGGTTTTTCCAATACGAACCGGACAAGAATAATGTTGGTTTTGAATAAGATGTGACAAAATAACTTTATATTAAATTCCTTGTTAACATTGTTAACATAGGTACATATACACATACAGACACAAAAAAAGTTATTATGTAAATTGGAATGTCAGATTAACAATAATTTATTTTAGCATAAAAGTTTATTTACTCATTGAACTCAAATGAATTAAAAATTGTTTTGTAACAAATAAATATAGTCAGACACCCGTTTACCGTTAGGTGTACTAAAAATTATAATTAAAGTTAAAAAAATCCATCAAAATATAAAATTTATTAACAGTAAAGATAAAGATTAGTTAAATTATTAAACAATAAGAAGAACTAAGAATAATAAATAAATCTTATTGCATTTTAAGTTGCTTTCTTTCATAACAGTATGAATTTCTTTTAACACTAACAAACCCTGGCTTCAGATCACAATTGCATCAAAATCAAAATATGATTGCTAATACATTTTATTGGTAAATCCAATTACCACATTCTACGAATATTTCGCATTTAACATATATATACCCAGCATCATTAAAAATAATTTCCTAGCTGTCATAAGAGGCGTGTATTTCATAAAAAGGTTTTCGTGTCAAATGAGTTATAATGAGCGTAAGTAGACATGTAGCTTTTTCGGGCCGTAGTTGATAAATCTGTAAGTTAATGAGCATGTCATAGAGTTCCTATAGTGAGTTTTTTTCGCGGTACAAAAGACACACATTTATTATCCGTATTAGCAATAAATTAGGTTTTTATCAGCATGTGCGGCGCACGTGTAGAGGAAGCGCAAATGAGCGTTTTACACTACCGATAAATCAAATTTCTAGTTTCTTTTTATTATATAAATCATACGATACTCTCATCTCTGCACTTATACTCTAGTAACTGCGCTTAATCCCAACTTTTCCAACACGTTTGTTCCACACAGTGCTGGGTTTGACATTTTTGTCATGTTGTCAACTTTGACATTATATTGATATATTTTGAATAATCAGTTTTATTAACTGCATTTTGAACAGATATTAGATGCATGTTGATAATACTTCTTTTAGGTCATAATTTATGAGATAGTTAAGTACACAAATTTATGAAGAATAATTATTATGAAGATTTTTGACATCACATATTTTATCATTTGTTTTATGCAATCGTTAATTGAATATTGTCATATTTATATATAAAAATAGTTTAACACTGGTATATGTGCAATAGTAAAAAGTAGATTGTTTAATAATAATAATAATAATATATGTATTCGATAGATCAATAGTAGTATTGGACAAGTCGGTAAATAGATTGGGAAAGATTAGCGTGATTGAAATTACATGTGAAATATTTTTTAATCGTAAATATATGAACAATTATAACTTAAAATGTAATTGAAAGTTATTTATTTATATTTAATTATTTATCATCGAACTTTTGTGACGTCACAAGTGACTTATGCGCATTCCTAGAAAGGATGGTGAGACGACTTCTTGAACGTATGTTGAGGCATTACATTACATACAGCTGGCTAGTACACGTGGGTTTGTTTACATATTCGCGGAGTGAGGTTATGAATTTTTAATTCGAATTGGAATAGTATTTGTTTTCAAAACTATTATACGATACTTAATATTGAATACAATAATACACTAAATGAAATGCACAAGAAGAACAACAAAACTATAATATAATCACAACACAGAACTGTCAAAACATGTGGATGCCATTGTTAAAACTTCCTGTTACCATGTGAACTCAGCGCACACCTGCTTAAGGTAGACTATACGTTCTCCATGAACTTCTGTGACGTCTTTATTTTAGACAATTTCATTTATTGAGAAATCTAGGCATCTTCGAGTAAAATACAATATAGAAAATCACTTTTGAAGATATTTTTAATAAAATAAAAAAAAAATACGCTAAACTTCCCCATTGTTACAATGTTATATTATATTACATTACATTTTTTTTATCTATTGAACCATATATTCTTCTAGAGAATAAAAACTCATGTTCATTAAGTACATTTTAAATTTTCTTTTATATAAATTATTATTTCTATTTCTTTTGAATTATTTCGTTGCTTGTTATACAACATCGCAACCACATAAAACTTTTTTTTTTCAAATTTAACAGTTTTATGTCGAAGGAGAATTAAATGATCTTTATGTCTTGTATTATAAGTATGATTATCTATATGTTTCTTGAAGGTCTTATATTTTTTTCTAACATATATTAAAAGATGATAAATGTAAATACATGGAAATGTAAATAATTCTAAATATTTTAAAAGCATTTCTACAAGAGTCATACCATCGTAATCCAGCCAAATATCGTATAGCACGTTTTTGTAATTTAAAATCTCTTAATGAATAAAATTTAGCAAAGTAATATGTTTTCGCTACAGGAAGATTAGTTATTTCAGTCAAATAGCATTTATTCTTACTGTACCGACGATTCGGTGCATCCTTCCACCTTCTTCACAAAATACATTCGTACAAAACATTCATTTAATTTATTAAATATCATACAAAAAATTCAAACAGCATACACATATCGATTTGCTCTAAAAAATGACAACCGAATTCGATTGTCGGTGAATTGTAACAATCTGTAAGATAATACTACCCCGAAGAAGGTGCAAGGGTGCACCGAATCGTTGGTATAGTAAGAATAAATGCTATTTGACTGAACTTTAGAGTAATTGTTAACACCTAATCCACATCACAGTCGATAAATTACCCACAATAGTATTTAAGTTTCTATGAATTAAAATGCTTCATTTTATTGACGATTGTGCAAATGTTGACAATCGATAGAATTATATAAAAGACAAGATTCATGTAGACAAAAGGCCATATCATATTTGGTATTAAATAATAATAATATACTTTATTGAGATAATCCCAACGGCGAGGTTCAGCCAAGGCTGATCTTCCACCTAACCAGTAAAAGAAATACATTCGAAATAGAAAAATATATATACAAAAAAAAAACGTTCATTACAAGTTATACAACACACTAAGAAATTTGGTGTTAAATTCAACACAAAAATTATTCTATACAGGTCCACAAATAATAGTGTGAAAAATACCAATATAGCTTTTGGTAAAAATATACCAATAAAACTGGTTATAAAATTAACACTTAAATTTGATTACTTTTACTCAGTTTAATGAAGATTGTTCATTAGTTTTGGTAGAAATTCACTAACATATTTTGTAATATTACAGAATTATGTGTTAAAATTTGACTAATATCTGTGTTAGTACACACATTCTTATGAAATAAAACACTATGTTTTGTATAAAACTCACATTTTAGTGTAATTATCAACACTAACATAAGTGTCATGTTCACATTTACGTGTATTTTAATAATCAACAAACAAATTTTTGTGTTGAATTTAACAAAAATTTTAAAACATTAATACACGAAAATTTGTTGATTGCCAATATTGGTTTACTTGGGTGTAAAATAAAAATAAATACTAATTTATGAAATTCATTTATTGTTCTTACAATGTAACCAATATAAAAAATATTGTGCAGACACATGTATCATACATAAAAATACGTAACTTAACTATGTAACTACTTTTACATATACAGTTTTTGGTACAATATAATTTTTATTGTTAACTTTACACAATTCTAAAGGTTCTTTGTAAAACAGCAGTTGTAAATCCACTATATTATTTTGAACAACATTTTCACTTATAGTGTAAGCATGTAACTTTTCATCAAAATAATTTGTACTCCAAGGTTTCGTAATAAAAAATATTGTATTCTCCAGTAATATGATATTAATTATTAATTATTATTAGTTATGAACAACGCACTGACTCGCACTAGGTTTTGCGTAGTAGTATACTGACTAGTTTAAAATTGTAGCGACTTAAACACCAGTGCATGTAAAATAATTATTTCAACACAGATACGTTTAGAAATACACAATATTTTGTAAAATAACAAATATAAAAGCTTAAATACCACAAGGTTGTAATACAAATACAAAATATTTGATTTTTGTCCAGAAGTTTACTATATTGGGAGCTATTGTTCCAAAATTTGTGTGATACGGGTATTTTTAACACGTATAAATTTCTACCAAATGGTAAATTCTACCAAAACTCTTTTTTAACCAATTATAGTGTGGAATTTAACACCAAACGTAAATACCACCCGTTTTGGTGATTTTACCACTCCAAAATTTTTTAGTGTGAAGTAACTAAAAAAAAAGTGAAAGTGAAAAAGGTAAAGATAAGAACAATACCAAAAACAATTAAACGTAATAATAATTAATAAAAAAGTCAGAGAATTTTTACAATGATAATGAGTACACAAATTAACTAAGCGAAAAATATTTTCTAATATAACATTTGAATGAACTACATGATAGAGATTTTTAGTTGAATGGAATATTATTATACAGTGTAGGAGCTAAGTATGAAAAATAACTTTTATATTTAATTTTGTTGAAGGATGGCACAACATATATATCATTTTCACGTAAATTATATTTGTGTCTTTTTAATTCAAGCTTTTCATGTAAATATTGTGGACATCGGGAAATAATTGTTTTGTGTATGAGACAGAGGAAAAATATTCTTACTCTATCTTCAATAAAATTCAAATTAGTTTTAGATTGATACAGGGAGATATGGTCAAATTTACGTACACCAAATACAAATCGCAGGCAGCTATTTTGTAAAAGATTAATTTTGTATTTGTCACCTTACATTAGATTAGGTACGTAAACGCATGAACAATAATCTAATAGGGGAAATACTAATGAATTGACAAGGCAAAACTTATCATCTGGAGAAAGTAATTCCTGCTATCTTGGTTGATTTGTCTAATTATTATTTTAGATTAAAAAGTTGGTTCTGCTATGTTGAACAACCTAAAATGTCAAATAGATACAAACTAACCGAATATAATTTTGTAAAATTACTATGTACCTTAATGTTTAATCATAGGTATTATACAATTAGTTGCTGTTTGCATAATTATTATATAACACAAGAACTTGAATGGAAAAATAAAACCCGGAAGAACATTTAAATTGACTTAAATTTATGTTTCGCAAGATTTTTTTCCTCATTCCCTCCCCATTATAAAATGTTGTTAACGAGATAGGTATGTTAAACATAGAGTTTGTTGTTTAAATCCAGGAAGTGTACATTTATGGCCGTAATATCCTCTATTAAAGCTGTCAGGATCGCCTTAAATGCTCCTAATTACATGCAATGAGCTGGGTTACATACGATCCTAATTTCCTATTCTTTCGCATTTTCCATCCAGTACCGTTAGTCCACCTATTTGCCTATATTCTCCTGCTTCAAACGAATAACGATTATAAATAGTAAAACATTATAGTTCGTTAGTAGACAATTTCCTTCGTAACACAATACAGTTGAGTGGATGTTGCGCGAAGCGTCGTGAATAGAGGAGTAATGAATCCAAATAACTTAATTACCGAGTGAAGGTCTTAACTGAGTTAGCTTCGTCATGAGCCTTAGTCAACACTTTCGGCTCTGGGTTAATGAATACAGAGCTTTTTTACCAACGATGGCTTTACTGTTAGCTGACGAGATGTGAAGTGTTGGGGCCTTATCGATATCTACAATTGGGTTACTAATGAAACTTCAGATTTCGGTCACTTTAGTGGAATTGATTCTCCAAAGAAATCTTTGTCAAGATGTTTAGAACAGCGTTTCTTAACCTGTGGTCCGCGAGGCACCCTTAAGGGATTCGCAATTGAATCGAGCAATAATATACCTAGAGTTCCACCGAATATATATATATATATATATATATATATATATATATATATATATATATATATATATTAACAACAATAATAATTCTTTGTTTCCAAAGATCAAAATACATTGATATAGGTAAAGTCAAAATTTACAAACAAAAAAATTCGTGCACAAAAATTAATAGCTATTTACCATTAAAAAATTCATTGACATGATAGTAATATTTTTGTATAAGATATTTTTTAAAGTAATTTTTAGAACTATTCATCGATTCAATATCTTTGAGATTTTGAGGAAGTTTATTATAAAAAACTAGGCCATAATAATTTGATTACTTTTTGAGTTGTTTAATTTTATCTTGTGTATTTGTAAATTGAATTTTCCATGAGTATCGTAACTTGTTTTTCTTTGTTTTGATATGTAAGATGGTATTTAGGATGTACAGACCCGGTAAAGTTAACAAATCTTCGTTTTTAAATACCAGCCTACAGGATTCTCTCGTTTAACAAAAATATGTTTCTAACAGCATCTTTTTGCAGTTTAAAAACACGCGTTGCAGATGGTGAGATACTCCAAAAAATAATGCCATAACTTAGGATGGAGTAGAACTTGGCAAAATAACGTAGCACAAAAATGATAGTGTATCACATACGTTATTAATTTTGAATGAAAGATATAACATTTGTTAGCTATGGACATAGCTGTTATTTTGACACGTGGCCTCATATCTGCATGCCTAGAGCAAAGTCAAGTGATTTCTCGCGCCCTATTCATAAATTTTCTTTGCAAAAGATCTTATAGTTCCAGTAAAAACAAACTATACAAATTGCACTTGACACTGACATCTTCTTTAGCTTTTCCCATTCGTTAGTGATCACTATTTTTTAATTTCTTCTTCCACTCATTCTGTTTTGCGTGTAGTCCTCATTCAGTTCCTTTTCTCTCAAGTCTTCTGCAATACAGTCTTTCCATCTTATCTTTGGTCTTCTTTTGTTTCTTCTACCTTCTGCTACTAAGCTATTTATTATTTTTCATATCTCCTCATTACATGTTCAAACCAGTGTAATCCTCTCTCTTGTAGCTTTCTAGAAACTTGTAACACTAGAGTTATTACCCTTATTCTTTCATTCCTTGCCGTATCTTCCCGTGTCTTCCCCAACATCTATCTCAACATCCACATCTCTGCCACATTCATTTATTTTTCATTGATACTGGCATCTGTCAATTTGAATTATCTGAATATATTAGCTGTTTTCATGATTAGCATAGCTGGCTGATTTATGAAATTTAATATCTTTATAATTCTTTAACTCTATATCTGTTTAATATGAAGTATAAAATGCAATCAAATCGTTTAGAAAATAATATATTCTTTAAGTTATAATAATATTTAACTTAAAATCTTCAAATGGGAGTACTTCCGGTTGACCAATTATAACCAAAATGTAATCACCTCTTCTTTTGGATGTAAACTTAAGGAATACGAAAAAATTATAATTTTTGGAATCGTGGTATTAAATTTATGCGAGCCGAAACTTTCGACACACACACAGCCACATATACTTACATACAGACATCATCGTAAAAATGGTAAAATTGTATTATATGGACCCTAAAACGTGCTTATTTACTAAAAACTCATTATTGAATTTTTTGATCAAAGACAATACCTTCCGTACTTAAAGGTGATGGAAGGTAAAAAGGCACTTACTAATGTAAAAAGTGATAATAAAAAGCCTGCTACATGCTTCTTATTTAAACGTAAATACAAATTTACAATTTTGCGAACAGGTACACCATTAGTCGCGTGGGTGACCATTGTCAACCACACACTTTTTGTGAGCACTATCAGCTACAGCCTCACCTTGATAAACATCGTTGTGTTAGAAATAAATATATAGCTATTCCAAAAAAGTACTTATGGATTTATACAATTTCAGAAATAGGATCTAGCATTTATGAAAGTAGCGTGGGTGACTTATGTTACCCGCGCGACTTACGTAGGGTTAACTGTAATTTATATAAGGATAAAGTTTCAGTTTGTTGTCTTTTCTAAGTTAAATACTAAAGTTATAAAATGTGTGCAGATTTTTTTAACACACTCTTATCCCACAATAATCCTGTCTTTTGTTAAATAAGTTTCGTGTTTTTAATAAGTAAAACATTACAGACAAAACTTACGTTTTTTAATAATTTGCCTCTTCTTTTCTTCTTCTATAAAACTTAAGTTAAAAAAAAACATATTTCCACACTTTACTAGTGTTTTAAAAGTTTAATTTCTAAGGGACCCGCCATCTCAATTGTTAATACAAAGTATTTTTGAAAATGTCGCCAAAATAAATATGATGTATAATACTAAGCATTGTCACGAATATCTGATATTTATCATAAAAGTTATTTATTAAAAGAGATAAGACAATAGATTTCAAATTTGAAGCATATATTCAATGTCGTCCCTGACGTCATCCATAATTAACCTCCATTACACCTCCATTACTGTATTATATATCCTTTATTATTCTAACTTATAAGCTAGTTACATCTTCCATTTAATTCCATGCAACTTTAAAACCCATTATCTCCATCAATAGAGTAACATGAGATTTTAAGTGACATCTCGCTAGTAAAATTACAAACCTGCTTATGCTTACCGTCTCCCTCTATGTAGCCGTCAGGGGGCAGGGCAGCGGAAGCAAGCATCAGACGTCGGGCGTCGCTAAAAGACAACGCATTAGCGTCGCGGTGCCTCGACATGACACAACACGTGGCAGCGTGCCACGTGGATGACAACGACTGATAAGTGAATAGTGTTTATACACACTGATGTACTGCCTGTCACAAGTGTCATGTTAGGTTAGGTTTTCATGCTTATTTTTTAGGTTAAGTTCAAGAGCAGAAAGAAGCTAAAATGTGCTTTTATATTGCTGTAGAGAAAATTCACACTTGTACTTACCGTGAATATAGAGCGAGGTGAGGCCATATATTAAAAAAAAAATCTTTTCGATTTAAGGTCAAACATTTTTGAACGCTATACAAATAATCAAAATTAATATATATATATATTATATATTCGTTTGTATATTAAATCAATCCAGCGTTCTTTCATATTAGCAAATCTGTTAATCGTTAAATTGTTCTTTTTTGATGTCTGTTAACAATTCCTTTTTCTATAGAAAGTAATGTTGGAATAGCAGGCTAGGTATTAAACAGTGCAGCTTGTAACCCAGTCAGCTACTGAGTTCTCCCCACCGCTCAAACTAGGCCGAGAAATTCTCATCCTCACGTACTAAATCCGACGTTTTTATTTTGCTATTTTGCGCTTGTAAGATTATATTTTTTATATTTATATAATTCAAATGAACTAATAATGAAAATATTAGTTGCAAAAGTAATTATTCTAATGATTTATTCATTTAATTTTTTTCTTAAAATATATCAATTTAGTTAAATTATTCCCATTGTTGTAAATAGTACGTACTGTTGTTAAATTTATCTCTTCTTGGTTGTTGGTATTTGTACAATTCTACAATTCATGATTTCTTAACAGCTATACATTGTTTATAAATGTTTATTTTAAATAACAGTGACAAATAACAGTACAATTAAAATAGAAATAAATAATGGTTTTAAATTTATAAAAACATAAAAAAATCTGATATGGTCAACATATTACCTTCCGTCAATGCTGTGTATTATGTACAAATTCCATTCATAAATTTTCTTCCAAAAGACCTCATATTTCCAGTAAAATTTTTACATAAAATATGCAAATTGCACTTGACACTGACATCTTCTCCTTTAGCTTTTCCCTTTCGTTAGGGATCGCTATCTTTTATTTTCTTTTTCCACTCATTTCTGTTTTGCCTGTCGTCCTCATTCAGTTACTTATCTCTTAAATCTTCCGCAATACAGTCCTTCCATCTTATCTTTGGTTTTCTTCCGTTTCTTCTACCTTCTATTAAGTTATTCATTCTTCTTCTAATATATTCTTCAACTCTCTTCATGGCATGTTTAAACCAATGTAATCGTCTCTCTTGTATCTTTCTAAAAACTTATATCACTCGAGCCTTTCCCTCATCCTTTCATTCCTTACCCAATCTTTCCGTGTCTTCTCCAACATCTATCTCAACATCCTCGTCTTTGCCAAATTATTATTTTTTTATTATTAAAACTTATATCTGTCATTTTAAATTATCTGAATATATTAGCAGATTCCATGGTTAGCATAGCTGGCTGGTTTATGAAATTTAATATCTTTATAAACCTTTAACTCTATATCTATTGAATATGAAGTATAAAATACAATCAAGTCGTTTAAAGAATAATATATTCTTTAAAATTTATAACATTAAATACCATTAAATGATATTTAACTGCGTCTTTTCAAGAAAAAAATGTTAAAAGTTGTAAATGAGCGTACTTCCGGTGGACTAATTTTAACCAAAATCTAATCACACACACACACATACATACAGTCATTGTGAAAATAGTAAATTCGTATTTTAGGGACCCCAAAACATGCTTATTCGTTAGGAACTCATTATCGAATTTTTTAACCAAAGACAAAACCTTTTCCTACTTAAGGTGGTGACTGAAGGTAATAACTGTAACAATAAATAGTAATTATTAAGTTGTTTTTACAAACGAGAGAGGCCAAGTCACTACTTGGCTCACCGGCACTACCGGCAGTAGGGTAGAGCGTAGAGAGGGAAAATCGTTTCGCCTCACTCGCACTTATGTATTGCACATGAGGACATCATATTTGAATAGTTATTTGGCGTAACAATAATTGTTTGTGAGTACATATCGTAGATTTTACTTAAATACATTTTAATGAAAAATAAATTAATAAGATTTTACAAATGTTTTGAATTTAAAATGTGAGACCTGACCCCACCTGTCTCATCTGACGCATCGCCACTCGTACTTACATAACCTGTCTACCGTTAAAGTCAGATTGAAAGTTCATTTTGTATTCTACGAGCTTAAATATATGATACAATTAAAGCTTTTACCATTCTGCTTTCTGTATGGACACAGCATGTTGGCCATAACAAACAATTTTAATAATGTGAAACATTGTACAACAAACATTACAATATTGCCAACAATATCAGTTTTGGATAAAATAGATTACCGATTCGCGTACCGGTTAGTGTTTATTGATGAACAGTACTTAAAACAAATGACGACCAGAGAACACAATATTACACAAAACAGCTCTTGAAGCAAGGGCTCTTCGCAACCAACACTTAGCTTTGAAATAGTACTCGAAACTGCTAATATTGTATAATTACGATATGTTATCAGCGTAAAACACGTTTCAGCTTTCAGTGATAACACTGCGGCATGAAATGCATTCTGCAAATTATTATTAATCGAGTTTAATACAAGGGTTTGAGAAAATAATAACTTCTTTAACAGGAACATAATTAGCACGTAATAATACAGTATATATGATAAGCTCTGCCATATACATAATTGTATAGAAATCCGAGATTATAAACCATGGAACATTATATTGAAATTACTTTGACGTTTTAAATATACCTAATAGTCAGTATGAAGATTTGCTTCAGATACCGGCGATTTAAAATTGTGTGTTCTAAATAATAAATAAGATTCCTATCTTATTTCTTATTGAAGTTACTTGGTTATGCTTGTACAGTAAAATTTTTGAAAGATGTCCGATCAAGGTTATCTACGAATTCTATGAATTCAGATTTTTGCTCCGCCCTTCATGACAAATTCAGTAGTGTCGTTTGCTTAGTTTTTATGAGGATACGTAAGATACTACTGTTATTTTATTATTATAAAAATATATATTACAGGAAAAGCATTCAAAATTCAATAATAAGTCAACTAGTAAGTTTAAAAGCAAATGTAAAACCAAATATGTTAAAAATAAGATACTGACACAATGTCAGTGTCAGTGACTCTGACAGAATGTAACGTTATACGTACGGCTATGAATCCAGGTAATGTATCTGAATTAATAAATAAACTTACGTTACAGCGAAAGTATTATCAACAACGAGCATCGTTTATAAATGGAATGTCCTAACTTAGTCGAAACAATATAAATTTTTGAAAGACAAGCGTGTTATACCCATTCTTATCACACACTCTTACAGCCTTTGCAAAAGAAAGAGATAAATGTATGCCTATTTGTTAATTCGTTCGTGATACAGGTGCCCTTGATCGGACATCTTTCAAAATTTTTACTGTATAAATATATTTTTTATTTGTAGCAAAACGAAAAATATACAATAGAGAATATAATCCCTTAGTCACGTGACATGTTTTCCGCCAATCAACATTTAGAATCTCCCTAGCTACATGTCTATCACAAAAAATCTATCTATAAAAAACAAGGAAATTATCACCGTATTTATAGTCGTTACTAAGGGATTTGTTTTCTTTATTTATGACATTGACAGTTAATTTTGAGTATAAAAATAAATAATAACAATAATTCAAACTCCGAAATATTAAATAAAACTCTAAGTACCATGTTTTAATACAATATGAATATGTATATCAAAAGTTAGGTTAGATTAAATTGCAAAAATTCATTATATTCTGTCATTAAATATAAGCTCGTGATATGATTAATAATCGAAGATATTGCTCGTGAAACCGAAGCAGCACATTTCAACTGGTCCTTCGGACTCGTGAAATCTGCAGCTCGATTTCACTCGAGAATATCATCGACGATAATCATATTACGTATGAGAATATAAAAATAGTAAGTAGGTGTTTAAAAGTTAAGCTAAGGAATACCATAATTGTCATTTTATTTTGTGAGATGGAAGTTTGGGTCACGACGCATAACGGCCTAACCCTTCGAACAAAATAATCGACAATTATGAAATAAGTTCTTTATACAGTAAGTTCAAAAAAAATCCTAACTCGGAGTAGGCTATGAACAAGGAAACGTAAGTGAATTTAAAAGAATTTAATTAAATGTCAAAAATGTTATCAAAAGAAATCAAAGCTTTTCTTGTTGAATCTTATTTTACAAATGGAAATAAATTAGAAAACGGTGAATGGCAATATACTGTATCCTTGTTTATTATCGTTTCTCCTTAACATTGCATTTCAAGAAAGATCAATTTTGATAATTTGATCCTTGAATTAATAATGATCAGACATACGTTTATCTGTTCATAGCACATACGTTTATCTGTTCATAGCCTATACCGAGTTAGGTTTTTTTTTTGCCAGTTTTAAATAAGAGTCTAGTTTCAAAATTTAAGAGTATTTCTCTTCTGTTTCTTTTTGCTTTTAAATTCAAAATTATATAAAAATAAAATTATTAACAATCGTTTGTGTTCATTTATTAAGCGAGATTTGACATATGATATTTTATGACATTCGTAGCTACCAACCTTAAAAAAATTAATTGTACCTACTAATCTATTACAGCGCTCAAATAAGCTATTAACGAACTTTATTGGATGCTGTAATAGCTTTGTCACAAAGGCAAAATAGAAAATAGTTATTTGTTTAACAAAGCACTAAAATACCAGATTTACAACAAAGGCTGCTGCTTCACTGCCGAGGCGATTCCGAAGCAATGAATGCTGCCGAAGCTGTAAATCTATGTTTAGTGCCGTGTTCAACACATTGGCTGGCACCACAAGCCTGGTTATAACTAAAACGCTGTTTTAAGAAATGTCAAATTCATATTTCAATGTTTAATTTCACCCTTACGTTCAAAGAGCGATTTTTTTTTAAATATTTGTTTGAATATAAACTATGTTCTGCTTTCAAATCATAGTTTTATGAATTTAATATTATTTATTATTAAATTTAAATAATGAAATTTGACATTTTTTAAAACATCGTTTTAACAAACGCCATTATTTTTTTTCCGATTCTAGAATTAATATTAATTTAGTGATTATTTTTAATACCTAATTTGAAAGTTATTGCAATAAAATTATGTTGAACGGTTGCTATGCGTTTGTTGAGCGGTTGCAATATAAAAATGACATTTTATAGACTGTTAGCTTTCAAATAAATCGCACTTGTATTGTTAATTGGCAAAAAAAAAAAATTAGGTATATCACACCGGGTGGCATTAGTTTGAACATGTCATGAGGAAAGATGAAGAATATATTGGAAAAAGAATGAATAGCATAGTAATAGAAGGTAGAAGAAACTGAAGAAGACCAGAGATAAGATGAAAGAACTGTATTGCGGAAGACTTGAGAGAAAAGGAACTGAATGAAGACGACACGCAAAACAGAAATGAATGGAAGAAGAAAATAAAAAAATAGCAGCCCGTAACGAATGGGAAAAGCTAAAGAAAAAGAAGATGTCTGTGTCAAGTGCAATTTACATAGTTTGTTTATGAACTAATTTTACTGGAAATATAGGTCTTTTGCAAGAAAATTTATGTATGGAATTTGTACATAATACACAGGATTGACGGACGTAATGTGCTGGCCACATCAGTTTTTTTATACAAATGTTTCAAATTTGTTAGGAATAATTTTGAACCTTTTGTCTGCAAGAGATAAAAATTTAAAATAAATATATAAATGTAATTTTAAAGGATTCGTTTTGTAATAGCCACCGATATATCATTATAGAAGCATGAGCGTTTCAGCTTTCAGCCTACTGTTTGTCTATCACAAAAGTTAATGGAAAACAGCATCCAGCAAATTATTATCATGTATGTAGGCGTTTATTCACAAAGTAAATTGCATTTGTTGTTCTCCTCTTGCAGTATGTAATTCAGTGTCGGACGTTTTAATATTTGAATAGCCATGTCACATGCGGGAATGCTAATTAAACATTTGTGGCTTAAATTTATCGAATGTATTCCGAGCGATGCATCGTTTACCTATACGCCACGGGAGGCATTGCAATGTGCCAGGCGGATTGCCAGAGTCGGACTAGGCATTATGATAAACAGGAATTTTCTTCATAAATATGTTTATATTTTTATCATCCGATTTGTCGGTTGAAAATAATATTTCTTCAATTATTGACCACTGCATATTTAGCAATACTAATATATCTGATACATAACAGAGAGAGCTCACAGACATTATTTCGAAGTAATCTAAAATGATTATTATAGAAGTGTTGACCGCGACACCGTAAACGTAGGAATTTAACATGTAAAATCATACTTCCGTTATTTCCTGCTTCCCTAATTATTTTCTGTAAAAAAGCTTCAATGTTGTAGACCTTAAAATTATACATCTGAATCAATAAGCAAAATTAATTTTTCATGCTTCATAACAGCATAAATTAGGTATGAAAATATCGTCCAAAGATAGTTCTAGGTTAATTTATTTTTATTATTAGTTAATGGTACAAAATTGACCCCTGTGGCGCACTCTCCACGCCAGCAATGAGTACCTGTGAGGTGACGCCTGGGAAGTGCCCGCACGGTACAAATATTCCATTATTACCGATTTCTGTGTACGAAGCAGATTGGCACGCCCAGCAATGGGTAATATGCCATGATGAAATGTTTATTTATTTTATATTATTTGTAATTTCTGTAAAAGTGAAAAATTATTTATGTAAATTAAGATTAATAGAGTAATTATTGTTCACTTGAACAGATAATACATATAAAACATAATAAAAAATCTGATGTGGCCAGCACATAACCTCTCGCCGTATATTTTACCTGGCTGTATGCATAAAGCAAAGAATATTTTTATAAATACAAATAATATATTCATATAAATCTATGACGTATAAACTTCTTTATTATTCAATAATAGCATGTCTTAACATGAAGATATTTTACCATAAATTATGTTACAATAAATTACAAAGTAGAGTTCACCATATATAAATATTAGGCTGGTAACTGCAATTTTCAATTCGAACAACGTTGTTTACTTTCTCTTCATATTCTTCTAGTAAAAACATTAATTTTGGGCGGTCTAAAATGTATATATGGATTGTGCATCTATTCTTACATATCTTCTTTTACATTTTATTTTTTCATACATGTTATATCTAAATAACACTAATTCCCTTTAATAAAGTGACGGATAGATTGCACTCCGATTATTCTTATATCGATGTGTAATTTTGTCAATATTTACAACTTACTTGAGAAGAATTTGATAGCTTTTTCGCAATTCAAAGTTACTCTAGTCTACAGTACTGGTGTACATTGTCCCATAATGTTTGAAACAAATTTAAGTCCTTCAACCTAGACTTGTCATCTCCATAATAGTCACAGATCAAGAACTAAGGGATTCTCCAAGTACATTTTTAATTCATTACTCATTATTTCTGACACTGACATTTATCTGTCAGTTACAAATAATTTAAATTATCAACTATTTTTCATGGCATTCTTTCGGCTGTCAAATTTATTACAACAGATTATTTTATATATTATACTTCTTTTATCTCTAAATCTATGGAATATATAATAAAATATTTAAATGTATCAGATAGAGAATTTAATTTTCTTTAATATTACCACGAAAAATTTTCAAAAAATAATATTTAGAAGATTTTTTTCAAGAATCTTCTACTTCCGGTTGTCCAATTATTACCAAAACCTTTTCAGATCTTCCCATGAATGTCCGATTGGGAAATACGTTGTTAAACAAATTTTAAGTCTTATAGTTTTTGAGTAACCGTCCTTCCAACATCCCACACACACACACACATCCACACACACACACACACACACAGACATCATCGTAAAAATGTTAAAATCGGATTGTAGGGACCTTAAAACGTGCTTATTCAATAAAATCTGGATATGCGATTTTTAGCATGAATGCAATACCTCTCTTAGCGAGAGGTAAAAATATATTAATGTCAAAAATTTGTTAATTTATCTGTTTCAATTCCATGGCTACTGCTATTTTTGGGATGATTTTCGACATTTTCATATCTAATTTCTGCCGTTATAGAGCATGCAAATTTAATTTTGCTTATTGATTCCGATGCAGAATTTGTTAGAAGCATTTTTACCCAAAATAATTGGGAAAGCAGGAAATTACGAAAATATAATTTTACATGTTAAAGTCCTATGATTCGGTGTCACGATCAACATCCTGTATATAATTCTTATGTACACGAATTTTACATGTAAAATTTACTTCAATTAAATATATACATATCTATTTACTTATTATTAATATTAATATAATTTTTACTTTTCATACTTAATAGAAAAATAACAAAAATAAAACAAACGTAAAGAATGAGCAATTTTGTATTTTAGAAATTTTTGTCACTGATAAGTTTTAAAATAGGAAATAAAAGAAATAAAATGATTCGCGTTTTTACCTTCCGTCACCTATAGGTAAGGAAGGTATTGTCTTTGGTCAAAAAATTCGGTGGTGAGTTTTCATTGAATAAGCACGTTTTAGGGTCTTTACAATACGATTTTACTATTTTTACGATGATGTCTGTATGTGTGTGTGTGTGTTCGTGTGTGCGTGTGTGTGTGTGTATGTGTGTGTGTGTGGACCGTCTTTCGTGCACGATATCTCCAATACTAGAATTCCAAAAATTACAATTCTTGCGTATTCCTCTTCCTTACAACCATATGAAGACTTGATTAGATTTTGGTTATAATTGGTCAACCGGAAGTACCCTCATTTGAAGATTTTAACAGTTTTTCTTGAAAAAATCATTTAAATGTTATTATAACTTAAAGAATATATTATTGTCTATACGATTTGATTGTATTGTATATTTGATATTCAACAGATATAGAGTTAAAGAAGAATAACGATAATAAATTTTATATAAATTTCATAATTCAGCCAGCTATGCTAACTTAACCATAGAAACTGCTAATAAATTCAGGTAATTCAAATTGACAGATGTCAGTATCAATAAAATGTAAATCAATAAAAGAATAAGGGAAGTAACTCTAGTGTTAGAAGTTTCTAGATATAAGAGAGACGAATACATTGGTTTGAACATGTCATGAGGAGAGATGAATATATTAATAGAAGGTGGAAGAAACATACGAAGACCAAATATAAGATGAAAAGACTGTATTGTAGAAGACTTGAGCGAAAAGGAACTGAATGAGGACGACACGGAAAACAAAAATGAGTGGAAGAAGAAAATAAAAAATAGCGACTCCCTAACGAATGGGAAAAATTAAAGAAGAAGAAGAAGATGTCAGTGTCAAGTGCAATTTGCATAGTTTGTTTATGAAATAACTTTACTGGAAATATAGGATCTTTTGCAAGAAAATTTATGTATGGGGCGCGTGCAGTAACATGACTGACCCGTGTCAAAATGACAGCAATTAATTATGTCCATAACTGACAAGTGTTATAATTTTTCAACCAAAATTTCATAATTTTCTTATTTCATGTGGTTTGTTTGTTATCAGGAGTATGGCATTCAGTTGCCGAGAAAGGGAATCACATAATACCAAAAATTTATAATCTTTTGCAAGAAAATTTATGTATAGAATTTGTACATAATACACACGATTGACGGAAGGTATTGTGCTGGCCACATCAGATTTTTTATTTATAACTTCAACTATTTAATGTTAACTTTAATTTAATCAATTTTTATATTACTATTCATTTTTTACTTATTAAATTTAAACTTAAAAAAGCAGACCTGGATTTTTTTTTTGTTAACGAATCTTTGTTCACATTTCCTATTAAAATTCTAATTATTTTACACCGTGAGCTAATAGGAAGACAGAGCATTGATTATTACAATCGCGATGTGACAATTGCAGAAAATATGTGTCTTGTCGAGGAAAAACTGATAGATGGTTGAAGCTGAAAAAAATGAACATGAGAAGCTTTTCATAACAAAAGTCTGTGCCCCGACTTCTCTTTTCAGCTGTTATTTCTAAAGCTTCAGTGAAGGATTGTGCCCTTTTACGAAATAGAACATCCGTCCTCCAGCTCAGATTTAGCTCCTTCTACTTCTACTTCTACCTTTTCTCAAAACTGAAGATCTTAAAAAAGTATATATGCGATACTAAATTACGCAATTTTGGAATATTTTAGTTTCAAATCTATAATCCTAGATACGCCACTGATGCTATAGTGACGTGCCAGTTCACTATAGGCAATTTATTATTGATGGGAATTTATTCACAGGTTGTCGATGATTTGAGCGCTACTAAATCTATTGTTCATAAATCCTTTGTACATATATCTTTCGGTCACTGCACTAAATCGCTATTTTAAATTATACATAAATTGAAAATTTGAGTATAAATTGATAACGTGTACCTAATTTACGAATTTTGATGTTAATTATATACGAGAGATAGTTAATAAATATTGCTTTAGGTTAATTTAGTAATTTATTTTGCCATAATTAACTACAATAGCTAGTTTAATAATTGGAAATTCCATTGGAAAAATTATATACATGTTATATCACACAAACTTCATCAAAACATTTTCGACAATTTTCAATTTTTCTCATTCGTGGAATAATACAATACTTTTTTCTCTTGTTGATTAAATAACTATTTATTCATCTCAATGTTGAATATCCTGATCCAATACGTTGGCTACAGGAAATGTAGTCAGCTGTCTGAGTAATTAAAGGATTATTGTATGTAAACTCTATCCTGTTAATATGAAATCTACTCGAAAACACAAAATAAAATTTTATCACATACAATTGGGTCGTTGTGGTTCAGTGGCCAATATGTGGTTGTGTTTGTATGTATGCATCAGAGATTTGATACAGGTGGTTAATTTTTGAAACTATTACTGCACGTTACAAAAAAAATAAGATGATTTTTTTATACTTTTCTATAAACACCGTTTTAAATATATGGTTGATTTATTTTATTAACCGGAACATTTTTAATGTAATAAATTAAAATAAATAAATAGGTCATTTATTTTATTAAATAAAGAATTTTTGTAATAATGTATAATAATTTTTAAAAAATCGTTATTATTAACAACCAAGCACAAAATATACCTATTTATTTAAGTAATTAAGGTCAATGAGGGTTTCCTACCGGTTGAGGATGATTTTGTCGAGGTGACGATCTTCAGTACATCCGACACCAGTAGAAGAACACATACTGACCGCAATGTTTATTACGTTTTTTACCTCTCGCTAAGAGAGGTATTGCATTCATGCTAAAAATCGCATATCCAGATTTTATTGAATAAGCACGTTTTAAGGTCCCTACAATCCGATTTTATCATTTTTACGATGATGTCTGTGTGTGTGTGTGTGTGTGTGTGTGTGTGTGTGTGTGTGTGTGGATGTGTGTGTGTATGTGTGTGTGTGTGTGGGATGTTGGAAGGACGGTTACTCAAAAACTATAAGACTTTAAATTTTTTTAACTACGTATTTCCCAATTGGACATTCATGGGAAGATCTGAAAAGGTTTTGGTAACAATTGGACAACCGGAAGTAGAAGATTCTTGAAAAAAAATCTTTTAAATAATATTTTTTGAAATTTTTTCTTGATAATATTAAAGAAAAATAAATTCTCTTTCTGATACATTTAAATATTTTACAATATATTCTATAGATTTAGAGATAGAAGAAATATAGTATGTAAAATAATCTGTTATAATAAATTTTACAGCCGAAAGAATGGCCATGGAAAATACTTGAAAATTTAATTTGTTTGTAACTGACAGATAATGTCAGTGTCAGAAATCCGAAGACATTACTGAAGACTTTTTCTGGGAAGTACATACATTATATTATTTCTTAATGTATTAATAGAATTGGAAACATTTCGAAAAATTAGAAGAGGACAAAATTTCTTCATCAAAAATGAATTTAAAATTAAACAATCTAAATATATATGGAATAGATATATGCGTAAGTAGAATTTTTGGTGTAGAGTGTAGGTATACAAGAAATGTTAAATACAATAGGGAGCGAGCAGTCATATGATTTTGTTGGCCTTGACAAGCAGATATGGGGGCCCATGTCAGAATGATAGCTAGTAATTATGTATATAGATGTCAAATATCATAATTTCTCATTCTAAATTTAGTGATTTTCCAATTCCATGTGGAGCAGAATTAAATGTTAAATATCTAAGGCATACAAGTAAACTTTAAACTCCTGGTGATAAATTAACTACGTAAATTTATAAAATCTTGAAATTTTTAATGAAAAATTCTAACATTTGACATCTATGTACATAATTACTAATTATCATTCTGAAATGGGCCCACACATTTGCTTGTCAAGCCCAAAAATGTAACATTACCGTTCGCGCCCTATACTTATGTAACCAAAAAAAGGAAGTGGCGAGAGGTATTGTGCTGGCCACAACAGATTTTTTTTTGCATGATCGATGAACAAAATTAAGAAATAATATTTGAAAATTATTTTGACATATTAAATACTTGTGGTTGTCATTTATAAAGTAAGCTTTGATCGTTGTTTTTACCTACCTATATCTTTAAGTAAGGAAGGTATTGTCTTTGTCTAAAAATACGATGGTGAGTTTTTAATGAATAAGCACGTTTTGGGGTTCCTAGAATACGAATTTACTATTTTTACTATATGTTTGTGTGTGTGGGGAGAGGGGCGCGTGTGCTTGTTTGTATGTGCGTATATGTGTGTGCGCGCGTATGTGTGTATGTGTGTGACGATCGTTTTGACCGCAATACCTCCAATACTACAATTCCAAAAATTACAGTTTTTTCGTATTCCTCATTCTTACATCCAAATAAAGACGTGATAAGATTTTGGTTACAATTGATCAACCGGAAGTACCTTAATTTTAAGCTCGTAATTGTTTTTCTTAAAAAAAAATAGAGTTAAATGTCATTTTTTGGCATTTTATGTTATAAATATTAAAGAATATCTTATTTTCTATACAATTTTATTGCATTATTTTCTTCATATTTAATGTATTTAGAGATAAATATTTATAAGGAAATATTTTTTTATAAATCTTGCAATCTTTGCTGCGTCACCATGGAAACGGTTTAAATAATTTAATATTACTTATTGACAGATGTTTAATTATAATAATAATTTTACTGAAAATACAAGAAACTTTCTGTGTGGAATTTATATAAAATATATGGAAATGACGGAAGGTATTGTGCTGGCCACATCAGATTTTTTTTATTTATAAACACGACGTTTTTGTAATCATCTATAACAATTAAATTAAATAAACTGGGTACTTTGCTCTATAAGCTCGTTTTCTTCTTCTTCTTCTTCTTTTACTTATACCCATGATGGGTGATTTGAAATTTGTTTTAGCTTCCTACGAAAGAGTCGTTATTATTGAAAACCATACACAAGATAAATAAATTTATTTATATTAATAATATGATTTAATTTTGGCTCTAGTAAGAAAAAAAATATTGTGTAGCCTCGTGGCTGAATGCATTGTGTGATCGTTTGCGGTTCTGACCGCCCGGGTTCGAATTCGACTTATGGCAATCTTGAAAATCTAATTTCAAATTTCAAAAAAAAACATTTGTAGTGCTATCTCCGTGGAAGAAATTCATGATTTAAAATTAATTATCAGCATCTCATCACAAGTCCATCGAAAATTAGAGCAAACAAAAATGTATAAAACGGGAATCATTAGTAAATAATTAAACTTTCACATTAATCTTAAGTATTTGTAAGTACCAAAAATTGTATTTTTTTTATTTTTCTAAACATAATCAAGGATATCATTAAGAAATTATTGAACTTCATTTTTCAAAGATATCAAAATGCCATTTTTAGCTTACTCACAATACCTCTTTTATATATAGTTGGAAAAGGCAAAAAGAAGTATATGAATGTTATTGGAAAAAGCAATGTTTATAAAAAGAATGGAAAACTGAAAGCAAAAAACAACAATAAATCCGATTACAATACTCGCAATTCCACTTTCTGATAAAAGCGACAAACGTCAAAAACACAATAGTATGAAACCCTTTACCTCGAATATTTCACGTCATAATATTCAAAATAGTTTGAATACCTAGATCTCCAACACAAATATTCCCGATAGAAAAGATTTCCAGGAATAAATTCCTGTTGGAGGCGATTTGCTGGAAGCCATGAGAGAGGTGAAAAATTCAATACGACTTTATAAAGGCGGCTGTGTCGGTGGCGGAGTCCGGAGGCGGCAGAAATGGCGGGTTTATTGGGCGAGAGAATTCATTTAGCACAAGTCGGAGCTGCGGTCAGGTTAGAAGAGCCCCAGTATTGATTGTGGTTAGGGTTTTAAACTGAGGATTTACAAATCATTTGAGGTTCGAGAGGATCATATATTTATACTATATTGTTGAGTAAAGAACGAAAGCAGAGAAAACAACGACCTACTAACACTAAACTATTCTTTTTTAGGCTGAATAAAGATAGAGTAAACATCAAAAGTCAGATGATGTAGCAAATAACTGCATACTTTTTACCTCTCGCTAAGAGAGGTATTGCATTCATGCTAAAAATCGCATATCCAGATTTTATTGAATAAGCACATTTTAAGGTCCTTACAATCCGATTTTAACATTTTTACGATGATGTCTGTGTGTGTGTGTGTGTGTGTGTGTGTGTGTGTGTGGATGTGTGTGTGTATGTGTGTGTGTGTGTGGGATGTTGGAAGGACGGTTACTCAAAAACTATAAGACTTAAAATTTGTTTAACAACGTATTTCCCAATCGGACATTCATGGGAAGATCTGAAAAGGTTTTGGTAATAATTGGACAACCGGAAGTAGAAGATTCTTGAAAAAAAATCTTCTAAATATTATTTTTTGAAAATTTTTCGTGGTAATATTAAAGAAAATTAAATTCTCTATCTGATACATTTAAATATTTTATTATATATTCCATAGATTTAGAGATAAAAGAAGTATAATATATAAAATAATCTGTTGTAATAAATTTGACAGCCGAAAGAATGCCATGAAAAATAGTTGATAATTTAAATTATTTGTAACTGACAGATAAATGTCAGTGTCAGAAATAATGAGTAATGAAAGAAAAATGTACTTGGAGAATCCCTTAATGCTTGATCTGTGACTATTATGGAGATGACAAGTCTAGGTTGAAGGACTTAAATTTGTTTCAAACATTATGGGACAATGTACACCAGTACTATAGACTAGAGTAACTTTGAATTGCGAAAAAGCTATCAAATTCTTCTCAAGTAAGTTGTAAATATTGACAAAATTACACATCGATATAAGAATAATCGGAGTGCAATCTATCCGTCACTTTATTAAAGGGAATTAGTGTTATTTAGATATAACATGTATGAAAAAATAAAATGTAAAAGAAGATATGTAAGAATAGATGCACAATCCATATATACATTTTAGACCGCCCAAAATTAATGTTTTTACTAGAAGAATATGAAGAGAAAGTAAACAACGTTGTTCGAATTGAAAATTGCTGTTACCAGCCTAATATTTATATATGGTAAACTCTACTTTGTAATTTATTGTAACATAATTTATGGTAAAATATCTTCATGTTGAGACATGCTATTATTGAATAATAAAGAAGTTTATACGTCATAGATTTATATGAATATATTATTTGTATTTATAAAAATAATCTTTGCTTTATGCATACAGCCAGGTAAAATATACGGCGAGAGGTTATGTGCTGGCCACATCAGATTTTTTAATATACCGATGTTTCAATGGATAAAATATTTCTGTTTAATCTTTAATTTCATCAGGGCATAAAATCTTATTTTAACGACAATGGTTCGTCTTATTCAAAAAATTCAATTAAAGAAGTAAGCTCCTTGTTTTAGTAATTTCTTTATAATGTGTTACATGTATTATGTAAACATTTATACAATGTTAAATACGTACTTACTATGGTTAATTAATAATAATTCATTATATTGAGAACTATAATAGACAATGATACAAAATCGGTTAAATACACGAAAGTCGTGTTTCATTAGGACTTTTTACCTCCCGCTACCCTTGGTAAGGGAGGTATAGGAATCGTGCTAAAAATCGCATATCGAGATTTTGGGAAATGACCACGTTTGTGTGTGTGTGTGTGTGTGTGTGTGTGTGTGTGTGTGTGTGTGCGTGCGTGTGTGTATGTATCTTCTAGGCGCTCTAATTCAAATACCTACTATAATTCAGAAAATTTTGAAACCGTGTTCTAATATGGAAAGTAGCCATTAGATTTTGGTCTCAACCGGATAACCGGAAATGGCACTTTACTTCAATCTTAAAATAGTGTTTCTTCAAAAAATACCTTTAAATGTTATTTTTTCGCAATTTGTTATTATAAAAATTAAAGATTATTCCATTTTCTACACGTTTGCATTAATATATTTTTTTCTATATATTTTATGAATAAATTTATAAAGAAATATAAAAATTATATCTCGGAGCCTACACTTTAAACACAACTCCATGGGTACACAGTACAGCTCAAATGTAAGTAAGTGACAGATAAGTGTCACTGTCAAAAAAATAATCATTTCAAATTAATAATAGTAACGTTGTAAATAGAACAATAGTTATATGGAAAGGAACTTAATATACATAATTTCTAGCATTAGTATGTATTTGAATAAAAAAATAAATAAATATATTATCACGGCATATTACCCATTGCTGGGTGTGCTAATCTGCTTTGTACACAGATTTCGGTAATGATAATGCCATATTTGTATGTGCGGGCGTTTACCAAGCGTCACCTCACGGACACTCATTGCAGGCATAGAGAGTGAACCACAGGGGTCAAATTTGTGCCATTTAAAATTCGAAATATTTGGCATTGATCGGTATTGAATCGCTTTCCCCAGATTCGCGACTAGACATCAGGCACGCGGCAACGAGACCCCATAGATATGTATTTAAATTAATAAAAATCTGTTGTGGCCAGCACAATACCTCTCGCCACTTCCTTTTTTTGGTTACATAAGTATAGGGCGCGAACAGTAATGTTACATTTTTGGGCTTCACAAGCAGATGTGTGGGCCCGTTTCACAATGATAATTAGTAATTATGTACATAGATGTCAAATGTTAGAATTTTTCATTAAAATTTTTAAGATTTTCTAAATTTACGTCAATTTATCACCAGGAGTTTAAAATTTACTTGTATGCCTTAGATATTTAACATTTAATTCTGCTCCACATGGAATTGGAAAATCACTAAATTTAGAATGAGAAATTTATACATAATTACTAGCTATCATTCTGACATGGGCCTCCATATCTGCTTGTCAAGGCCAACAAAATCATATGACTGCTCGCTCCCTATTGTATTTAACATTTCTTGTATACTCTACACCAAAAATTCTACTTACGCATATATCTATTCCATATATATTTAGATTGTTTAATTTTAAATTCATTTTTGATGAAGAAATTTTGTCCTCTTCTAATTTTTCGAAATGTTTCCAATTCTATTAATACATTAAGAAATAATATAATGTATGTACTTCCCAGAAAAAGTCTTCAGTAATGTCTTCGGATTTCTGACACTGACATTTATCTGTCAGTTACAAAAAAATTAAATTTTCAACTATTTTCCATGGCCATTCTTTCGGCTGTAAAATTTATTATAACAGATTATTTTACATATTATATTTCTTTTATCTCTAAATCTATAGAATATATTATAAAATATTTAAATGTATCAGAAAGAAAATTTATTTTTCTTTAATATTATCAAGAAAAAATTTCAAAAAATATTATTTAGAAGATTTTTTTTCAAGAATCTTCTACTTCCGGTTGTCCAATTGTTACCAAAACCTTTTCAGATCTTCCCATGAATGTCCGATTGGGAAATACGTTGTTAAACAAATTTTAAGTCTTATAGTTTTTGAGTAACCGTCCTTCCAACATCCCACACACACACATCCACACACACACACACACACACACACACACACACACACACACACAGACATCATCGTAAAAATGTTAAAATCGGATTGTAGGGACCTTAAAACGTGCTTATTCAATAAAATCTGGATATGCGATTTTTAGCATGAATCCAATACCTCTCTTAGCGAGAGGTAAAAAGGGTGTATATCCGGATATTAGTTTATTGATAAAAGTAAAAGTTAATCTATTTTGCATCCCCTACAAGCCCTATAAATATATAACACTCTGTATAAACACCACAGGAAGTTACAACCTTACAATTTTTTTTTGCCAAAGATGTATTTATTAACACTAATATGATCTCGAGATCCCCATACTGAGTTATGTTATTTGTAGTATTTTAATAAGTAATTTTGATCTTAATGGTTACATTTTTGTTCTTCGAAAAAATAATTATTTATGCTGAAAAATCATTTCAAATTCTTATTAGAAGATATTTAATACCCCTTGACATTTATATTTTAGACGATAAGTAAGCAAATTGGGAAGTAGCTGTAAAATATTTTCTTACAATACTTTATTTTCGTCTGGAAACGAAGTGTATAATTCTCAAGTTACAGATAACATCTCGAAAATCCTGAGGGAAACTGAAGTCCTGAGGGAGTGAAACCTACACCAGAGCCGCAGTGCCAATATTTCACCCCGGAACCAAATGTAAATTTTGACAAATGAAAAAAAGTAAAAATCCCTGTTCTCGTGTTTCCCCGGTGGTTATTTTTGTTCGATTCATCTCCAATTCCATTGGAGAATTCTTGTACGCCAAACAAATGCAAATTAGGTAGAAAGGAAAAAGTATCTTAGGAAAGCAAAGCCAATTAAGTGACATTTAATATTTTAAAACAAACATTTCTGTTTAATTTTAGATATTTAAAAATAATAAACCTATTAGTACCGTCCAAAAATATGGGAAAACATACTGATTAGTAAAAATTAGTAAATTTAAAAGATTTCCCTCTCAAAATTCTTAAGAAAATTTACGATAACCGCATCGAAATCTACCACTCATGTATAATTTTATATTAATCAACAAGAATAGATGTGTTTTTGTTAATTAAATTAAAATTCTAAATTTTTTTGGCGTTGATCGGGATCGAACCGGGGTCACCAAAGTCGCGACTAGATACGGCCACGATACCCCATTATAATGTTATTTCATTCGAAGAATAAAGGTAATTAATCATTATTTTAATATAAAATTACAGTAAAAGTACGATTTTTGACAGGTAACAATCTGTAAAATGTCACTTTTACAGCCTAGTTAAACAAATAATTATTTATTGTTATTAGAACTAGATTCATATTTTTAGTTTCCAGAGTTTAAAGTTACATTAAATAAGATGTTTTCGAAGCAATATAGCAATTATTTATAAAAAAAATGTTAAACTCATATATATTTCTTTTTACCTCTCGCTAAGAGAGGTATTGCATTCATGCTAAAAATCGCATATCCAGATTTTATTGAATAAGCACGTTTTAAGGTCCCTACAATCCGATTTTAACATTTTCACGATGATGTCTGTGTGTGTGTGTGTGTGTGTGTGTGTGTGTGGATGTGTGTGTGTGTGTGTGTGTGTGTGTGTGGGATGTTGGAAGGACGGTTACTCAAAAACTATAAGACTTAAAATTTGTTTAACAACGTATTTCCCAATCGGACATTCCCGGGAAGATCTGAAAAGGTTTTGGTAACAATTGGACAACCGGAAGTAGAAGATTCTTGAAAAAAAATCTTCTAAATAATATTTTTTGAAAATTTTTCGTGGTAATATTAAAGAAAATTAAATTCTCTATGATCTGAAAAGGTTTTGGTAATAATTGGACAACCGGAAGTAGAAGATTCTTGAAAAAAAATCTTCTAAATAATATTTTTTGAAAATTTTTCGTGGTAATATTAAAGTAAATTAAATTCTCTATCTGATACATTTAAATATTTTATTATATATTCCATAGATTTAGAGATAAAAGAAGTATAATATATAAAATAATCTATTGTAATAAATTTGACAGCCGAAAGAATGCCATGAAAAATAGTTGATAATTTAAATTATTTGTAACTGACAGATAAATGTCAGTGTCAGAAATAATGAGTAATGAATTAAAAATGTACTTGGAGAATCCCTTAGTTCTTGATCTGTGACTATTATGGAGATGACAAGTCTAGGTTGAAGGACTTAAATTTGTTTCAAACATTATGGGACAATGTACACCAGTACTGTAGACTAGAGTAACTTTGAATTGCGAAAAAGCTATCAAATTCTTTTCAAGTAAGTTGTAAATATTGACAAAATCGGAGTGCAATCTATCCGTCACTTTATTAAAGGGAATTAAGGTTATTTAGATGTAACAAGTATGAAAAAATAAAATGTAAAAGAAGATATATAAGAATAGATGCACAATCCAGATATATACATTTTAGACCGCCCAAAATTAATGTTTTTACTAGAAGAATATGAAGAGAAAGTAAACAAAGTTGTTCGAATTGAAAATTGCTGTTACCAGCCTAATATTTATATATGGTAAACTCTACTTTGTAATTTATTGTAACATAATTTATGGTAAAATATCTTCATGTTGAGACATGCTATTATTGAATAATAAAGAAGTTTATACGTCATAGATTTATATGAATATATTATTTGTATTTATAAAAATAATCTTTGCTTTATGCATACAGCCAGGTAAAATATACGGCGAGAGGTTATGTGCTGGCCACATCAGATTTTTTTTATAGGTAAGAATTCTTCAATGGCATTTGTAGCGACCTTACCTATACTACATTTTTTTATTCATCATTGTGAGTATTATATTTGAAATTTTACTAAAAATATATAATAACCTTTAAAAAACTTTCTGTGTGGAAATCCGTTACATAAGCATTTAACATGGGAAATTAAAATATTTTAAATATTTACTTCCCATTTAAACTGATTGTTACAAAACTTCACTGGATTCGAACCCACGATCTTTCATATAAGAAGCAAAAGCTATCGTGCTGCAAGCCACTTTTGTTAAACTTTTACAAATGTTAATAATTATTATTATTAAATTTGTTCTAATACTTTTTAATTTGTATTAATTATTCTTTATTAATTTTAAACAATTTATTATTAAAATGATGTAATAGGTGCCCACGAACATGTGTACAAAGTTTTATAACAATCAGTTTTAATGGAAAGCAAATATTCTAATTTTCCATGTTCCACTAAGGACAGTTATGCTAATAATCCGTACTCAATAAATTTGTAATTCTTAAAATAAATAAATGTTTGTTAAAAAAAATATGAATCCATTTTAAATTTTCATTTTATAATCGAACAAATCCAATGTGACTATGGAATTTATTGCTGCATATTGATAGATACTTGTTTTTTCTGTTTATAAATTGAATGAAAAATGGAATTTTAAAATTGTGCATATAGATTATAGAATCAAACTATGAAAATAAGAAAAAAATTACATGCAGTACTTTATAGTTCATTGAATATTCAATTTATCATCATATGTCAATAACTAATGAAAATCATGCTTAATAAATCATATAAATTAAAAACGTTCATATTTCACCGAACACTGAACCCAAATTAAAAATTTGAAACACTCTACATACAAGCCCTTGTTTAACTACAATGATCGGAAAGTATAACTGTATATTTATGGCAATAATTCGCCGGGCCGGTTAAAATAACTAAAAAAATGATAAATTAAAATCGCTATTAATTCCACATCGAGATTCCGCATAATTAATTTGGGATTACGTTTTTCATTAAACTTTCGAGTATGGATTTAATTTCATTGCGTTTCATTTCTGCTTGCCGTTGTTTTTATTCGTTTTTTAAACACGTTTTTAACTGATTTTGCGTTGGTAGTCCCAGCGGTGACATTTTCATTCGGCACGCTGAGAGATGTCACAGCCTACTTTACTTTTTATAACGGATTTAATGAAAGTGTATTTTATGCCGCTGTAAAAGAGCCCCTTACGGGCCTGAGCTCCAATGACGATATATGCGCTGTTTTGCGTTTTTATTTCACCAATTCACTCTATACTTTTTTGGTATTGCAATTAATTAAAATTTGTTATTACCATTTTAAAACAGGTACAAAAAAATATGGATATTTTTCGTTATAAATACGTATAATTGTATTCATTAAATATTTTTGCTTTTAACGAGTGGTTTGGAAACGATATGTAAAATATAAAAATTCTTTTTCGGAGCTAAGGGCCGGTTTCATAAACGTCCAGTCCAATTTATTCAATTCATTGCTGTTAAAAACATTGCGTTGCATTTATTAAATTTTTTACCTCTCGCTAAGAGAGGTATTGGATTCATGCTAAAAATCGCATATTCAAATTTTAGTGAATAAGCACGTTTTAAGATATCTACAATCCGATTTTAATATTTTTACGATGATGTGTGTGTGTGTATGTGTATGTGTTGTGTGTGTGTTTGTGTTGTGTGTGTGTTGTGTGTGTGTGTGTCTGTGTGAATGTGTGTGTGTGAGTATGTATGTGTGTGTGCGTGTATGCGTGTGAAGGACGATTTTACATATTTTTTGACCACACTGTATATTATATCTTTTACAGAATGAAAGATGAAAAGATATAAGGTATATAATAATCTGTTGTAATAAATCTCACAGCCCAAATAATGTCATGGAAACCAATTGAAAAATTAAAATGTTTGTAACTGACATTACTGAAGATTTTTTCTGGGAAATATATAATACAATATATTGGAAACATTTCGAAAAATTAGAAGAGTAGGACAAAATTTCTTCATAGAATGAATTTAAAATTAAAAAATCTAAATATAACGAATAGATATAAGTACAATTTTTGGTGTAGATTGTACGTATACAAGAAATGTTAAATACAATAGGGCGCGAGCAGTCATGTGACTTTGTTGGCCTTGACAAGCAGATATGGAGGCCCGAACTAGCTACAGCTGGTAATTATGTATATGTCGTAGGCACAATGCAAATTCAGGCGTTTGATAAAATGCCTAGGCATTTTACAAAAAGCCGGCAAAATGTGTTCTTTAGGACTTTATTGCGTTATGACTAGATAATTTTAGGCAATTTGTCAAAATGCCGGCATAACATGAGTGAAAGAAAACGTATCTCATTTTGCCTGCTTATTTTCAGGCATTTTACAATTTTCCTGTTACTTCCTAGTCATAATAAGAAATAACAAATAGACTTATAACTACAGTTTTATTTCGAAACAAATAAACAAGCATTTCTAAAATTAAAAGAATACGTAAGTGCATATATACCTAAACAAACATTAAGTATAATCTAATGTACACATCAAACAAATAAAAGAAAATATAATTAAAATCTCAAAATAAAGTAAAATTTTCAAAAGCAAAACATCTGTAAAATTGTTGTAATAGTTTGTCGAACAGCACTTTTGCTTCTAAGTCAACCGTATCATTTGTTACTTGCATAATATCATCGCGATTATCACCCATTGTTCACTAATAATACACCTAACGAACTTTAAAACCCTCGTACTTTTTTGAGGTTATGTTAATGTTGACGTGCAAATGTGAAATTACCGCGTGTGTTTTGACTACCTCATATTCGACAAATTGTAAAATGCCTGAAAATAAGCAGGCAAAATGAGATACGTTTTCTTTCACTTATGTTATGCCGGCATTTTGACAAATTGCCTAAAATTATCTAGTCATAACGCAATAAAGTCCTAAAGAACACATTTTGCCGGCTTTTTGTAAAATGCCTAGGCATTTTATCAAACGCCTGAAATTGCATTGTGCCTACGACATATATAAATGGCAAATATCATAATTTTTCCATTGTAAATTTCGTGATTTCCAAATCCATGTGGTTTATGTTCCTCGACAAGTAAATTCCACACTCCTAGTAACAAATTAACTACATGAATTTAGAAAAATCTTGAAATTTTTAATGAAAAATTGTAACATTTGACATCTATATACATTGTCATTCTGACCCGGGCCCCCATATCTGCTTGTTAAGGCCAACATTGTCACATGACTCCTCGCGCCCGATAATTATGTAAACAAAACCGTAAATGGCTTGAGGTATTGTGCTGGCTACAACAGATTTTTAAATTTACTTTTGAAGTAAGATTTATTCATAACTGTGCTTCTTTCACTTTACTTTGGAAAGATTTGAGATTAGGCGCTAGAAGTTTATTTAGCTATACCTAATTCAGCATATTCTTTTTTTCTAAACATGTTAAAAGTTAAAAATATCATTCTTGGAACAAATTAAAAATACATACACATATTTCAAACGATTGGATGTCTCTTTGACTTGCTAGTTTACAGCAAAGGTAAAAACGCAATGACAGAATGACAGGTTGTGGTTCTTGAAAGATCAAGATCGAAAGCACCTCGGGTTAAACACATGTCAAACTGATACATTTTCTCTCTCGACATAAAAGAATGTTATACCTTTCATATCATTACTTTTTTCGTTACATTTTTTTTATATTCCATGATAACAAAAGGAAATATAAGTATGTACCTATCAGGTATAAATTTAAATGAAACAATCTTATACAAGATGACTGAAAATTTAGGGATAAATGGCATTTTTCTTTATTACCAATTTTATACTTATAGTTACTTCAAATTACAAAATTGAAGGCGAACTTAAATGAAACTTTTTAGTGTAAAATAGGTCCTAAACTTCATGTTCCCCGATAATGATATATCATCAGTTTGTCCATAACGTTCGTACCTTCATTGTTCGAGAAAATATTTTGACTTTACCTACTTGATGCATAATTTGTTTTCCAATAACTGTGCGCGAAGTACATACTTTTCGCACGCTTTACGTGTGTAAAGAGTCACTTTCCAAGCTCTAGTGTTTGAAAAGTAAATAGGCGTAACTAGGCAACATACACATTCGGCTAATTTACCTGTCAAGTAGATAATTAGGTAATAAATAAATATGAGAGTAATAAAAATTTATTAAGAAATATTATTTTACAATGCTAATAAAACAAATGTAACAGATTAAGGGCTAACCTTATTTTTAAGAACATTAACATTTTTTTCACTTATGAGGTATAACCTAACCTAATTTTTAATATTAATATTAAATGTATAATTTGTACAATTTAGAAGAATTAAGGCTTATTTATAATGAAGTAACACAAGCGGTAACCCAGTTGTAGTAAAGTAACGAAAAAGATAATTGTACGGGACAGCATATGGTTTTATAATGAAGCGCAACGCACAGCCGCAGAAGCATCGTAACGCAACGTAACGCCAAAGTTGACAAGCTTCCATCTTTTTTATCACGGATGATGAACTATTAATATAGTTAGTGGAAAAGTGTCTGTTCTTTTTTAATAAAGCTACGAAAGACAAAAAATAATAAAAATATAAAATTAAAAAACAGAATATGGGAGAATATCGGAAAGTTATTTATATTTATTATTATTTTTGTATTACAAACTTTTTATAATATATAAATTCTTTATCAAATACATTCTATTAATTTTAGGATATAGGTGCTTTTCGACGGATACCTTCCGAAAAAACACAGTTATATACCTTCAAAATGAAATTAATATTAGATAGATGAAGGTTGAAGTCATGAACAATATTCGCTAATGATTTATTTTTCTCATTTCATATTTGTAAAATTGATGTGACTTAAAAAAATTAATTATCCAACATTGTTGTACTTCACGTTGTTGTCTTTGTTTCTGTATACTACATACATCAAATTTAAACTGACAACTATTATGGACAGGGCCAGAAGCATAAAATCGCCCCTAAGGCTATTTTCTCAGATGCTCCCAAAAATCAAAGCAAAATTGCTTAGAAAAGGAAAACTACTTAATTTATATTCGTAGGATATTGTTAAAAAAGTTATATTTCTCTCGCTCGGATAATATAATAAAGTAAAGATTGTGTTATGAATTAAAGAATGTTTATTTAAATGAGATAAAATCACAGGACAAAGTTATAAAGAACAGGAATACATAACTTGTTCACAACTAAACCTAAAACGAAATTTTTAAAAAAATACATAACACATCAACATTTCATTAAATCAATAAAAAAAATGTGTTGTGGCCAGCACAATACCTTCCGTCAATCCTGTGTATAATGTACATAATTTTTCTTGCAAAAGATTCTAAATTTCCAGTAAAATTATTTCATAAACAAACTATTTAAATTTCACTTGACACTGACATCTTCCTCTTTAGCTTTTCCCATTCGTTAGGGGTCCCTATTTTTGCGTGTCGTTCTCATTCAGTTCCTTTTCTCTCAAGTCTTCCGCAATACAGTCTTCCTTCATTTCTCCTCATGACATGTTCAAACCAATGTAATCGTCTTTCTTATATCTTTCTAGAAACTTGTAACACTAGAGTTATTTTCTTACCGTATCTATCCGTGTTTCCCCAACATCTACTTCAACATTCTCATCTCTGCCACATTAATTTACTTTTTATTGATACTGACATCTGTCATTTTGAATTATATGAATATGTTAGTAGTTGCCATGTTTAGCATAGCTGGCTGAATTATAAAATTTAATTTCTTTAAAATTCTTTAACTCTGTATCTATTGAATATGAAGTATAAAATGTAATCAAATCGTATAGAGAATAATATATTCTTTAAGTTATAATAACGTTAAATGTCAATAAATCAAATTTAACTGTTAAATCTTCAAATGAGGCTACTTCCGGTTAACCAATTATAACCAAAATCTAATCACTTGTTCTTCTGGATGTAAACTTGAGGAATACGAAAAAATTATAATTTTTGGAATCGTGGTATTGAAATTATGGGATTCGGAACTTTTGTCACACACACACAGACACACGGACACACAGACACACGGACACACAGACACACAGACACACATACATACAGACATCATCGTAAAATCGTATTATATGGACCCTAAAATATGCTTATTCACTAAAAACTCATCATTGAATTTTTTGACCAAAGACAATACCTTCCTTACCTAAAGGTGACGGAAGGTAAAAATATTATTTTAATTTTAATATTTTGTCTCAATGCTTGGTGCTTGACGGCGGAACTTCCTGATGGTATTTGCCCCTAGGCAGTCGCCTAATTTTGCCTATTGGGTAATACGGCCCTGATTATGGAACTGACACATGTTCAACACATACTGTTATTGGTCACAAGTAGCTAGGGATACTTTATTATAAATCATATAAAGTTTTCTTGCTGCGTTGCAGCTTGCGTTACTTCGTTATAAATCCCGCTTAATGCACTTGTCTCTGATATTCTTTCGAATGTTTAAGTTACATTTTGTACAGTATTATGAGAAAGAGCTCTAACAATATTTGACCATGCCTGTACACTCACACTCAGAATTATGAGAAATAGCAACCAATTCGGTTGTAGGAAAAATATTGTATACCCAAAAAAAGTACTAATTTACACACTTGTTGCATAAATATTTTGACTATTTTGAATTGGCAAAGAATTAAGGAAAAATATTTGTATTTAAATGTAATTTAATTTTACTCTTTATTGAATCTAAAGTTAGATACATAAATAAAAATTATAATTATTTTTATAATTCATAAATAACAATGATCTTTAGGTTTTTACTTTAAGTTTATTTTAATTTAACAGCAATGTTCACATGAAATTAACAGATACCAAAACATTCCACCAAAAAATTCCAATTTCTGACAAGATGAATTAATTTTCAAACCACGAACACAAATCAAATAAATCACTCTGAAATTTGAAAACATTTCCACTAAGAATTAATTCCCAAAAACACGAAATAAAAATTGAATAGATCAACAACGGTATAAATAGATGTGTACGCCGCAGTTGGCCAAGCAACCTAAATTCCTTGGGCCTATAAATCGTTGAATATTTAGTCATTCGTTGAGAAGGGATGCGTTAGTATCACATGTAACCGGAAAGTAATTCCGCTAAAATGCCAATGAATCATGGAGAGTGTCACGTTACGCAAACGAATGTGCGCGTTATTTATCTGTTTGACAGTGTGATAAAGAACTGCATAAACTCTTTTATGACTTGTTAACAAAGCAAATGTAGCTACAACGTTTATATGAACAAAGAAATGCAGGGTATGTGTGCCCAGTCGCTGATACGATTACGATCGTATGAGATGGATTGGCAGAGACGTATTGTACATTTTTTCATCTGTGGTCGACAAAAGTTGACTCGTCTTACGAACCCATTTTTATTGGACGCTTTTGTTGAAACTGAGTCGAACCGAACCCGTTCCCGTACCCCAAAACCAAATTAACCAGAAAATATTTTAAAACCTGAACTAGTTTCAATTTTAATAGAGGTGAACCCGATATATTTCTTATCGGGTTACCCGAAATTAATATATTGTAATAAGTTATATAAATATTGTGACGTGCGCCCGTGAGAGATGCTTGCGCCGCTACTGATAGTATGTTCGCGAACAATGACGTAATCCCTTCGAAAGAACGTACCAGAGCGATGATGCAATCCCCGACGCGTGGAGACATGTTAATTACGCCGTGACCTAATTATTTTGTATGCAGGTCACTGTCGCGTCCGAGGGTTCTAGAAGGGTATGGGCTGTATAAATACCATCGGGAGAACAGCGGGAGGACAGTCTGATATATATAAGCAACGAGCAATGAACTTGGTGATATAAATATAGTTTACCAGTTGTTAACATAAATAAATGTAGTTATATAAATAAGTGTAGTGATATAAATATTGTATAGATAAATAATCGTAGTGTTTAAGCATTTAATAATATTCTTAGTGTTTATAATTATTTAATCATATTGTTAGTTGTTTTTATTATCTTTTAATATTTAATCCTTAATTATTTATCGTTTAATAAACGTATTCTTTTAGTTAATAATATTTGTCTATATTTTACACTTCACCCATATAAATAAAAACGTTACAATATTGAGGAGCAAAACCTACAAAGTCTAAAGAGGCATATGAAAATTTCTTTTCTTTCTAGTCCTACCATCTAGAGAAAGTATAAAAATCCATAATTAAAAGTAATATGTTGAAATATTACCAACAACTTACCATTTTGAGGTTACCTGTAATTATTTATCTATTAGTTATGTCAGTTAAGAAAGCACGACTACCAACTCTAGAACACGAAAGGCGCCAAAAATAGTACGCTTGTAGATCTTCTAAACGTCGTGTTTTCAGTGATTAACCGTGATTTTATAGACTGATAAGAACACCGAAATAGAAAAATATAATTATTTTATTATTTATTTATTAACAATAATTTGCTTTTGGAGAAGGACCCCATGCAAATGGTTGACAGTACAGTACCAAAAAACATACACACTTTAATACCATAATAATTTATGAAATAAGGAATGAAGAAACCATACAAATATACTTAATTAATTAATAGGAAGTACAACTTTAATTATATAATATCAACAGAAAATAGTACTGTTACTAGAAAGGAGAAGAAATACAGTTTTTATTCATTTAAACAGAAACTATGGGTTCTAACAGCAAAAATAGTGTAATAGGAAACTTGATTAATTATATCTATAGTTGGGTTTTTTAAGAAATTATAAAATCCATTTTCATCTATATTTACAATATTAACTTTTCTGAAATATGCCTCCCTTATAGGATTATAACATGGGTAGCAAATAACGAAATAGTACATTGTTTCGTTTTCACATTTATTGCAAACCATGCATATATTTGTACCATCTAACTCAAATTTAATGTCCTTAATGATGAATTTTAAGTTATTTTTTCTGGTTGTTCTTATTTGGCAAAAAATAAACTTTTTGGAATGAAATGTTAAAATTAACGTAATTTTCTATTTGAAAGTTATTTTTATACTCTTATATGTATTAAGGTTAGAGTCTCATAATTTATCTAAGTCAATCTGGATAAGTTTATTTTTTTAATACTGGTAAAATTGTGTAAATTTGTCATATATACGAGGGTCATTCAATAAGTAAAGAGACAAATGGCTATAGCTCAAAAACGGTTTATTTCAATCTTTCAAAATTAAGGCTATTTTTCAACATAATCACCCCCCACAGTTATGCACTTGTCCCATCTTTCTTGCAGCTTCCTAATTCCCTTGGCGAAGAATTCTTTCGATCTACCCCGAAGCCACTTTTGAACCGCTTCCTTAACTTCCTCATTGTTAGCAAATCTTTTTCCACGTAGGGCGTCTTTGAGTGGTCCAAACAGGTAAAAATCAGATGGGGCGAGGTCGGGACTGTAGGCAGGATGAGGTAAGACCTCCCAACCCAATTCTTGAAGCTTATCACGGGTCAGATGGGCTGTATGAGGGCGGGCGTTATCGTGCTGAAGAATGACTCTTTTTGACAAGAGTCCACGGCGTTTGCTCCTGATAGCTGGTCTAACTTTGTGTTCTAGCATCTCAGAGTAGTATTGGCTATTGATAGTTCGCTGATCTTCAAGGAAATCGCAATAGAGTCCCAAAAGATGGTCAGCATCACGTTACCGGCGGAAGGTTCATCACCTACACTTGTTCGGCCACTTTTAAACCGATCAACCCACTTGTAAAAATTCGCACGGTTCATACAACTTTTACCGTACTGTATTAACATTCTAGAAAAAAATTCACTTGGTTTTACACCTTCTGCGACTAAAAATCTAATGACTGAGCGCTGCTCTTCTAAGGTGCAATCTTCTAGTGGACTTGCCATGGTGAACTGAAAATTTTGAGGTTATGTTGACATAAAATGATGAAACAGCTGATCAGAGCATATCCCAAGGTTGCCAACTAACACCCCTGAGAAGATTGTACACATTCATTGAATAGTTTTAAAATTATAGAATTTGTCTCTTTACTTATTGAATGACCTTCGTACATAATTAGACTCTTGATAATATTTATATGACGTTCATAACAATAATGACTGATAAAGACACATATTGTAACAATTTTCGTATTTTGAAATATAGGTTACAAAAAAAAATCATTCAGTTCTCAGTTAAGACCTATAAAAATGTTATTTTAAGAGCAATTTATATTTTAGCCGGTTGAAACAATAACAGTAACCTCGAAAACGTAACGAAACGACAGACAATAAAATTTTATAAACAATTAATGTCAGTTGCAAAATGAAGAGAAAAAGTTTGCAAGATAAATTGTCCTCTCATTTGAGGCAGAGGCCCCGAACACCGAAAGACGCGATATGCGATACGAATGGAAAAAATGTAATTTATTTGAAAGGCCGGCGTTCTTGTCGTTAATTAATATTTTAATTGTACGGTTGTGATTTTTGTCCGCCATTATTCAGCCCTGATCGCTTATCTGCCGTCAGCGAAACAAAGGCTCCCTAAATTGAATACTGCACGTTAAAAACTTTCATACACATCCAAGAGAGCGGCCATTATTTACGGCGCGGGGACATGTATGCGTGCAGTGCACCCAGGACCGTATTCAATGCTTTTTCAATTTTAATTAAACTAATGGTAGGATTGTATGCAAATGTATCAATATTACAGGCCTACACATGTGTACTCTATCTAAACCCACTAAGAAAATAATCAAAGCCGTATAGTATACTGGCAAGAATATTAAATGCATTTTTCCCGAATATGTAATAATAAATATTTTTAAATTCAATCACGATTATGATATTTTGCTGCTATTATCAAATTAAATTTATTCACTTTCACTACATTAAAACGTAATTATTATATACATATTTCATATGCATTTTTGTTTTGTATACAGAATGTTCATTTTACATAGGCCACCATTTCTATCCTGAAAACTATAAGAGCTACAAAGACGGTTAAATGGGCAAACAATTGCTATGTCAGCAGACAAATTTATAGAAATGAAGAATTTTTTTTTCGACCAATGGTTCTCAAATACGGGACCTAATTTTTTTATTTTAATAAGAGCATATTTTTTATTTGCTCATTCGTTAGTAATTTAATTCGGAATTAAATACATTTAAGTTTTATATTAATTTGATTAAAAATAAATAAATAAAATAAATATTTCATCACGGCATATTACCCATTGCTTGGTGTGCCTATCTGCTTTGTACAGATATCGGTAATGATGGAATATTTGTACCGTGCGGGCGCTTACCAGGCGTCACCTCACGGGTTCTCATTGCTGGCGTGGAGAGTGCGCCACAGGGGTTAATTTTGTGCCATTAAAATACGATGTAATTTTTGGCGTCTGTCGGGATCGAACCCGGGTCCCCAGATTCGCGACCAGACACTCAGGCACACGGTCATGAGACCCCATATTTGATTAAAACATGACTGTAATAAGAGTGTCATGAATGGAAAAAATATGTGTTAATTTTGCACCTTCCGTCACCTTAGGTAAGAAAGGTATTGTCTTTTGTCAAAAAATTCAATGACAAGTTTTTAGTAAATAAGCACGTTTTAGGGTCCATATAATACGATTTTACCATTTTTACGATGATGCCTGTATATATGTGTCTGTGTGTGTGTCTTTGTGTGTGTGACGAAAGTTTCGGATCGTATAACTTCAATACCATGATTTCAAAAACTATAACTTTTTCGTTTTCCTCAAGTTTACATCCAGAAGAAGAGGTGATTAAATTTTGGATATAATTGTTCAACCGGAAGTACACTCATTTGAAAATTTTAACAGTTTTTCTTGACGGAACTGAATGAAAACGACACGCAAAACACAAATGAGTGGAAGAAGAAAATAGAAAATAACGACATCTAACGAATGGGAAAAGCTAAATGTGAAATAGAAATTGTTTGCCCATTTAAACGTATTTTTGTAACTCTTATAGTTCTCGGAATAGCAATGGTGGCCCATTTACAATGAACACCCTGCACATAGTGTCTTATATTTACTATTTTTCTTTTGAGATATCTCCGGTAATATTAACGATAGGGCAAAACCGTTTACACATTCCATAGTTAACATTTCAAGAAAAGTTTAATAGTCACCAATGGAATTTTTAAGCTTTTGTTTCTGAGCTACCTACAATTAAAACTCATTTTTCGCTAATTTCGAAAATATCTCATATCTTATTTATTACGATAGAGAAAAATTGTTTTGACAAATTTTGTACCGTTATTCTATGTAGAACGAAATGGCGAAATTAAATGGAATAATTCTCGAAATATAACACAAACATGATTTTTTAAATGGGACCTATATAGTAAATAGTCTTATTTTATTTTGCTTTTTCGATTGTCACCAAGAATCCTTCCGCAAGACATTTCCGGCTATTTTCCGAATTATTCTGTTGTCGATTTTAAGAGCAAATGGATGTGTAATGTGTGCTCTTAAATTCTTTTGTACGCTGTGTAAAAATTGAATGTTGAGATCGAACGTTTTTAGGTACATAATAGGTAACTATTTGTAAGATCTTACTATAAGTGTGATAATGTATTGTAACGTTTATTTATATGGGTGAAGTGTAAAAATCAGAGAATTATTATTAGTTAAAATAATACGTTTATTAAGCGATAAATAATTAGAATAAATAGTAAAAAGATAATAAAAATAACTAACACTATGATTAAATAATTAAAAACACTAATTTAAGACTATGAATATTATTAAATGCTTAAACACTAAGATTATTTATTTAAACAATATTTATATCACTATATTTATTTATAAAACTACATGTTTACCACTCGTAGACTATTTATTTATATTACCGATTTCATTGCTCGTTGCTTCTATATGACAGACTATCCCTCCGCTGTCCTTCGGACGGTATTTATACAGCCCATTATCCTTCTGGAATTTTCTGACGCCACAATGATACTGAATACAATAGATTTAGGTCACTGGTGTAATTAACACGTCTAGCAGTTCCTCCGCCGAGGATTACGTCATCGCTCAGGAATATTCTACCAGTAGCGGCGCTCATATACTCTTTAGTCAGGGGCGCACGTTACAGCATGTATTATTTTGTTATAGGTATTACCTTTGAATATATAATACATATAAGAACGGCAACGTAATGTATTTACATTAATTATTTCTAGAGAAGGTGCCATCTATCCCTCCGTATGCGAATTATTTCTGAGTTAGTTCAAAAAATACATAATAGGTGGATGTTGCACAGTGTTGCCACGTAGCTAGAACAGCAAGTTAAGATTTTATAAAGGTTTTTAAGTTTGCTACTGTAAAACAAGTATACATGTACATTGAAGATTCAAAATATATTATCTGGTTATTATGAAACAATATTTTTGAATTATTGATTATTGAATACTTCTAACAAATAGTATCTGGCAATGCTGTCAGCACGATTTACCGTAGTTCATAATTTTGTGGTAGGAGTCACTAGCTATCTATAATAATTTTGTGAATAAAAAGAGACAGATATAGTATCTTGCTAGGCCATATGCGTTGCCGTTCTTATATGTATTATATATTCAAAGGTATTACTTGTTGTAGAGCCTGAAGAAGGTTCAAGAGTGCACCGAAACGTCGGTGTGGTAAGAATGAATGCTGCTTGACTGAAGTTTCGAGTAATTGTTAACACATAAATATGATTGTTCATTCTTTGTCCAGAAAATAATAACATGAGGACCATCCCATTTAAAGCAGAAATAATATCTCTATAGAAATGTTCTTGTTCTAGTAGTAGAAGATGTAATATTGTAATAAATTGAAGTTTCTATATTTCAAAGTTTTTTTTTTATACATTAAGATGACACTGCGGACAGCATGACAATTTTAATTAAAAATTAAATTAGTTTGTAGTTTCTGTAATTAAATGACATTAAAATATCTTATGGCTGATGCCTGGATTGAGAAAGTAATATCAAGTTTGAAATTGATTCTAGGAAGTAACTTGTGACGTACAGTAATGCACATAGCTTCATAAAAATGAAACTTGAAAAGTTTCCATCGAACATTATTTTTCCAACCAAATTAGACTTACATTCAAAGTTTCAAATTCAATCTCGCCATAATCCTTAAATCTACACCACAGGAAATTATTTCAAAATCCATTTTTCCCACCAAACGACAAAAATTGAACTCTGATCTCATGCGGGATTTGATTCGTATTAGTTTGTTTTTATTGGACTTTGCATAGATTGGCCAGATCATCCAATCATAGAAATTAAAGTTTTAATTGAAAAAATCTGATGTGGCCAGCACATTACTTTCCGTCAATCCTGTTTATTATGCACAAGTCCATACATAAATTTTTGCAAAAGATCCTATATTTCCAGTCAAATTACTTAATAAATAACTATGCAAATTGCACTCGACAATGACATCTTTTTCTTCTTTACCTTATAACATTCGTTAGGGGTCGCTATTTTTATTTTCGTCGTCCACTCATTTCTGTTTTGCGTGTCGTCATCATTTAGTTCCTTTCCTCTCACGTCTTTTGCAAGACAATTCTTCCATTTTATCTTAGGTTTTCCTCTGTTTCTTCAATCTTCTACTATTAAGCTATTCATTCTTCTTCCAATATATTTTTCAACTCTCCTCATGACATGTTCAAACCAATGTAATCGTCTCTCTTGTATCTATCTAGAAACTTGTATCACTCGAGTCATTATCCTTATCCTTTAATTCCTTACCTATCTTTCCGTGTCTTCCCCAACATTCTCATCTCTGTCACATTCATTTTCTTTTCATTGATACTGACATCTGTCAATTTGAATTATCTGAATATATTAGCAGTTTCCATGGTTCATATTCAATGAATATAGAGTTAAAATAATATAAAGAAATTAAATGTCATAAATCAGTCAGCTATGCTATAATCATGGAAACAACTACTATATAAGAAAATTCTAATTAAGTTGTCAGTGTCAAGTGCAATTTTCATAGTATCTTTTTCTTATAATTTTACTGGAAATATATACAATCCTTTGCAATAAAATTTCTGTATGAAATTAGTACAAGGTTCAAAAAATTGACGGAATGTATTTGGGCTGGCCACATCAAATTATTTTGTTAAAGTAAATATAATTTTCGACAGCTATTATACATAATAGTATATTAAACAACGAATGTCATAATTATTAAATATAGTTTGGATAACGACGTGCAGCGGAGTTGTCCAACCTATAGAACAAAATAATTGATAATTATGAAATGAGTTATAATATATTTTGACACTAAGCAAATTGTTTTGTAAGAGGTCAAGATGACAACTCAGTACTACAAGTGACATGAATCAATCAGGTATGAAATATATTTTTAATTACAATAGATAAATTTTGTGATAATAAAAAGGTTGTGCGAACCTCGGCTAAAAAGTATATTTGTAGCCTCATTTGATGTTCTGCCTAGGCCTTCTCCTCGACTGCGCAGTCTTCAGATTCGGCCAAAAATGATCACTTTTACAACCTTGATACACAAGTAGCTATTATATGGAATATATATTTTAGTTGTTTTGTAGTCTTCGGTACAGCAAATTAACAAAAAGTATCAATAAAATGACAAAAAATTAAATAGTAATATATTCTTGAAAACTCATTTTTAGTGAATTTTTCAAATCTTCTTCTAAAACCACCAAATGGAATGACGCTCTTTTATTTATTATTATACACAGTGGTATCTCGCATTCGAATTTTTTTTACTGTTTCCACAATAACATATTAATTCCGTCCTCAATTTAAAAGTTAAAAATTTATTTCCGCCTGTCTTTCATTGTATTGCGATAAGTGATAAATTATATAACATTAATTCTATTTACCTTACCGTTATAACTGTGACGTTGACAAAGATTAGACAGTAATGAAATATCTGTCTTAATACAGTCATTACAATACCAGCATAAAGCGAGTTAAATAACAACATACGGAAACAGTTTTCCTGTGCAATTTTTTTTTGCGATTAGCAAAAAACTGAACAGTGTAGCGTAAATAATATGCCAATTTAAATTTCCCGTTTATTCACGCTTGATCGGCCTAAGTCATGTAATAAAGGTGAAACAAATGAAGACACCCATCCATGGCCAACCATGACCTCACTGGTCGTGGCTGCCATTTCCTCCTCCTCCACGGACGTAGACAGAAAAACTTAGTCGGTTATTAACATTGACGTGTGTTTTATTTTTGTTTGACATCCATTTTTTTATCTTCTCGAATATGGCTGTTGCAAGAATTTTTATATGTGTTCCAAGTATTAAATATATATATATATATATATATATATATATATATATATATATATATATATATATATATATATATATATATATATATATTCTTTAAATAACCTCAAATTTGAAAATATCACAAAATATCCATTAGGTAATTTGCAATCTATAACATGTGACCAACAACTATCGCCTACGTTCATTAATATAATGGTGGGCAGGGACTAAAAACGAAATGAGAACGAAAACGAAATAATGAAATAAACCGAAATTTGTATAAGAACGAAAACGGAAACAAAAACGCTACACATTTTTTTCGATCATGATTGAAAACAAAATAATTAATATCGGTTACCGGTTTTAACCGTTATTTGATTTAATATTTAATTTTATTTACAGCAAATATTTTACACGCAAATATTATTGAATTTTCAGATATTTGAGTTGCAAACAAGTAGACTTTCAAAGTAACTCTCCCGTAGCTAACCCTGTTACGTGTTAGGTTAAACGGTATACCCGTAGTTTCATCTATTAAACAATGACTGCGATAATTTTCATTTGCACACACTGGAGAGAACTAACATAAAAGAAGATTTGCTTGAAAACATACTATTAGTTAGGTGAAATAAAATGTAATTAATGTTTTATTCTTTATTGTAAACTAAAAAAAAATCTTATTATATATCTATATTTTCATCAATTGTTACTCAATAATAGTTATAGCCGGTATTAACCGGTATTTAACTACTGTGAACGAAAACGAAAACAAAAATATTTAACTGAACGAAATATTTTTCGTTTTTAGTCTCTGATGGTGGATGATAGACAAACTGTTTTCCTATTCGCTATTAATAACGTGCTGTGCTGTATGTAATTTGACGTCACAAGAGTGAGAGGTTGTTTTTCATGACTATTTCCGGCGCCAATATTTGTATTTAATTATCTACTAAAACAAATTATTATTTCTTTTATTATGTACTATGAAAATATTACATAAACTTTAATTTAAAATACTTTTTGAATAATTTGAAACCGGCTCATTCTAACGTATTATACTACTCTTACAGGAACAAAACAAAACAGGAATCATCTCTCTTGTATCTTTCTAGAAACTTGTAATACTAGAGTTATTTCCTTACCTTATCTTTCCGTGTCTTCCCCAACATCTACTTCAACATCCTCATCTCTGCCACATTCATTTACTTTTCAATTATACTGACATCTGTGAATTTGAATTATCTGAATATCTTAGCAGTTAGCATAGCTGGCTGATTTATGAAATTGAATATCTTTCTAATTCTTTAACTCTATATCTAATGAATATGAAGTATAAAATGCAATCAAATCGTATAAAAAATAATATATTCTTTAAGTTATAATAACGTTAAATGTCAATAAATGATATTTAACTGTTAGAATCTGCAAATGAGGGTACTTCCGGTTGACCAATTATAACCAAAATCTAATATAGTTATGGAATCCGAAACTTTCGTCACACACACACACACAAATACATACAGACAAGTGGTAAAATCGTATTATAGGGACCCTAAAACATGCTTATTCACTGAAAACTCATCGTTGAATTTTTTGACCATAGTCAATACCTAGCTTACCTAAAGGTGATAGAAGGTAAAAATGTGCAACCATCCTATTCTACCAAAATTTCCCTTAATCAAAAATGTCAAAATTTATATAAAGAAATAATGTAAATGAAAGCCGAACAGAGAAAATAGTATAAAACACTTGTTACAGAAGACTATACTCGCCGCTACGCGTTCATATCCAAAATTTAAACTCGTGCTATAATTTGTAACTTATGTTTTAGCATACTATTCTAGCAAAAGAAAAACAGCATGAGAATATGAGTATTAATGTGTACGAGGCGAAAGAAATGTGCTTGAATAAAAAATCATTGTTTGATAGCATTTTACGGAAAACAGCGTTAATTTATATTGTCTGTAGATATTGACAGCAAAACAAAATTATATTTTGTTTAATGAAGTTGCTTATGAATTAATTAATATCGTTCGTTAATAAAATTGTGGCAATGTGAAACGGGCTTTATTCCCTATTGAGTTTATCCTTCAATATAGATATAACTCGATATTCACCTTGAAACAAGTGATAGTAATGCCCCGTTTATTAGTCCAAAACTCAGTTATCGAACTCTGGAGAAAATTAAATCAATTCGGTATAATTTAATCCCGCGCCCGCGCCAGAGTACAACAGTATCTTCTCCTTGTGGGGTAGCTGTTAAAATTAGCAAACTTCATCATGGCTAGGTGGGCAGGCGGGAGGCCAGGCCGAAGCCCGTATTCATGTCTTCCTCTTAAATTAGTTCCCCTTAAACGCTGGTCACTACCCGACTAATTTTCTCCCAAGTGCTCCCAACTTCTGGATACGCCCATGGAGCAAATTGAGAATATAAACACAAAGGTCTTCGTTAGCCATGACTATTTCAATTTTTTTTGTGTCTCGGTCCGGTGTAAATAGTTTTATTTGTTACTCACTTGTAAACTTCATTTATTGATACCGCCTACCAGTTTTGTAAATTGATCTTACTAAATTGTAAAATTGACAGCTCTTGTTAAAATTTTACAAATTAGTTACCACGTTAGCATGTTGTTGACATATGATAATTGTGTTTTGTTGCTAAGTGTCAATTGCAACTGACAGATTCTGGTTATAATTTTTAATTTAATTTACAAGTGAGACATCTACAGATGTCTCATTTTCAAAGTTTTTTAAAGGTATCTCGGGTAATGTTAACGATAGAACAAAACCGTTTGCACATTCCAAATTCAATTTTTTTTGTTTTTGAGCTACAGGCAAAAACTCATCTTTTTTTAATTTCGAAAATATCTCATAACTTATTTATTATGATAGAGAAAAATTGTTTATGCAAATTTTGCAATGTTTTTTTACCTGGAATAAAATGGCGTACCTAGTTTTTTTTAAAATTTAATTATTCTCGAGATGTAACGCAATGGGAACCTTTGTTGAAAATAGTTTCATCATTTTGCTGATTTTATAAGCTTTAACAAGTATAAATTCTTTTATTTTAAACATGAATAAAAAATGAATTAATTTTTTGCAGTGAAAAATTTGAAATTAATTAAGAAACAAGTAAAAAACTCTATTGCGGATCACCTTTTGTTTATTTTTAATATTATTTTCTTCAATTTATATACCTCCGAAATCATAATAAGTAAACCTGTTTATTCGACTTGTGCCAAAGCCAAGTATAACGTGGATAGAATATAATTTATCTAACCCGAAAAACATTAATTAAGAATAATTTTAAGAACAGAATTAATAGATACAATAATAGAAACGTATAAATGTTCATCTAAATCTATTCTCGTCTGTAGTAGATGTAAGTGTTATAATTTAAGGTTTTCACATGACAGTTCTCAGTTCTGTATTTCCTATTTACTTATTTCTGGATATTATTACATTTTAGAGTTTGTACTGCTTTGGATGTGGCTTATATGACGGTAAATAATACCAAAAAGGTATTTACACATGGATCTATTTCGTCGCTAAAAAAAATAGTGACCCGTCAAAAATCAATGCGTAACATTGACAGTTTTACTCAGTGTGAAATTCGGCGTACTTACTGTTTACATGTATAGTGAAAGTAAATTGCCTTTGAGGCCCTTTTCATAATCAATTTTAAGTCTATTTTATAATTAAATAAAAAATGATTTCTGCGTTGTGCATTCAAATCTGTTTTCTTATATATTAATTATTGTAATCAATCAATGTATTAATTGTTTTAATCAATTCTTATTATTATTGTAATAAATTATAATTAAAAAGAAAATAATTTTATATTATAAATATTTATTTCTAATTTAAGTTCATAATTTTGACTATACAGGGTGGAAACGAACTTAATGTCATAAATTTAAGGGTGAGTAGTATGACATGTGTAGATTACGAAACAGAAAGAATTTTTTAAAAATTCGCATATTTAAGGGTAGTTTTCATTAAACTAACATTTTTTGTACCACTGGACCACTGGCAACGCAATTGTATTATTTTATCTATTACACAATTATTTTCGTCAAAAATGCTGTTTAATTTAATTATTAAGAATAATATCTTATACAACTAATTTTGAATGAATTTTTGATAACCATATTTTTAATGAAATATTAATAAAAACAGCAGTAAAAAAATGTTTCCTTAAGAAAAGTCGAATTTGTGTTTTTCGAATTTAAAAAAAAATCTTTCAGTTTCGTAATCTACACATGTCATACTACTCACCCTTAAATTTATGACATAAAGTTCGTTTCCACCCTGTATATACCAGCGCCATTGCTCCATCGACTAGATCAAACTGCTTCACTATCTGGTTCATATAAATTAATTAAATGACGTCATCACGTTGGAATGCCTAGAGAAATTTGACTTTACATATCATTAAATCAACCAGAAACACTTTGTTATTTTATGGTTATAATTTGGCATTATGTTCTGCGTACTGTAAATTTTTAATTGTTTTGGAAACAAGAATTAGCAAAATGTTTATAAATTTTAGAAATAAATCGTTTATGGGTACCCATTATTTTTTGTGAAACTTTTTCTAATTTGAAAGCAATCTATGGTTCTAGAAATTTTTAATTGTTATTCGTTTAAGTCGTAATAATTTTTTTAATATACGATTTTATTTTTACCTTCCGTCACTTCTAGGTAAGGAAGGTATTGTCTTTGGTCAAAAAATTCGGTGGTGAGTTTTCATTGAATACGCACGTTTTAGGGTCTTTACAATACGATTTTACTATTTTTACGATGATGTCTGTATGTGCGTGTGTGTGTTCGTGTGTGCGTGTGTGTGTGTATGTGTGTGTGTGTGTGTATGTGTGTGTGTATGTGTGTGTGTGTGTGTCCCCGCCTTTTCGGACACGATATCTCCAATACTAGAATTCCAAAAATTACAATTCTTGCGTATTCCTCTTCCTTACAACCATATGCAGACCTGTTTAGATTTTGGTTATAATTGGTCAACCGGAAGTATCCTCATTTGAAGATTTTAACAGTTTTTCTTGGAAAACTCAGTTAAATGTTATTATAACTTATTATTGTCTATACGATTTGATTGCATTTTATATTTGATATTCAACAGATATAGAGTTAAAGAAGAATAACGATAATAAATTTTATATAAATTTCATAATTCAACCAGCTATGCTAACTTAACCATGGAAACTGCTAATGTATTCAGGTAATTCAAATTGACAGATGTCAGTATCAATAAAATGAAATCAATGAAAGAATAAGGGAAGTAACTCTAGTGTTAGAAGTTTCTAGATATAAGAGAGACGATTACATATTGGTTTGAACATGTCATGAGGAGAGATGAATATATTAATAGAAGGTGGAAGAAACATAGGAAGACCAAATATAAGATGAAAAGACTGTATTGTAGAAGACTTGAGAGAAAATGAACTGAATGGGGACGATACGCAAAACAAAAATGAGTGGAAGAAGAAAATAAAAAATAGCGACCCCCTAACTAATGGGAAAAACTAAAGAAGAAGATGTCAGTGTCAAGTGCAATTTGCATAGTTTGTTAATGAAATAACTTTACTGGAAATATAGGATCTTTTGCAAGAAAATTTATGTATGGGGCGCGTGCAGTAACATGACTTTGACCCGTGTCAAAATGACAGCAATTAATTATGTCCATAACTGACAAGTGTTATAATTTTTCAATCAAAATTTCATAATTTTCTTATTTCATGTGGTTTGTTTGTTATCAGGAGTATGGAATTCAGTTGCCGAGAAAGGGAATCACATAATACCAAAAATTTATAATCTTTTGCAAGAAAATTTATGTATGGAATTTGTACATAATACACAGGATTGACGGAAGGTATTGTGCTGGCCACATCAGATTTTTTATGAGAATAAGCGATGATATTGCCATTAGAGAATATTTTAAATCCATTCCCGAAAAGGAGTGGCGTCTGTAGAATATTCCGGGCACAGTCAATTGAGCAATGACGACTGGCCAATGGTCAACCGGACGATGAACAACTGGGTGAGGGCAAGTAATCCATCAAATTATATGCCTGTTCAGTGTACAATTTTTTTATGTTTCTGTCGCCCACTTAACCATCTATTATTAAAATGGCTATAATATTACTTTACTTGTAAAATAATTTAAATTTGTATCAAATTTGAATAACCCCTCTATATGGCCTAGGATAGTATGTGAGGTGTACAAATCGCGGTACTTCCAGCGCATCTAAAGTATCATCATCAACATCAACTTCAACAAGCTACCCTCCGCTTCTCGTAATTACAACAGCAATAAATTAATCCTACACGATTAATCGAGGGGCACTTTACTTCCCCAGTCACCCTGGGGTCAGGGCAATTTGATTAAAAATCCGTTTACCTCTGCATCAATATACGCGTTGCCGGCATGGCATTCGACAAGCACCGGCACCGGCGAACTTTTCAACTTTAAATTATGAGCTATTGTTTAGATTCTGTGATTAATTTCCTCCTCTCGACGCCATTTTGCTATCAATTATTCACGACACAGATTTCGTATTTCACAATTAAAGTTTTTACCGTTGTTGGACTTTGCTAAAGGCACATTGTTCTTAGTGTTTGACTTGGAACCAAATTAATTAATCGCGAATAATACATCTAATTTTATAATTTCTTTATTCATTGATCATGAATGTTTGCTTTATTGAACGGAATGGCTACTTGTATTTTATTTTGTATTAAATTATGAATGATGTTTATTTTTGCTTTTAAATAATATTGTATACCTTTTGTTTTTTGTTGAAAGCTTTGCAAAATTAATATTATTATGGATTTAATTTTTTTCATCTAAATACATAAATAATATATAACAGCTATAACAAACTAAATAATATTAATAATTCTTTTATGTTTTATAAATAGAAATTATTTTTGTTTCATGAAAATTTATATTTTAGGACATGGTCTATAAATTTATGGAGGAAAATGGTTGCCTGATTGGATGATGAAAAAATTACTGGATTCCAGTCAAATTTTTATTGATCTGTCTCATTCAATCCGTATATATTGCTATTTGTCACGTAATAAAAAAAATGTCACAATGATGCTATGTTCTGCAAAAACTTTGTGAATACCAGTTATTAATAATAGGTGTGTTCCATGAGTATTTCAAAAGTGCAGTATATGTTAGTATAGTACGATACAAGTGTGCACTAGGTCACAAGAGAAAAAATCTGACGTGGCCTGCATAACACCCCCCGCCATTTAATTTTTTGTTAACTTAAACACATATTTACTAATGCTGGCTACTGCATTAAGTTCCTTTGCATGATATAAAATAACTATTGTTCCAATTTATTATATGTATTATCCGTATTTTATTCTCCAGAATCTTACCATAATTTTATTTTATGATGTGACGTTAATTTCTTTTCAATTATTGAATAGATATTTTCTAAATACATATTTTTATATTTTCTTCTTAAAATACTACCATTATTAGTTTGAAATTAATAATTTATTGACAATGACATTTCTCTGTCAGTTACAAAAATTTGAGATCTGAACTGTGTGACCTAGGAGATATATTTATCTTTAAAGCACAGACTCCGGGATTTTTAAAATAAATTATTTTATTCATAAAATAAATAGAAATCTTTATCTTTTATAATAACATAAACCGCGAAAAAATGTAATTTAAAGGTATTTTTCGAAGAAAAATTGTTTTGAGGTTCAAGTAAAGAGCCATTTCCGGTTATCTGATTTACCCCAAAATCTAATGGCTTCTTTCCATATTAGAATAAGATATAAATAGGTTTAAAATTTTCTGAATGATAATATTTGAGGTAGAGCGTAAAGAGGATTCACACACACACAACACACACACACACACACGTATATATGTATACCGGGTGATCATTTGAAAACTTCCCACCTTGAATAACTCTTTAATTAATAAAATTATCAAAAATCACTAAAACAGGTCAATGTTATTTTGGAGGGGGACATTTAATAACCTATTCCAATCAGTTGGGAAACTTTCACCCTCCCCTCCAGCCACCCCCGCCCCAAAATTTTAAATGGCACTACCCCATGTGTGATACATCATTTTAAAGGTTGTAAAATTCTCAAAGCAAAGAAAATTAAAATCGGCCGAGCCGTTCATGAATTAGAGACAAAAATGTATGCCCATTTTGAGTGGTTGATCAAGCCATCTACCTACGTTTTGCTTTGAAACAAAAGAACGTGCGTCGTACAAGTTCAAAGTATCAAGTGTTGTAGAATTCAGGAATTAAATATCGCCGCTTCAGATAACTTTAGATTACTTTGATTTGGGGTAGCGTTTGTGCCAATTGTGTCACTGAAATGACATACACTTTAGAAGAGAGAATTGAAATAATTTTCATTTATGGAGCTGAAAATCAGTGTGCTCGACGTACAATCTTGAAAAAATATATTAAAATATGATCCAAAACTTCTCAAATTTAGTATTTAAAACTCGTATAATTTCAAACAACATATTAAATTTGGACTATATATGATAAACTGGAAGTGGTATTTACTTTGAGCTCTTAACAGATTTTCGAGGAAAAACATAATAAAATATAATGCAGAATTTCGTAATATAGACTTTTCTATTTATTGGAATAATATAAATTAGATTTTGTTTATAAACGATCAACCGGAAGTGATACTTTACTTAAAGCTCATTGCTATTTTAAACATGGAATTGACGGGAGGTTATGTTCTAGCCACTTCAAATTTTTATAAAATGTGACTTGTCAAAAATTATGTGGCAGCGTTTCTCACTAAAAAATTTAACTTCACAGATGAAAATTAATTGTTGACTGACAGTAATTTGAGGTTATATGCCATTCATCTATCAGTTTTGAAATCAGTCATATCACTTCTACAAAGCGCAATGCGCCACACAAACAGTTCGTTTATAGATCTTTTTAACGACGTGTTTTCAGTGCGTTTATAAACTCATTAATGGCCAATTGCACCACTTACACTTAAATTTTAACTTTTGATTAAATTGACAATATTGTATTGGAACAAAATGTCGAATGAGTTATTAAATATTACTTTCAAAAATTCGATATGCATTTTTTTCGTCAAGACTAACTATAAGCAGTGCAACTGCGCATATGACATCGAAAAAGGAAAAATAACTGTTGTGGCCATCGCAATAACTCTCGCGCCCTTTTCATTGTGGTATATAAAAAAATCTAATTATATCTAATATTTATGTTTACATATTTTTTATAATTTTAAATTCATTCTATGAGCAAGTTTTCTCCATTTCTTCTAAATGTTCGAGTTTTTTCCAATTCATTAACAGGATTGGCGTTATTTCTGAAAGGTTCATGTAATATACCTATAATTTTAAATATATAATTAATAATACAATAAGAAATATTATATATCGTTCCCAGAAAAGCCTTCAGCACTATCTCTGAATTTTTGACACTGACATTAGTGACATTTGTCTGTTAATTACAGACATTTTAATTTCTCAAGTAGTTACCATGGAGATGTTTTGGCTGTGAGCAGACTGTGGGATTACAACAGATTATTTTATAGATAATATATCTATTGATTTAAATCTATAGAAGGTATAATAAAAAACTTAAATGTGTCGGACAGAGAATTTTGGTTTTTAATATTAGTAATAACATAAATTTTCAAAAAATAATATTTAGAAGATTTTTGTTAAAATACTACTACTTCCGGTTGTCCAATTGTTACTAGAATCTATTCAACTCTTTCCATTACTGTTAGATTGAGGAATCCGTAGTTACACAGGTCTTTAGTCTATAGAATTTGAGAAATCGTACATACAACAACCTTACACACACACACACACACACACACACACACATATATATATATATATATATATATATATATATATATATATATATATATATATATATAATCATCGTAAAAATATCATTATCGGATTCTAGGGACCTTAAAACGTGCTTATTCACTAAAATCTGGATATGCGATTTTTAGCATAATTCCAATACCTCTCTTAGCGAAAGGTAAAAATTGAAATGAAATCACTACCAACGTTTCGAATTATTTTTTTAAATCCCAAATTCTGCTTTAGTTCTTGAGCGGTTTTTTGTATTTAATATTTATTCCCAACTGGGCTTAAAATATATTTTTTATTTGAATGTAAATTTTGCATGTGTCTGATTACAGTTAAAATTTGTATTTGAAAAATAATCATAAATGTGACAAATAATATTTGTTTTAAATTTGATTTGAAAAAGCATTGCTATCGAGAATGAATAATTATCATGAATGCTTTTTGCATTAAATTTTTACACAGTTATCTATGTCACTATACGGCACATTTATTTTAAATTTGCAATTTGTAAACGCATTTTTGTTGGGTTAATTACAAATTACTTTGAAATATATTCCAGTTTTAAAATAAAACTGACCGTTGGGCAATATAATTCAATTATTTTCCATATATCGCTAAAATAAAATATCCATTTGACATACATAATTTTTCAAAAATAAATTTACTGCCGTTTTACGCTAGAGTATACGAGTTCAATAAAAACACATTGGGCGAGATGAAACATGAACTATAATAAACGATTAACCGGGTCAGCAACAAAAAGGAAAATATGCTTCCAATAAATATTAAAAATATCCGAAAACAGCGAACATGAAGTAATAAAAACTTGATTGCGTTCCAATGTTTTCGATCGATTTCGGTTCTTGTGTTTCTCTCAATAATGATGAATTCTCTTCAAAATATTGCGAGTTGTATGCAGTTGTTTTCGTTGTTGTTGTTAAGCAGTGTTAGTACTGAGAACTTGCTAATAGGATTTAGTTTCACAATATTAATGATGTATGATGATACATCGTTGACATGGGGATTCAACAATATCTTGCTTTTTATGCAGTAAAGTTCATATGCAGAAAAGTTTTCATGCTAAAATTATCATGTTCGAATTATGTACTCGAATATAGTACTAAGAACTTCGATAAAAAGTTTCGTAAAATACAAATGTCAATGTAACGTTGCAATTCCTTAAGTTTTAAGTCCTTTTTACCTTCCATCTCGTTTAGGTAAGGAAGGTATTGGCTTTGGTAAAAAAAAAACGGTGGTGAGTTTTCAATGAATAAACACTTTTAGGATCCCTACAATAAGTTTTTACTATTTTTACGATGATGTCTATATGTGTGTGTATGTGTGTGTGTGTGTGTGTGTGTGTGTGTGTGTGCGTGTGTGTGCGTGTGTCTGTGAATACAATTTCGGCCGCGATAACTCTAATACTAGAATTCCAAAAATTATAAATTTTATGTACCTATTCCTCTTCCTTACATCCTTATGCAGACTTTATTAGATTTTGGGTATAATTGGTCAACTGGAAGTACTCTCATTTGAAGGTTTCAACATTTTTTCTTAAAAATAGGCAGTTATATCATTTTTTCACATTTAATGTTATTTTAAATATTAAGGAATATTTTATTCTCCATATGAATTGATTACATTTTCATCATATTCAACGGATATAGAGTTAAAATATTATAAAGGAATTAAATTTCTTAAAGCAACCAGCTATGCAAACAGGTACTATATTAAGAAAATTTTAATTAAAAAATCAATGTCAAGTGCAATTGACGTAGTATGTTTCTATTATAATTTTACTGGGGAATCCTTAGAAACTTTCTGTATAGAATTTGTACAAAATACATATTGAACTCAAGGAAAGAAGTGTGCTGACCACATCAAAATTTTTACTATATTTTTATTATTTAGTATAAAAAAAAAGTTTCATCACGGCATATTATCCATTGCTGGGTGTGCCAATCTACTTTGTACAGCGATATCGATAACGACGCTTACTAAGCGTCACCTTGTAGACACTCAATGCTGGCGAGAGTGTACCACAGGGGTCAATTTAGTGCCATTAAATTTTGAAGTAATTTTTGACGTCTGTCGGAATCGAATCTGGGTCCCGACATTCAGGCACACGGCCACGAGACTCCATTATTTAGTATCATTCAATTATTTATTATTATGCCGTCCTTGCAGCCAAATCGCTAGCCCATATGGATCTATGACTGCTACTAAAGCAGTTGACATTTTTAACTTTTCACTTTTCAGAATCAAGATGAGACACAAAAATAAAAGGTCCCGGTAGAAGCTAAGTCTGGACTAAATGATACTTAAAATGCAGGTTAAACTATTATCACCTGTCATTTGGCTCATTGTTTTTTAAAGTTTTAAGTCTATATTTAAAGTAGCCGAAATAATTTTGTAGAAATTTTTAACCATCTGTGTACGTTTTATAATTTGTCGAAATATTATGAGTTTGGGCTCGCTATACACACACACACACACACATATATATATATATATATATATATATATATATATATATATATATATATATATATATATATATATATATATATATATATTCTTGTACACACAAAAAAATCTAATTACACCTAATATTTATATTTACGTGTTTTCTATACCTAATTTTAAATTCATTCTATGAGCAAGTTTTTTTTCTATTTCTTCTTAATGTTCGAGATTTTTCCAATTGATTAACGAGATTGGCGGTATTTCTTCAGGGTTCATGTAATATACCTACAATTTTAAATATATAATTAATAATACTATATTAAATATCGTTACCAGAAAAAGCCTGCAGTACTATCTCTGAATTTTTGACAATAACATTAGTGACATTTATCTGTCAATTACACACATTTAAATTTCTCACGTAGTTACCATGGAAATGTTTGGGCTGTGAGCAAACTGTGAGTTTTACTACAACAGATTATTTTATAGATTATATTTCTATATCTTTAAATCTATAGAAGATATAATAAGAAATTTAAATGTGCGGATAGAGAATTTTGTTTTTTTAATATTTGTAATAACATAAATTTTCAAAAAATAATATTTTGAAGATTTTTGTTAAAATACTACTACTTCCGGTTATCCAGTTGTTACCGAACCTATTCAACTCTTCCCATTACTGTTAGATTGAGGAATCCGTAGTTACACAGGTCTTTAATCTTATAGAATTTGAGAAATCGTATCTCCAACAACCCCCCCCCCCCCACGCACACACACACACACACACCGATATCATTGTAAAAAATGTTATTATCGGATTTTACGGACCTTAAAATATGCTTATTCACTAAAATCTGGAAATGCGATTTTTAGCTTGATTCCAATACCTCTCTTAGCGAGAGGTAAAAAATATTGCTCTCACCACAAATAAATAAATTAACGAATAAAAGTCCCCTTGTAGCTACAAAATCACAATTACATTACGATTAGCATAAAAAGCAACCTCTTTTTGCGAAAAAAATCTGAAGGAAGCTTTAAATATATTCCAACAATGACCCCATTCGCTTACTCCACCTTTCTGCACCTAACAAAGAACTTTGGAGGGCAAATAATTACCCGGCTGTCGGGCCTGAAACTCCGGGCTCCGGGCCGCTAACCGGAGCGCGTCAAGTCGCGGCTTCAAGACTTCGTCAAGTTGAGGCCGGGTGAAACTTTTTTACGTGATCGCCGTGGTAAAACGCGTTTAAAGTTCTTAACTAGCGAGAAATGCAGCCCAACGACGCAGTTAGATTTAAATGGGGTGTTAGCGGCCAATATTGGTTTGGGATTAGCGAGGGTGCTTCACACCGAATTGTAATTGGATTGAGTGAAATACAAAGTTCAATGGTTTTATTTTAAAGACATACTTATGCTAAAAAATTGAGATTCTTAAAGGATGATAATGAAAATATTTCCAATTTTCCTTCATTTTTATATTCCATAAAATACCTATATTGTCGAAATAATTTCATTTAAATTAACATTTGTAGTGTCTTGTTCATTTCCCCCCTACTTACGGTTGTGATTTAGATGGCCACATCCATTAGCTTTCAAAATCAACAATGCTGTAGAAACTGAGTTTCGAGTAAATGTTATCACCTTATACACATTACAGTCGAGATATTTCCCACATTTAATAAAACATGTATTGCGCGTAGTCCTCATTTAGTTCCTTTTCTCTCAAGTCTTCCGGAATACAGTCCTTCCATCTTATCTTTGGTCTTCCTCTATTTCGTCTATTTTCTATTACTATATATACTTCATCTCTCCTCATGATATGTTCAAACCAATGTAATCGTCTCTCTTGTATCTGTCTAGAAACTTCTATCACTCGAGCCATTTCCCTTATTCTTTCATTCCTTCTTCTAGCCAATATAGTAGCTGTTTCCATGGTTATAGCATAGCTGGCTTATTTATAAGATTTAATTTCTTTATAATTCTTTAACTCTATATCCATTGAATGTGAAATATAAAATGTAATCAATTCGTATAGATAATAGAATATTCTTTAATATTTATTTATATGATGTTATATGTCAAACTGCGTTTTGTTTCGAGAAAAACTGTTAAAATTTCAAATGAGGGTACTTTCGGTTGACCAGTTATAACCAAAATCTAATTAAGTCTGTATATGGATGTAAAGAAGGGGAATACGTAAAAATTATAATTTTTAGATTTCTAGAATTGAAGAAATCGCGGCCGAAATTATAGTCACACTCACACACCAACACACACGCACACACGCTCACACACATACAGACATCATCGTAAAAATAACAAAATCGTCGTATTGTAGGGACCTTAAAACGTGCTTATTCATTGAAAACTCACCATCGAATTTTTTGACCAAAGACAATACCTTTCTTACCTAGAGGTGACGGAAGTGATAAAGTACATACTATTTTACAAAATATGATGATCTTGAACATAAACAAGCCTAACATTGTCAATAATTGTTCTAATGCTAATAGGTACATCATTTATTGGTTCTTCATAAACTTTTGTTTAATAGCATCCAATACAAAAAGTCCAGGAGTGTTAAAAAAGTAGAACGTGTCTGCAATGATACAAGTCCTGCCCGACCAACCGAGCGTCTATGAAAATGGTGGTCGAATCATTCCTTATATACTAGCCTCAGCGTAATATGATTCGCAAATATCTTATTGAAACCAAGAATTCCGTTGCCCCTCTAATAGTAATCATTTCATTGTTCAAAACGTTCATAAACTCTTCCATATTTAACCGTAGAGGTAATAGCTATTTGTGTATTAAGAGCGCAAAATAGGACATTGTCGATTGAGAGGTTATTGCCGCGCGACGCAGGAGCGCGGCATTCTCTCGAAATGTCCATTTGCGCTCGAAACACACACAAGATTTTTTCTACAGTCGCTACCATAACAAAAAATAATAAAATGTACACTTTGTACTTACACTACTACTCAATTAATAAGGATTAATATAAAGAAAAAACGTCTTTTATATTTAATTTTAATTTATTGTTATTTCCTATTCTTCTTGACCTATTGCTTCAATTTAATCTAAACATTTTATACTTTCGTTTTTGTAAATGAATGCCCTATTTTATTTTCACAATAGTACAGTATTTTTTTTGGTTATGTAATATACCGACAGAGCACTTATATGTCAGATTGATTTGTAAAGGTGGTAAATGTGCCACTACAGTGCCATTAGTTCCTGGCTAAACGTTTCCATTAAAAATGTAGACATTTCTCAACATTGTATAGTTAGAAATTTGGACAGCGAGCGTTTTTTCTACTTTGTCGCGCTAGAGCGGCAAAGTGACATTTTGCGTTGACAAAAGAGAGCGCAAATGGCTACTTTCTATGTAGACTGTAGAAAAAATAATGTACCAATTAAATAGTTATCAATTATTATTCCCATTTCCACATTACATTGAAAACTATATTGATCGTGTTCGTGCAGCAATTGCATCATTAATGAATATATGGCAAGCTTGTTTACGTGTTCAAGATCACAACAAATTATGTAAAATATTATGTAGTTTATCATTTTACAGTAGACACTTTTAAAATACTACGAATATAATATAGTATTAGTGAAAATAAACTGTCAAAAGACACAATTAACTACTAGTAGTATAAGAATAATTTCAAAGTTCTAAAATGTTTCAACCTTGTGTCAAATTTACACTTGAATTCTGTCATCGTAAAATTCATCACTTAAAATAGAATAAAATTCCAGCGCGTAGAAAATATTTAGTGTTGATTGAAAGATTCCATCCCTCTATTTATATTCCGTGATCCTACATTCGTTGTAAAGTTGGAGAGAATTTTATCCCTAAAGCCTAGGCAACAGAGTTAATGAATCCAGCTGCACCTAATGAATATAAATAGGAACGTGTTGACAACACAACAAAAAGCAGACGTAAATTCATAATTCATTTTTCACAAAACAAATTTAGAAAATAGACGGACGCGTAAAAACCCTCGCTGCTGTCACGAGCAGTTATCCTGTGAGTTGCGATGTGTGACTGCAACTGTAATAATAGTTCAACCAGGCCAGGATTTATTTTAAACATGGCGCTATGTCATTAATAATGTCAGAGTACATGCTTCTGTCTCCCCACAGTGACATTATCTTACAATTATCTCTTAATTACTTTAATCATTTACCATTCATATATCACGCAGTTGCTTAAGTATCTTTCATCGAATCTGTCGCGCTTAAGTTAATATTTCATTCGCGAGTACGTAAAGGAAAGAGCTGAAAGAAATATTTTATTATTTATTTTTACTTACTTATAAACCGGCATTTTATGCACTAAAATGTCGACACTAAAGTAATAACATGTGTAACATAAGTTTTCGAAAAAAATTGACGCTACTGTGGTTTAAGGAAAGTAGAAGCTGCATATTACTTCAAAAATTAACATAGCTTAAGCTTTAAAATTTATATTTAATAAAGAGTTAGTGGCCCGTATATACGACGAAGTTTAGTTCTGCCTTGCCCCATGTGTCTTTGACGGGTTTTAAAATTTATTTTGCGCCTTAATTGTTTTCATTTTGGACCTCTAATATTATTTTATCTGAAAACTTTGCTCTCACTTTAAATTCTATATTGAAAATTTATGGGCGTTACAAGAATCTGTAGAGGGCCCGAAATGAAAATATTTAAGGAGAAGGATTTTTCAAAAGGTAACAAAATAAATTTTAAAACTTGCCAAACGGGCAACTAACTCTATATTAAACATGAATGTTAAAGCTTAAACTAATATTAATTATTGTATTAATAAGCAGATTCAATATACTCTCCTTGAACTACAGTATCGTCCATTTATTTTTTTCCGAAAACATATGTTACATATATTACTTTAATTTTGAGGAAAAATATCACAAATAACGTAAAAGTAAATATAAATCTTAACAACCAGCAAAATTTACTTTGATAACTAAATATATTAAATACAAAGGTCACGCTAGAATTACTGAGAATAAAATAAGGGACATGGATCATATTTTATTGCACACTTTTTGGATACTTAAAAACTGCCAAAACTGTCAAACTTATTACTAAGGAGCTAAAACACTGCGAAATTAATTTCAGGCTGCCTTAAAAACTGTCTGAAATGTCAATTTATAAATGATGATTCGAAAATGCCGTAAAATTGTATATACAGTCTTCATGTAAATATTAAAATTGTTTAGTAAATTTTTAAACAACATCTACCCAGCATACCTATAATATGTATTATTATAGATAAAAGTATGTATAATTTAAAATTTTATACTTTTAAAAAATTAATAATAATTCATTTATTTGAGTGCCAACTTTTTACAAGCACTGGCAAAGACATGTTATAATTTGTTTATTAGCTCACTTGATAGATGACGTGAACTTGTACTTGTTTGACGTATCTTTCAACTGTTTTTTTATTCAGTATTAATTTCGTATTGTAGATCTGTGTATGTGATTATTAGTCTTTTTGTGAACTATCTAATTCGTTTATAAATAGTTCAACGATCTTCATGTTGTAAGTATTAATAATCATTCTTCTTCGTTACTTTTATAAAACATACATTTATTATGACAAAACAAGTTATTAGTATTAGAGTATTAGGTTATGTTCACATTTTCATGTAGGTAGAAGTTATTTCATTAATATTTAATATTATATGACAATATGCAGATATTATTAAAAAAAATCTGTTGTGGCCAGCACAATACCTCTCGCCACTTCCTTTTTTTGGTTACATAAGTATAGGGCGCGAACGGTAATGTTACATTTTTGGGCTTGACAAGCAAATGTGTGGGCCCGTTTCAGAATGATAATTAGTAATTATGTACATAGATGTCAAATGTTAGAATTTTTCATTAAAAATTTCAAGATTTTCTAAATTTACGTAGTTAATTTATCACCAGGAGTTTAAAGTTTACCTGTATGCCTTAGATATTTAACATTTAATTCTGCTCCACATGGAATTGGAAAATCACTAAATTTAGAATGAGAAATTATGATATTTGACATCTATATACATAATTACTAGCTATCATTCTGACATGGGCCCCCATATCTGCTTGTCAAGGCCAACAAAATCATATGACTGCTCGCTCCCTATTGTATTTAACATTTCTTGTATACCTACACTCTACACCAAAAATTCAACTTACGCATATATCTATTCCATATATATTTAGATTGTTTATTTTAAATTCATTTTTGATGAAGAAATTTTGTCCTCTTCTAATTTTTCGAAATGTTTCCAATTCTATTAATACATTAAGAAATAATATAATGTATGTACTTCCCAGAAAAAGTCTTCAGTAATGTCTTCGGATTTCTGACACTGACATTATCTGTCAGTTACAAACAAATTAAATTTTCAACTATTTTCCATGGCCATTCTTTCGGCTGTAAAATTTATTATAACAGATTATTTTACATACTATATTTCTTCTATCTCTAAATCTATAGAATATATTGTAAAATATTTAAATGTATCAGAAAGAGAATTTATTTTTCTTTAATATTATCAAGAAAAAATTTCAAAAAATATTATTTAAAAGATTTTTTTCAAGAATCTTCTACTTCCGGTTGTCCAATTGTTACCAAAACCTTTTCAGATCTTCCCATGAATGTCCGATTGGGAAATACGTAGTTAAAAAAATTTAAAGTCTTATAGTTTTTGAGTAACCGTCCTTCCAACATCCCACACACACACACACATACACACACACATCCACACACACACACACACACACACACACACACACACACACACACACACACACAGACATCATCGTAAAAATGATAAAATCGGATTGTAGGGACCTTAAAACGTGCTTATTCAATAAAATCTGGATATGCGATTTTTAGCATGAATGCAATACCTCTCTTAGCGAGAGGTAAAAATACATTGTCACAAAACATTGCTATACTAACAAACAATATTGTTAATAAAATAATATATATATGCAGTTATTTATTAATAATTAATATGAAGTCAAACTTCCTCATGTATATATTTATATTTGTTTTCATTTAGTCCAAAAATATCAGTTACGCTATTTTTTTTAAGTGATTCCCGTACATACTCTCTCGATCAGTAATGAGTTCCTGTGACTTGTCGTGGGTGACTGGCAGCTAGAAATGTATAAAAAGCACTATTACTGTATTTATTAATTTCCTCAATTTATTATATTGAAGTTAGTCATTCTGTCTTCCAAAAGGATAATTAATGACTGCAATTGTTTTTAATGGCATTTGTTTCTCAAGAAGGAAATGTGTCGTACATTATATGCTCTCTTTTAATCACTTCAAGGTTAAAATGTGATATCATTTGAGTTTTGCGTTTCAACATTCAAAATACAGGTAACAAGAGTAAAGTACATTTTATATGATTTATGAAACAGCAACGTTCATAAAATGTATGATAAAAATATGATCATAAAACTTTTTATTAATTACTTCTCAGCGCGGGAAATAAAAATCTATTCCGATATCTCTCATATCAAAATCTTTCAATTTCTGTATGTATGGGTATAATATACTATTTCATTTTAGTGGTACCTATATGCATTCTTCTTCATTAATTTCTTTCTTTTCTTTTTATTTTCAAAGACACAGTAGTACAATGTGTATAGAAAAAATCTGATGTGGCCAGCACATAACCTCTCGCCGTATATTTTACCTGGCTGTATGCATAAAGCAAAGAATATTTTTATAAATACAAATAATAATAGATTTATCTATGACGTATAAACTTCTTTATTATTCAATAATAGCATGTCTCAACATGAAGATATTTTACCATAAATTATGTTACAATAAATTACAAAGTAGAGTTTACCATATATAAATATTAGGCTGGTAACAGCAATTTTCAATTTGAACAACTTTGTTTACTTTCTCTTCATATTCTTCTAGTAAAAACATTAATTTTGGGCGGTCTAAAATGTATATATGGATTGTGCATCTATTCTTACATATCTTCTTTTACATTTTATTTTTTCATACATGTTATATCTAAATAACACTAATTCCCTTTAATAAAGTGACGGATAGATTGCACTCCGATTATTCTTATATCGATGTGTAATTTTGTCAATATTTACAACTTACTTGAGAAGAATTTGATAGCTTTTTCGCAATTCAAAGTTACTCTAGTCTATAGTACTGGTGTACATTGTCCCATAATGTTTGAAACAAATTTTAGTCCTTCAACCTAGACTTGTCATCTCCATAATAGTCACAGATCAAGCATTAAGGGATTCTCCAAGTACATTTTTCTTTCATTACTCATTATTTCTGACACTGACATTTATCTGTCAGTTACAAATAATTTAAATTATCAACTATTTTTCATGGCATTCTTTCGGCTGTCAAATTTATTACAACAGATTATTTTATATATTATACTTCTTTTATCTCTAAATCTATGGAATATATAATAAAATATTTAAATGTATCAGATAGAGAATTTAATTTTCTTTAATATTACCACGAAAAATTTTCAAAAAATAATATTTAGAAGATTTTTTTTCATGAATCTTCTACTTCCGGTTGTCCAATTGTTACCAAAATCTTTTCAGATCTTCCCATGAATGTCCGATTGGGAAATACGTTGTTAAACAAATTTTAAGTCTTATAGTTTTTGAGTAACCGTCCTTCCAACATCCCACACACACACATCCACACACACACACACACAGACATCATCGTAAAAATGTTAAAATCGGATTGTAGGGACCTTAAAACGTGCTTATTCAATAAAATCTGGATATGCGATTTTTAGCATGAATCCAATACCTCTCTTAGCGAGAGGTAAAAAGTCAGTATATACAAAGAGAATAAATGAGTACTATATTATTTTTTACATTGAATTGATAAAATTATAAAAGCAGTGTTCAATCAAAAACATTTTAAGATGTTTTTACCTCTCGCTAAGAGAGGTATTGGATTCATGCTAAAAATCGCATATCCAGATTTTATTGAATAAGCACGTTTTAAGGTCCCTACAATCCGATTTTAACATTTTTACGATGATGTCTGTGTGTGTGTGTGTGTGTGTGTGTGTGTGTGTGTGTGTGGATGTGTGTGTGTGGGATGTTGGAAGGACGGTTACTCAAAAACTATAAGACTTAAAATTTGTTTAACAACGTATTTCCCAATCGGACATTCATGGGAAGATCTGAAAAGGTTTTGGTAATAATTGGACAACCGGAAGTAGAAGATTCTTGAAAAAAAATCTTCTAAATATTATTTTTTGAAAATTTTTCGTGGTAATATTAAAGAAAATTAAATTCTCTATCTGATACATTTAAATATTTTATTATATATTCCATAGATTTAGAGATAAAAGAAGTATAATATATAAAATAATCTGTTGTAATAAATTTGACAGCCGAAAGAATGCCATGAAAAATAGTTGATAATTTAAATTATTTGTAACTGACAGATAAATGTCAGTGTCAGAAATAATGAGTAATGAATTAAAAATGTACTTGGAGAATCCCTTAGTTCTTGATCTGTGACTATTATGGAGATGACAAGTCTAGGTTGAAGGACTTAAATTTGTTTCAAACCAAATGGGATAATGTACACCAGTACACTAGTACCACTAGAGTAACTTTGAATTGCGAAAAAACTATCAAATTCTTCTCAAGTAAGTTGTAAATATTGACAAAATTACACATCGATATAAGAATAATCGGAGTGCAATCTATCCGTCACTTTATTAAAGGGAATTAGTGTTATTTAGATATAACATGTATGAAAAAATAAAATGTAAAAGAAGATATGTAAGAATAGATGCACAATCCATATATACATTTTAGACCGCCCAAAATTAATGCTTTTACTAGAAGAATATGAAGAGAAAGTAAACAACGTTGTTCGAATTGAAAATTGCAGTTACCAGCCTAATATTTATATATGGTAAACTCTACTTTGTAATTTATTGTAACATAATTTATGGTAAAATATCTTCATGTTGAGACATGCTATTATTGAATAATAAAGAAGTTTATACGTCATAGATTTATATGAATATATTATTTGTATTTATAAAAATATTCTTTGCTTTATGCATACAGCCAGGTAAAATATACGGCGAGAGGTTATGTGCTGGCCACATCAGATTTTTTAAAGGTTGTAATATTATTTACGTTTTTAATATTAGGAGGCAAGCAGATGTAGATGTGCAATCTAAATGTATAGGGCGCATGTTCTTCAATTTGGGTTCTAGTTAATGGCGTCCAAAAGCCATTTTTAGTTCTTGTATTGAACTGGTGGTAATTTTTGTTTAACATAAATTTTTCTTTATTTTTAAGTACCAAAATACATAAATCGAGAATGAAAAGACATGAGAGTGGGAGAATGTGCAATTTTTTAAATAATTCTCTGCAGCTACTCCGGCGATTTGCACTAGCCAGACATCTTACTATTCTTTTTTATGCTACAAAAACTTCATTACTTGTGGAGGAATTTCCCCAAAAACAAATACTGTATCTGATTCTTGACTCGACGACAGCATAGTAGTACATAATTAATTGCCGTTCGTTTAAGAAGCATCGTAAATGTCTAATTTGATAGCAATAACTATATAGGTGGGCAATGATTTCTTTACATTTAGATTTCCAATCAAGATTTTCATCCATCGTTAAACCTAAAGTTTTAATATTGTTAGTTTGATGTAAAGATGTTTTTCAGAAATATATATATATATATATATATATATATATATATATATATATATATATCAAGTTTTTGAATATCTCTATTTTGATAATTATGAAAATGAATGAACATAGTTTTAATTTTGTTTAGAAATAGAGAATTGTCATTGCACCATTGTGAGATGCTTTGTAGACAATTTTTACACTTAAGCTGTAGTTTTTCGTTATCCTTATCCGAGATTAGAACTAAGGGATCATCAGCGTACCATACGAGATTTAAATCATTTGTATACAGTATGAATAGAATTGGAGCAAGAACTGCTCCTTGGGGAACGCCTACGTTCGTAGTGAGATAATCGGAAGAAAAGGTTTTAGTTTTATTTGTGCAAGTATGCCCGACTGACACAAATTGCCGCCTATTTGTGACGTTACTTATTAATAAATATAAAACCATCTACAAAACATCAAATTTGTATGTAGAGCGATTAAACAAAGATATTAATATTTAATGATTATACAAAAGTATTAATGTTTAATGAATTCAGAAAACTAGTTTCTATATACAGAATATATACCCTTCAAAATCATCCAACTATGAAGTGAATCCCAAAAGTCCCAGTATAGAAACTGATTATAAAGACAGTTTACAGTGAATAGCCTACACTCCTATCCGGTGCATACAACGCAGCACTTGTAATTTCACCTCACACACTCACAAGTCGTGTGTTGCAATTTCCCGAACTGTGTACCACCCTAAAGCCAACAACAGCGCGGCATTATCACGGTTCCGCGCAACTTCACCCGCAAACACGGACGCTAGCTATTCAAGCTGAATCTGACGCTGAAGTGAGAACTGGGATGCTTCATTCCTACAAAGCGGAATTGTTATTGTGAGGTTAGTTTGCACCTACCGGAAAGATGCTAGGTTACGGAGGCTAAGTGGAGTTGCTTGTGACAAGTAATTGATAGTTTTAACTGTCGAGAGGAAATGAAATTTCTAACTTGGATTAAAATAAACGTAATTGTATCGTATTCAAACTGTATTTGAGAGAGAAAACCGGAATACTTGTCATTGGAATTCAAATTAGATATTATTTTAAAATATGCATATTCCAATATAAAATATTTTTTATTATACCTGCATCATAATCATTAATTAGCGTACTAAAAAGCCTGCATAATCTCAAGTTTAAAACACTCCGTTGTAGATAAATTTATATAAGTATATATACCTAGTTTTGAATTTTGAATGCTTTTACTGTAATATATATTTTTATAATAATAAAATAACAGTAGTATCTTATATACCCTCATATAAACTAAGCAAACGATACTACTGAATTTGTGTGTGTGTGATGATCGTTTCGGCTTCGATAACTGCGCAATACTATAAATTCAAATATAATTTTTTCGTTTTCCTCATTCTTAGATACAAATAAAGACTTGATTAGATTTTGGTTGCAACTAAACAACCGAAAGGTCTTTAATTTGTAGCTCGTAACTGGTTTTCTTAAAAAAACACAGTTAAATGTCATTTTTGACATTTAATGCTATTATGAATATTAAAGAATATTTTATTCTCTATTTGATTGCATTACTTTCTTTATATTCAATGTATTTAGAGTTAAAAAATTAAAAGAAACTAATTTTCATAAACCTTGTAATTGTAATATTAACTGCGTCACCATTGAAACAGTTTCAATCATTCAATATTAATAATTGTCATGTACAATTTACATAATATGTTTTGTGGAATATTTTTATTGAAAATGCAAAAAACTTTTTGCGTGGAATTTATATAATACGTACATAGAAATGACAATACCTTCTTTACCTAAAGGTGACGGAAGGTAAAAATAAATGAACATATATAACACATAACTTCAGATAATTGCTACTACAAAAGCCATTAAAAAAATTTACTTGAGTTATATAAAAACAATGAAATTTGACATTATTAAAACACAAAAAAAAAAATTACTTGAGCCATGCAAAATTATATTTCTGCTCTTTCATTTACTACTTCTCCGCATAGGTCGGCAGTTTGCTAACAAACATGTCGCCCCATGTTCGGCGATCCTTGCGTTTAAGCCACGCATGTGTATCTAGAATAATTTTGAAAATACTTGCGATGTTATTATTGTACCCTGTTACTTTTGTCCCCGGTCTACCCTATATGAGTGTGGCTTGAAAATCCAAAACTGGATAATATTGCGTGAAGTGTTCCAAGGGCAATATATTAAAAATTATCAAACCATTTGAAAACCAAATTTCAACAGAAACGTGCATTCTGGAGTTATAGCTCCAAATTTGATAAAGTTAGGATTCCAACTTCTGCGTCTCCCTACACTCTAGATTTGTCTCCTTCGGAATATTATTTGGTCCCCAGTATGAAAATCTGTTGTGGTCAGCACAATACCTTCCGTCAATCCTGTGTATTTTGTATAAATTCCATACATAAATTTTCTTGCAAAAGATTCTAATTTTCCAGTAAAATTATTTCATAAACACACTATGTAAATTGCACTGGACACTAACATCTTCTTCTTCTTTAGCTTTCCCCAGGGGTCACTATTTTTTATTTTCTTATTCCACTCATTTCTGTTTTACGTGTCGTTCTCATTCAGTTCCTTTTCTCTCAAGTCTTCCGTAATACAGTCCTTCCATCTTATCTTTGGCCTTCCTCTGTTTCTTCAACCTTCTATTACTAAGCTATTCAGTCTTCATCCAATATATTCTTCATTTCTCCTCATGACATTTTCAAATCACTGTAACCATCTCGCTTGTATCTTTCTAGAAACATTTCCTTACCGTATATTTCCGTGTCTTCCCCAACATCTACTTCAACATCCACATCTCTGCCACTTTAATTTACTATTTATTGATACTTACATCTGTCAATTTAAATTATATGAATATATTAGTAGTTTCCATGTTTAGCATAGCTGGCTGATTTATAAAATTTAATTTCTTTAAAATTCTTTAGAATATGAAGTATAAAATGCAAAAATAATATATTCTTTAAGTTATAATAAAGTTAAATCTCAATAAATCAAATTTAATTGTTAAATCTTCAAATGAGGCTACTTCCGGTTCACCAATTATAACCAAAATCTAATCAGTTGTTCTTCTGGATGTAAACATGAGGAATACAAAAAATATATAATTTTTGGAATCGTGGTATTGAAGTTATACGATCCGAAACTTTCGTCACACACACACAGACACACACACACACACAAACACACACACACACACACACACACACACACACACACACACACACACACACACACACACACACACATACATACATACATACATACATACATACATATACATACATATATACATACATCATCGTAAAAATGGTAAAATCGTATTATAGGGACGCTAAAGCATGCTTATTCATATGCTTATTGAATTTTTTGACCAAAGACAATACCTTCCTTACGGAAGGTAAAAAAAATGGCTGGCGGGAAGGGGATTTTATTCAAATAAAGAGATAATTGCGGGAATGAATGTTTATTTTGCAGAATTAGACCCATCATATTATTCGGAAGAGATCAACAACCTGGAGCGAAGTTCGACGAAGTTCCTGAAAGCGGAGTTTTCAAACCATCCTCATATGTCTCAAATATACGTACTTTTATATACAGAACACTTTAATGAAAGGCATAGCGCGCTAAATTCCATCTCACTTGGTTTTATGCTCGGGTACTTATATGAAATGTAATAACACAGAAATGCAAACAACAATTTAATGAAGCTAGCACAAACACATCACAAATCCATTTGATAATTCCTTAACGCGATAACATATCGTTTTCAGCATGGAGATTCTATTTGTTTACCTCGCATAGCTACGCAGGACCGTAACATCGATTTTGAAATATTCGAATTCTTTTCGAAATGGTAAACAGCACGCCATCATTGCAAATTGCGTGCAGCCTCATAAGTGTCCAATTCAAGGAGGATCTGAAATATTTGAAATAATTACGTAACTAGTAGGTAGATACTATTAACTGCCTATCTAAAAATAATCCGACCTTCGGCTGGGAAAAATATGGGAAGTAATTAAATTATTCGCCATTTAAATATTTGGTTAGCAAGAACTATAGGCGCTCTCCTTTTACATACGGGTGTAGCACTATTCAGCACTTATCTCCCCCAATCGTTGTTCTTTTTAAATATAGTAGACTACTCTTATCTACCCAGTTACCTTGTCCCTGCCCCCGCAAAGCACCAAGAAAATTATCGAGTGAACTGATCACGCTTGCATATTTTTACACGTGTTTGTTTCTGTTATTTGATTTTGACGTTTTGTTAGATTAGCGGTTTTTTATTTATTAATTACTAATCCCCATTAATGTAAAACACGAGATAAAACAAAAATAACTTGTCAAAATCAATCGATAAACTAGAAGTATTTTTTGTTCCTTCCTCACCATTTTTTTGTGCATGTAAAAGGAAAGCACTTTAGTAGCAAAAATAAATGGCTCAATATGTGGTTAGATTAGGTTAGGTTTGGGTTTGGTTAGGTTATATTTGTCGGCAGAAAACATTTTAGAGCTTATCAAAACCTCAATATTATGCTGACCGTTTAAATGACAGCCAAAAAATATTGCGTACCTGACAGGGTTGGGACTTTAATCTTCTTCAAAGCAGGCCCCTTGCGCTTCCACACATTTAGTGCACCGATCCTTCTACTGCTGGAAACACCTTTGGAAATCTACTTTCGGAATAGTTAGCAGCTCCGCCGTCGCGTTCCGTATTATCTCTTCTCTACTCCCAAAACAAGATCCTTTCAGGGTCCTCTTTAATTTCACTATGTCACAAAGAGCCATATCTAGAGAATATGGAGCTTGGGGAACTACTAGAATTTCATTTTTCGCTAAGAAAGTCTGGATCAGGTGCGTTGATTGAGCTGGAGCATTGTCATGATGCAACTGCCAGTCTTCCGCTGTCCAGAGGTCTGATCTTTGTGTAGAACTGTTTGTCCTTCCAGTGCGTATTCATGATATCCAATTCCACGGCTATCTAAGAATATTGTCATCATCACCTTGATTTTGTTTCGCATGTGTCGCACTTTTTTCGCCTTGGGGACGAAGAATGCTTCCAGTGCGATGACTATGTTACGGGTTATACCCGTACATGAATTGTTTTAGTTTGGTCACGAAGCTTTAGACAAAAATTGATGCAGCATCTTTACCCAAAACATTCATTCTTTTCGAATGAATCGGAAATCCAACTAATACTTAGAACAACACCTCACACAGCAACTATCAAACTTCACTGTAGGGTATCTTTATATATAGGGTATGGCCATGGGGCAAGATCACCGCCATAAGCGGGCCAATGTCAAAAATACTGATAATTCATTTCCCTATTTATTTGTAAAAAGTGTGATTTTATATTATACAGGAATATTAAATAATCACACTATGAATCTATAAAGGTAATAAAAATTCATTTATTTAAGAAATACACAATTATTATTATGACACAAATTTAGAGGTTATGTAGAGCATAGGATATAGGTTGTTTTTATCACGTCTAATTTAATAACTGTAGTTATTATTTACATAATAAGTATATATTTTAAACTTACCACTTAAAAATTTGGATGTTTGTGCTTAATATTGGTAATATTTATGTGTTTTCAATATTACCAGTCTTCGTAGTCAGTATCTCGAGAAAATACACAAATAAATAAAATAAAAGTATTACTTACACTTTAAATAAACATTAGAAGTTTATTTAAATGTGTTTTGCATTAAAATAAAACAAATAACCACGAAAATACATAATAATTTGTACAACAACAACGAATATGACAGTGGCCCGCAAATGGCGGACGAAACGCGAGCCACGTCATGGCCATACCCTGAGTATATATTATGTAGGTACCCTACTCAACATTATTTTGCGCGGGAAAATTGAAAGTCGGATTCTTTTTAGATAGGCCTAGTATATTTAGTGCGTGAAATGGGTGTTTTTAATTTGTGAGACTACTACATTTTTGACGAGGCTTGTCAAGTGGTGATATTTTAATGTCGGAATTTACATGAACAAAAGCTATTTCAGACTTTCTCAATGTCCTTAAATTCCTCCGTCCACCTCTGCTCCCGATCTAAACACGTGCAGATAGTGCTTAAATTCGCGCTTACCAACTCACAATGATTTATGTAGAGTTGGCAATTTACACGCTGAACATGTTTACAAACATCTAGAATTGTTTCGCGTTAGCCGGTCTGGGACTGGGACAAGAACTCAGATCCTGAATCGAGAGTAGACCGGCTTGACTGGCATGACTTGACCGCCCATGGGATCTGTCAAGGGTTGAACCCTGAGACCTACGAACAAGGATCGGATAGGGGTTTTAATGTTTAATACTAAGGAAATTTAGTTCGAAGTTTAGTTAATGTAGTATAAAAATGATGATGAGGTGGTGTTGAACTGAATTATTATTGACAGTACGATTTATCCTGTGATGTGTATTGTAACATTCAGGCCTATTCTGTAACTCGTTAATTTTTAACAACTGGTTAAAAAAAATATCGGCTACGTCCTTAATAATTCCTTCATATACTACAAATACATTGTAAAATAAACCATATCAAATTAACAACGTGATTAAAGTTAACAATGTTTTATGCAACTGGGTCTATTTCTGACACAGTATCAGTCAGGGACACTAACAGAAAATAACGCTATTCATACGGCAATGAATCAATCTTAATAAATGAATTTACCGTACAACGAAAGTATTATCAACAAGTATCGTTTAAAATGAAATGTCCTAACTTAGTGTAAACAACAATCGAAACAATATCAATTTTTGAAAGACAAGCGTGTGTTATATCCATCCTTATCGCACACGCTTCTTGTCATTGCAAATGAGAAAGATACATGTGTGCTAATTTGTTAATTCGTTTATGATACAAATGACCTTGATCGGATTTCTTAAAAAAAATAAACTAGTCAGTAGTTGCCGATAAATATAATAGAAAACATTACATTTGTATATTTTATATTAAAATATTTCTTTGTTAACCTATATGTGAAATATATTTGAAAGAATAATATTTTAATTAATAGTGTGATGAATTATCTCGTAAACCCTAGCGAGATCCATTTTAGTCGTAACAAGTTATCTCTTAGCCTGAAGCTATCACAATTCTAATGCATTAAGACAGTGTCTTTACATATCAAAGACAATTTTTATGTTAATCCAAATCTAGAGCTCATAACATATTTAACAGCAAAGATTAGAATAATACAAGAGATAAGCCTTTTACACCGTAGCATTCAACATACATTCATCATCCGAGATCCTAGACCAAACCTGTTTCTTCTGTCGCCGACTTAAAACCAAATTAATAACCTCTTACAATTCAATCAATATTCGTGAAGATAACGCCGGACACTTATCTGACAAACAAGCCTCTCTACTCACATTTGCATCACAATATACCAGAAAAACAATAACCGATAAAATAAAACATGGCTACTTATCACTATATAGAAATTAATTGCTTGCTCTACCATACATGGTATGCAACGAGTACAACAATGCGTTTTTCATCTTGCTATCGGACATATTTTAATTTGCTTAATATAGCTCTAACAAGATTAATTATTAATGAAATAAATAAAGCAAATTAACAAATGTTGACGAACTCAATATTTGCCAGCAATTCGATCAGTGTTTTAACAGCGGAACTTCAAAAATCAGAACGACAAATTTACGTTTATTTGCTTGTTTTACATTGGATGGACATCCTGTTTTAAATATTACTCTGATGTATATTTTGCTGTACAGTGATTATTGTGATAAAAATGAAATAATATGATGTTAAATTTGATTAATTTTATAAAACATTCAATTTTTTGCCTCTTGCTAAGATAGGTATTGGATTCTTGCTAAAAATCACATATCCAAATTTTAATGAATAAGCATGTTTTAAGGTCTTTAGAATCCGATTTTAACATTTTTTACGATGATGTCTCTCTCTCTCTCTGTATATATATATATATATATATATATATATATATATATATATATATATATATATATATGTACGTGTGTGAAAGTGTGTGTGTGTGTGTGTGTGTGTGTGTGTGTGTGGGTGTTGAAAGGACGATTTCTCAAAAAATAGAATACTTAATATCTGTTTAACTATATATTTCTCCATCGGACATTACTGGGAATTTTTAAAATGCCGAAAAAAAATTCCTACGCTGGAATAATTTAAATTTTGCCCAGGATATCTGGCATTATATTCTTCTGCCGCTTCTCTAAAACTTGTGTTCTTATCTCCAACTCCAACTAATAATACTATCTCCACTTTGTCTTCTATTGCCAGTACCATTGTAATAAAATACTTTCGTTAATTGTTGATCAACGATATAATTAATTATGACAGTTTTATTATTATGTCATGAAAACAATTACTGTCATAACCCTCTCACATAAGTATTAAATTACATCTCAACGATAAAAATCGTGCAAAAGAAAATAATTATTTTTAATAAATGAATAACGTTCACACTAATAAATTTAGTTTTGTCGGAAAGAGGACAAAAAATGCAATCCAAATTTATCAAGAAATAGTATAGATTATATTTAACTTTACAAAGGTGATGTCACTTCCGATTATACCGGAAGTTCTACAATTACAATTTTTACACATTTCAATCACAAATATTTCACTGATTAAATCATGTCCTATAAGCAATATGTGTATCGGCAACAATATGTGAGAAAAAATCTGATGTGGGACACCACACGACTTCCTTGTACGATTATTAAACTATACATATTTTTTTAATAACTAAATTACAAAATATTAATTTTAACTTCAAAACAGTAAGATACATAGCGACCATAATCGAACCCGGTTATTTTTAAAGAGAGTTTTGATTACAACAAAGAAATATTTGATTACAACAAAGAATATGACTAATTTCACAATAAAAATATAATATTTGTTATTGTACGAATCATAAAATTGCACGTATTTAACGTAATTTGACATGAACTTTTTTTTTATTTTTTGGTCCTAATCCATAGCAAGCTTTATTACAAAAACAAAAAAGTATATAATATTTAAATTTACATATCTCGCTTATACAAAGGGCTAATTTAATAATACTTGATGTGCTAGACGCAGAAATTAATTCTCTAAAACTTTTATTTGAAACATTTATTTCTAAAATCAAAATAAAATCATTTTATTCAAGAAAAACTGTTAACAACTTCAAGTAATGTACCACTTCCGGTTAACCTATTTTAACCAAAATCTATTATGTTATTTCGATTGACATAAAAGTCTTGTATACCAAATTTGATTATTTTGGATTATATTTTAAAACAGTTTTTCATTAAAATCTATTATAGGCTCCATGTAAAGTGCCACTTCTGGAAATTGTGTAATAACCAGAAAGGGAGGTGCACAACTAGATGTTATAGGAGTCCTAAATACAAAATTTCAACTTTCTACGGCTTACCGTTTTTGAGTTATGCGAGATACGTACGTACGTACAGACGTCACGACGAAATTAGTCAAAATGGATTCAGGGATGATCAAAATGGATATTTCCACTGAAATCTGAAAACCGAAATTTTTCGCGATTACAATACTTCCTTTACTTACGTACAAGGAAGTAAAAAAGGATGTGTCCACTTTTTCAAACACACTGTATATACGGTACAGTGACTAAACTAGAACTCTGGGGCCCCTATTCTATGAGAAATATTTTCTACCTGAAATAATGTATGAAAAAATTAAAAGAAAAAAAGCCTAATTTTTACAATATACTGTGACAATAATTATACTCTCTCTTTTGCATAGATATTTTCATTTTTGTAATCAAATTTTCTTTGTTGTAATCAAGCATACTATTTTACTTTGACTCGCAGTATAGGCAAAAATAACAACAAAATATAATGAAGCTGAAAATAATGTTCTGCTGATGACGTAAATCGGTAGATATCGTGGAACTACCATAACTGTACGAATCCATTTATTTATCATAAATTTGACAATTTTCGTTATTAATAAATTTATATCTTTCAAGATGGACTTCTTCCAAAAAAGCATAAGCCTGTTTAACATACTTTTTTATTACCTCTCATGTACACAAAATAAGTTCGTTCTTTTACATTCAGTTTTACAACATCGTACAAAATTCATAAACAAAACATACACATCAGTTTGCTCTTAAATTCGACACAGAATATTCTGTTATATTTGTCAGTGTTGTAAAAAAATAAAAACTGTTTAACTAAGATTTCAAGTAATTGTTAACATTTAGCTATGTTTATAAAAGTGCATAAACAAGCTTAAAACAATTCGTAGAATTTTATAATCTGACATATTAGCAAAATGCCTGTCATAGAATGAGAAATGTGCTGTGTTTGCTGTGTGAAACTTTGTTTTAAAAAACAAGGATTGAAGTGTAAAATATGCAAATTTTTTGCGTTGTTCGCGGAGAAATTTCTTGTTCTTAGCGCTCGTAAGTTAACTGATTAAGGCGCACTTTTTGTTTATTTCTTTGTTTTGCTTGTAGATTAGAAAACTAAAACAATTTCCACATTAAAATGTACATTTTATTTCCGTAAGAGAAAATTAAGTTGGCGAAAAAAAGCTAATGCTTTTAAAACCAGAAAGTTTGTTGAGCGTTTCACGCTCCACGCTCACAAGTTTCTAGGATTTGAAGTTAGTGTTAAAAGAAAAACACATGGAATTAAAAGTAAACACTTTTGGCTTTCAAGCGACGCTGGCGTGAAGCTGAAGATCCTGCACTCGCACTTGTGTACAGTAGTACAGTGCTACCAACTCTCTTCTACAATAACACCGCTGCGATTCTGTTTAGTTTCCTTCAGTGACAACACTCACAACTCGCACTAGTGTAATTATTGTTAACTTTATTAACACTTACTTTTCTCTCTCTCTATAATCGCGTCGGCTTTACTCTCTTCAAAAATAAATATTGTCTTATAATTTCAGTTACGTTGTTTCTATGAAAAAAATATCTTCATACGTAATATAACAAGTGATATGATTATCATCGATGATATTCTCAAGTGAAACCGAACTGCAGATTTCACGAGTCCGAAGGACGAGTTGAAATGTGCTGTTTCGGTTTCACGAGTAATATCTTCGATTATTAATCATATCACGAGCCTATATTTAATGAGAGAATATAATGAACTTTTGCAATCTAACCTAACCTAACTTTTGATATACATATTCATTTTGTATTAAAACATGGTACTTACGAGTTTTATTTAATATTTCGGAGTTTGAATTATTGTTATTATTTATTTTTATACTCAAAATTAACTGTCAATGTCATAAATAAAGAAAACAAATCCCTTAGTAACGACTATAAATACGGTGTTTATTTCTTTGTTTTTTTATCATCGCTGTGATAAACGCGTAGCTAGGAAGATTCTGAATGTTGATTGGCGGAAAATATATCACGTGACTAAGGAATTATATTCTCTAACAAATAATTTTGATATTTATTTTTGCCATATGGAGTCTCGTGACCGCAGGCCTGAGTGTCTGGTCGCGAATCTGGGGAACCGGGTTTGATCCCGACCAATGCTAAATATTTCGAATTTTAAACGGCACAAAATTGACCCCCGTGGTGCACTCTCCACGCCAGCAATGAGTGTCCATGAGGTGACGCTTAATACGAGGTGTGTTCAAAAACTATCGCGAATTTTGAATTTTCGCGGGTTACGTATATTCGAATTTCGATCTTTTTGTGGCTTTATGTTGGTACTCATGTCTCTCACTTATGTCGACAAGCTCGGCCATTTTGAATGTTCACTTACTTGTTGACAGCTGCTTTGCTTGCACGTGTTTTGGATCGTCTTCGATTTTTACCTATTGTGCTTATTCGTTAAAAACTGACTACGAGTAGAAATGAAATAACTTCTTTGATAAAAACTTTTTATGACAATGACAAATTTTAAATGAATTATTTTTTTCTACGTTCCGTCGCTTTTAGATAAGAAAGATATTGTCTTGGTCAAAAAATCCATAGTCAGTTCTTAACGAATAAGCACATTAGGTAAAAATCGAAGACGATCCAAAACACGTGCAAGCAAAGCAGCTGTCAACAAGTAAGTGAACATTCAAAATGGCCGAGCTTGTCGACATAAGTGAGAGACATGAGTACCAACATAAAGCCACAAAAAGATCGAAATTCGAATATACGTAACCCGCGAAAATTCAAAATTCGCGATAGTTTTTGAACACACCTCGTACAAATATGTCATCATCATACCGAAATTTGCAGAGTAGCACACCCAGCACCCAACAATGGGTAATATATTGTAACGATATATTTCTTTTTACATTCCATCACCTTTAAATAAGGAACGTATTGTCTGGTCAAAAAATTCGGTCGTGTGTTTTTAATAAATAAGAAGGTTTTGGTGTTCCTAAAATGCGGTTTTACTATTTTTACGATGATGTCTGTGTGGCGAGCAAAATACCTCTCGCCATTTTCATTTTATGTTGCATATGGCGCGAGCAGTTATGTAACTTTGTTGGCCTTGGCAAGCAGATATGGGGGCCCGTATCAGAATGACAGCTAGTAATAATGTACATAAGTGTCAAGTATCATAATTTGTCATTCAAAACATCATGATTTTCCAAATCCATGTGGATTATTTTTCTCGAAAAATTATGACGTATGATAATTATGACATACATGTAAATAACTACTAGCCGTCATTCTGGCACGGATCCTCATATCTGCTTCCCAAGGCCAATAAAGTCACATGACTGTTCGCGCCCTATAGCTATAAGTAACGAATTCAACATTTCTTGTACACACAAATTATTGAAATTGTATTTCTTCTTTTGTTCTATGAGAAATATTGTCCTACTATTCTAATATGTTCAAAATTCTTCAATTTCATTGACGGTATTAGCGGTATTTCTTAAGGATATATCTAATATTAACATACCTATTTTTGAAATACATATATAATTAATAATACAATAATATATATTAAATATACTCGTACCTCCCAGAAAAATCTTCGAATAATGTTAGTAGTAGCTTTTTAACACTGACATTTTGCATTTATCTGTTAATTACAAAAATTTAAATATCTCAACTGTTTTTTGGGCAACGAGATTTATTACAACATATTATTCTATATTATTATATACTATATTTCCGAACCTATACGAGATATAATAAAAAAATTAAATGTGTCAGACTGAGAATTTAATTATCTTTATTATTTGTAGTAATTTTCAAAAAATAATATTTAGAATTTTTTTGTTTAGAAACTACCACTCTTGGTTGTCCAATTGTTACCAGAACCTATTCAACTCTCCCATTACTGTTAGATTGATGAATCCGTAGTTACACAGATCTTTAGTCTTATAGAATTTGAGAAATCATGTCTCCAACAACTTCACACACACGCATCCACATACCCACAGACACACACAGACATCATCGTAAAAATGTTATAATCGGATTCTAGGGACCTTAAAACGTGCTTATTCAGTAAAATCTGGATATGACATTTTTAGCATGAATCCAATACCTCTCTTAGCGAGTGGTAAAAATAGGTTGCCATTTAAAATAAAAAAGTTGTACGCCGTATTTTGAGAACCACTGGTCTAAAATAATTCTTGTTTCGCTCATTTTAATAATCTTATAATATAGAAATTGTTTGCTAATTTAAGCGGCCTCGTAGCTCTTATAGTCGAAACAGCAATAGTGTACCACTTAAAATGAACAGCCTGTACTTGTGAAATTTAGTACGATACTTTTGCATTACTTATTTATCGTCCATAAGATTTTATGAATATGTCACTTTTACATTATATAAGAAGTTTGAAAATATATTGAAAAATTAAAATATGGGGGAGTATTTTTAATTAGTACCGACCACGGAGTCTATTTATGTCCGATACTATACATAAAGTGATTGCAGATAGGGTGAAGTTATTGATGGCAAACAGTGATTAAAGTTAATGGTAATATTTCCCCACAAAAGTTTATAGTTCTAAACGTTAGTTTCCTTTAAAAAAAAACTCCCCCTGTCATTTACAAAATGAAAATAACTGGAATATTTTTTCATTAAAGTTAAGCGTGGTGTAACGCCACTGCCACTGCCACCGCCGCAGATACAAAAAGTTGAAAGTCGGGGTAAAAAATGAAGAACGCTTCCGAGAAATAATTAAGGGGGTCGGTTTGTGAGTGCAGCGTTTGACATGCATTGACAGACGCGCGACAGCGCATTCATTTGTCTAAATTACACAGTGCGTTGTTTTGTTTCATGCGACAACCATTAGTCAAACATGGCCAACTTGGGATCCCGAGTTTTGTTTTGCTAATGTTTTGTAAATTCTCTTTACAAATCAATGATTATTGTATCGTTTTCCTGCAGCGGGTGAGTGTGAGCCGACGATGATAAATGCGGGAAACGGCTTCTTTTTATTATCCAGAAATGATAAATGGAATTAAATGCTCTGGGAATCACGATTATGTGCATTATATCTATAAACTCTAAACTGTAAATAAACTTGCCAACGTCTCACTCTCTTCTTTTTCGTGCGCTCTATTTATTTCTATTATTTTTACATGATAAATGATAGAATTGTTTTCTGGAAGCACAAGAAAAACAATTTAAAATTATTATATTTACTACATGATAAGAGTTTATCAATTTAAGGAAAATATTTTTTGATTTATAGTTTTAGGGACACTGCTAGCGTAATGGATCATTATCATTAACCATTTTATTTTTTAAAATATTTTCTGATTTTCAAAACAGATCTTTTGTTTTATTCATCAGCACATGCGGCAGTCGCTAGCATTTATTTTGCTTGGTCGGTTGGTGACATTTGGCTTGAAATTGTGTTGAAATGAACTAATATAACAAGGTAAAAAAAAACTGATGTGGCCAGCACATTACCTTCCGGCGCTGTATATTATGTACAAATTCCATACATAAATTTTCTATGCAAATTTCACTTCACACTGACATCTTCTTCTTTAGTTTTTGCTTTTCATTAGGGGTCACTATTTTTATTTTCTTCTTCCACTCATTTCTGTTTTGCGTGTCGTCCTCATTCAATTTCTTTTCTATTCATTAAAAAAAATATATATTTCATCACGGCATATTACCCATTGCTGGGTTTGCCAATATATTCTTTATCTTTCCTCATAACATGTTCAAACAATGTAATCGTCTCTCTTGTATCTTCCTAGAAACTTTATCACTCGAGCCATTTCCCTTACCTTTTATTCCTTACCCTATATTACCGTGTCTTCCCCAACATCTATCTCAATATCCTAGTCTCTGCCACATTCATTTTCTTTTCATTGATACTGAGATCAGCATAGCTGGCTGATTTACGAAATTTAATATCTTTATAATATAAGAACATTAAATGCCAATAAATGATATTTAACTGCGTTTTTTCAAGAAAAACTGTTAGAAGTTGCAATTGAGGGTACTTCCGGTGGACCAGTTATAACCAAAATCTAATCACGTCTACATATAAATCTAAACTCGAGGAATACGAAAAAATTATAATTTTTGGAATCGTGGTATTGGAGTTATGCGATCCGAAACGATCGTTACATACACACACACACACACACACACACACACACACACACACACACACACACACACACACACACACACATACACGAAGAAGAATGAATAGCTTAGTAAGAGAAGGTAGAAGAAACTGTGGAAGATCAAGATGGAAGGACTGTATTAAGGAAGACTTGAGAGAAAAGGAACTGAATGAGGATGACACGCAAAACAGAAATGAGTGGAAGATGAAAATGAAAAACAGCGACCTCTAACGAATGAGAAAAGCTAAAGAAGAAGAAGATATCAGTCTCGAATGCAATTTGCATAGTTTGATTGTGAAATAATTTTACTGGAAATATAGGACCTTTTGCAAGAAATCTATATATATATATATATATATATATATATATATATATATATATATATATATATATATATATATATATATATATATATATACATTAAATACACAACTTCTTCTGATAGTTGGTTAATTTTTTTTAGGACATTTTTTTCTGTCAGCGTCACTTTAAAATCAAGTAGCTTTTTTTCGGTAGAAAAATTTTTCACAAAACAATATTTTTATTATTAATAGAAGGTACTCATGTTCAAGAAAATGATTTTATTAGAAAGTAGAACCCTTCAGGTGCATACAATAAAAAAGAAAAAGAGAAACAAACGTCTCGTAATAAAAATAATAATAATTCTATTGGACGCCTTGCCGTTTTTAGGAGAAACTACAAAAGTTGCAATAACTTTTGAACCATCAACAATTGCATTACAATATATATCGTTATTTTGATTGGAAATGATCTCCTCTATCACCCCATTTAGTTTGATCGTCGAGTTCTGGGACACCCTGTATATATCAGACTATCCTCCCGCTGTTCTCCCGACGGTAGCCCATACCCTTCTAGAACTCTCGGACGCGACAGTGACCTGCATACAAAAGAATTAGGACACGGCGTAATTAACATGTCTCAACTCGTCGGGGATTGCATCATCGCTCTGGTACATTCTTTCGAAGGGATTACGTCATTGTTCGTGAACATGCTATCAGTAGCGGCGCAAGCATACTTTCCTCTCAGGGGCGCACGTCACAATATCTATATATATATATATATATATATATATATATATATATATATATATATATATATATAATATACAGGATAGACAGAAGGTATTGTGCTGGCCACATCAGATTTATTTTTACTCACATTGAATATATTAGTTTTCTTTGCCCTTAACAACATATTAATCACAAGCTGCTGAAGCTGACCGCTCTTATTCTGTAAAAATAACCTAAAAGTGATTTGTTTTATAAACTTTTAATGCAATGTTTATGAAATTTAGTGTATTGGGTATATTTGATTATCATTGTTACACAGCACAGATGTAACCCAGTCCAATGAAACAGGCTTTACATATATTCATTGTGTATAAAAGTGTGATAGATGCGACCGAATACAATCAAATGCTTGTTACATTAGTATTTTTATGACCTTCACATTAGTTGACTGGTAGATTAAAACCGAGTTATTTCGTATTTTTATTAGTTTTCAAGTACCATACAAAAAAGTTCGCATCATTGTCAGCTCTTTTAATTTCACATGAAAGACATGCATTGTTATACTCAATACATATTGTGAGTGATGCCCACATTTTATTTTGAATGTGTCCGCCTTCTTAGAATATTGCTGCTTAAAATACTTATCCGAATTTAACATTGGAAGACCACCCAACTGATCTATTGTTTTAACAACATTTCTTAATCGGTTTTAAACTTTTCCTACACATATAGAAAACAATGAGACGACCCACATACTACTCCAATCGATAGCTATTTACGTGCTATTTTGAATAAAATCTGATTTGGTTTTATTGTTTCAGGTGAGTCTGCAGTTCTGCCATTATGCTACACAATCAAGAAAGGGCTTAACGTAAAAGGTACTGAATACATTATAATTTTTGTCATGCATTTTTAATAATCACTTTATTTGTAAGGAAATATTCTACTAGTTCTATATTTATTTATTTTTAAAACTATTTCTAGCTTAAATCACGAATGTTAAATTTTAAAGAGTTTTACATTTTGCGTAAGAGAGATATACAAGGTGTTAAAAAAAAGAGTAAAATATGTCAGAGTAAAAAGCTGAATCAACAAAGGTCTAATCATCAAATGTTTCGAACAAAATTTTTGTCTGTCAGTAAATAGACTATAAAAAAACAATAAAATTTTATATGAAACATTTTTCTCAATTTCTAAAAACGTCATGTTAAAATTCGAATTAGTAAGCGAGCTATGAATTTTTGAATGTTTGAAATTATTTATGACTTCATAGTCCCGAGTAGGTTATGCTTCTCAAACAGTTATTTTTATGCGTATCTACATTGTCTGCATTAGGCATATATTGTCTTTATTTTTATTAAATCTTCTTTGTCAAATTAATTACAACTCAATACAGAAATAAAGAAAAATGTTTAAAATAAATAAAATGTTTGAAATAAAAAAAAAAAAACAAACTATTTCATGATATATTTTAAGAATATCATTAGAATGACGGATGACAGTGGTGTTGCTATAGTTCTGAATTAAAACAAAAATAACGAATAGTAGGTCCAGTTCGCCCGAATTCATCCGGAATTTTAGGATAATAATAATTAAGGATTTTTATTACAACGAATTAATATTTCATCATTTTCATTTTATAATTCTTTTTACTATTTCTTTGCAATAGTTGAATACACCATTATTTGATTTAAAAAATCTGATGTGGCCAGCACATTTACCTTCCGTGAATCCTGTGTATTATGTACAAATTCCATACACAAATTTTCTTGCAAAAGATCCTATACTTCCAATAAAATTATTTCTTAAACAAACTATGCAAATTGCATTTGACACTGACATCTTCTTCTCATTTAGCTTTTCCCATTCGTTAAGGGTCACTATTTTTATTTTCTTCTTCCATCATTTCAGTTTTGCGTGTCGTCCTCATTCAGTTCCATTTCTCTTAAGTTTCCGCATGCAATTCAAACTTTATCACTCGAACCATCTCCCTTATCCTATCATTCCTTACCCTATCTTTCCGTGTCTTTTCCATCATCTATCTCAACATCCTCACCTCTGCCACATTAATTTTTATTTCATTGACACTGACATCTGTCAATTTGAATTATCTGAATATATTAGCAGTTTCCATGATTGGCATAGCTGGCTGATTTATGTAATTTAATATCTCTATAATTCTTTAACTCTATATCTATTGAATACGAATTATAAAATGCAATCAAATCGTATAGAGAATAATATATTCTTTGAAATTCATAATAACATTAAATGCCAATAAATGATATTTAACTGGGTTTTTTCAAGAAAAATTGTTAGAAGTTGCAAATGAGGGTACTTCCGGTGGACCAATTATAACCAAAATCTAATCACGTCTGCATATGGGTCTAAACTGGAGGAACACGAAAAAATTATAATTTTTAGAGTCGTGGTATTGTATACACAAACACCCACACGCTCACACATATACATACAGACATCATCGTAAAAATAGTAAATTCGTATTCTAGGAACCCCAAAACGTGCTTATTCCTTAGAAACTTAATATCTCTAAACGGTAAATAAAAATCTGTTGTGGCTAGCACAATACCTCTCGCCACTTCCTTTTTTTGGTTACATAAGTATAGGGCGCGAACGGTAATGTTACATTTTTGGGCTTGACAAGTAAATGTGTGGGCCCGTTTCAGAATGATAATTAGTAATTATGTACATAGATGTCAAATGTTAGAATTTTTCATTAAAAATTTCAAGATTTTCTAAATTTACGTAGTTAATTTATCACCAGGAGTTTAAAGTTTACTTGTATGCCTTAGATATTTAACATTTAATTCTGCTCCACGTGGAATTGGAAAATCACTAAATTTAGAATGAGAAATTATGATATTTGACATCTATATACATAATTACTAGCTATCATTCTGACATGGGCCCCCATATCTGCTTGTCAAGGCCAACAAAATCATATGACTGCTCGCTCCCTATTGTATTTAACATTTCTTGTATACCTACACTCTACACCAAAAATTCTACTTACGCATATATCTATTCCATATATATTTAGATTGTTTAATTTTAAATTCATTTTTGATGAAGAAATTTTGTCCTCTTCTAATTTTTCGAAATGTTTCCAATTCTATTAATACATTAAGAAATAATATAATGTATGTACTTCCCAGAAAAAGTCTTCAGTAATGTCTTCGGATTTCTGACACTGACATTATCTGTCAGTTACAAACAAATTAAATTTTCAACTATTTTCCATGGCCATTCTTTCGGCTGTAAAATTTATTATAACAGATTATTTTACATACTATATTTCTTCTATCTCTAAATCTATAGAATATATTGTAAAATATTTAAATGTATCAGAAAGAGAATTTATTTTTCTTTAATATTATCAAGAAAAAATTTCAAAAAATATTATTTAAAAGATTTTTTTTCAAGAATCTTCTACTTCCGGTTGTCCAATTGTTACCAAAACCTTTTCAGATCTTCCCATGAATGTCCGATTGGGAAATACGTAGTTAAAAAAATTTAAAGTCTTATAGTTTTTGAGTAACCGTCCTTCCAACATCCCACACACACACACACACATACACACACACATCCACACACACACACACACACACACACACACACACACACACACAGACATCATCGTAAAAATGATAAAATCGGATTGTAGGGACCTTAAAACGTGCTTATTCAATAAAATCTGGATATGCGATTTTTAGCATGAATGCAATACCTCTCTTAGCGAGAGGTAAAAAGTCTCATTTAATCGAAGTCGTAACTCTTATAGTTTTCGAGATAGCAGAGATAAACCCGTAAAAAGTTATTTTTCACTGCCTTATATCTTGAAAACTATTGAAGATCAGACCTATGTTGAATAAGCTTTTTTGGTCAGTAATATATGCCCTTAATTTTTACCTCTCGCTAAGAGAGGTATTGCATTCATGCTAAAAATCGCATATCCAGATTTTATTGAATAAGCACGTTTTAAGGTCCCTACAATCCGATTTTAACATTTTTACGATGATGTCTGTGTGTGTGTGTGTGGATGTGTGTGTGTGTGTGTGTGTGTGTATGTGTGTGTGTGTGGGATGTTGGAAGGACGGTTACTCAAAAACTATAAGACTTAAAATTTGTTTAACAACGTATTTCCCAATCGGACATTCATGGGAAGATCTGAAAAGGTTTTGGTAATAATTGGACAACCGGAAGTAGAAGATTCTTGAAAAAAAATCTTCTAAATATTATTTTTTGAAAATTTTTCGTGGTAATATTAAAGAAAATTAAATTCTCTATCTGATACATTTAAATATTTTATTATATATTCCATAGATTTAGAGATAAAAGAAGTATAATATATAAAATAATCTGTTGTAATAAATTTGACAGCCGAAAGAATGCCATGAAAAATAGTTGATAATTTAAATTATTTGTAACTGACAGATAAATGTCAGTGTCAGAAATAATGAGTAATGAAAAAAAAATTACTTGGAGAATCCCTTAGTTCTTGATCTGTGACTATTATGGAGATGACAAGTCTAGGTTGAAGGACTTAAATTTGTTTCAAACATTATGGGACAATGTACACCAGTACTATAGACTAGAGTAACTTTGAATTGCGAAAAAGCTATCAAATTCTTCTCAAGTAAGTTGTAAATATTGACAAAATTACACATCGATATAAGAATAATCGGAGTGCAATCTATCCGTCACTTTATTAAAGGGAATTAGTGTTATTTAGATATAACATGTATGAAAAAATAAAATGTAAAAGAAGATATGTAAGAATAGATGCACAATCCATATATACATTTTAGACCGCCCAAAATTAATGTTTTTACAAGAAGAATATGAAGAGAAAGTAAACAACGTTGTTCGAATTGAAAATTGCAGTTACTAGCCTAATATTTATATATGGTAAACTCTACTTTGTAATTTATTGTAACATAATTTATGGTAAATATCTTCATGTTGAGACATGCTATTATTGAATAATAAAGAAGTTTATACGTCATAGATTTATATGAATATATTATTTGTATTTATAAAAATATTCTTTGCTTTATGCATACAGCCAGGTAAAATATACGGCGAGAGGTTATGTGCTGGCCACATCAGATTTTTTTTACTCATTTTTTTACTTGTATATATTATTTAACGGTTATGACGTAGATCTCCCCGATGACATTTACAAATACTTAGAACTAATTATGAGTCAACAGGGAAATACACATCAATCCTGACAATATTTCAGTGATTTTATCGGCAAGCCTCGCGCGTTGAACCCTGCATTTTCACGAAACAAGTTTTTTTCTACACCTGATATAAAAATAACGACTATACTGTAATCTACAATATTATTTCTTTGTCTTAAATTCCATTAAAGCCCTTTTTCATAAATACATTGCCTTTATCTTCAATTACACGCCACACGATATCATATATATTTTAATGTCACGTACCAATAGTCAGTAATCAAAGGTTATTTTAATATTTGTTATGCATTAATTTGTAATTTTACTTCAATTCGTTATGCAGTTTGTAACATCGAGCGCGAAAATTTGTATTTATGTAATTGGATATTGTAATTTTATTACAATTTAGATTTACGTACGTGTCACACGCATTTAACAATTTTTTATATATCGATAATAATCCATTGTGTTCGTTCAAGCTTAAAATAATAATATCAGAATTTAAATTACTCATATCAAAATTGAATTCTAACGATATAAGTTTTGTTTGCACTAAAATTATGAATATTATGTAATTTTTAGTACAATCATTATATTCAACTTCCGCATGGGAGGTAGGTAAATGTAAGTATTTTAAGGTCTGGTCGTGTAATCTGAGGAACTAGGTTCGATCCTGACCAATGCCAAAATATATATTTTTCGAATTTTAATGGCATAAAATTAAATTATATTATTATTGTATATTATTTATTATTAAAAGATGAAATATGGATCTTCACAGTAGCGAATCCAGAATTTGGAAGTGTGCTCGAACCCGTCCTTAACTTTATTATTATATATACAAAAAATCTGATGTGGCTATGACCTCCCGCCAATTCAATGTTTAAAACAGCAGCAAGCTTTAAGTAAAGTATCATTTCCGGGTGATCGTTTGAAAAAAAATCTAACCTGTTCCAATAAATAGAATAGTCTGTAATACGAAATTTTGGATTATATTTTATTGTTTTTCCTCGAAAATCTGTTGATCTCCAAATTAAGTACCACTTCCGATTTATCATATATAGTTCAAATCTAATATGTTATTTCAAATTATATACGAGTTTTAAATACCAAATTTGAGAAGTTTTGAATCATATTTTAATACGTTTTTTCAAGAAAATCTATTTAGAGTAGCTTCCAGTAAAGTATCACTTTCGGTTTATCAATTTTAGAATAAATCTTATATATCGTTCTTATTACTACAAAAGTTTTAAATACCAAATTTGAAAAGTTTTGGATTATATCATAATATACAGGGTGAGTCTGGGAAGACGCCCCCTTCCTTTATTTTTTTATTTTAAGTAATAGAAAGAAATGTTTCATGTTTTATTATTTTAAATATACTATTTTATGACACATGTAGATATTTTTTATAAAGTCAGGTTTACAAGATAAGACTATCAACTTTTTTTCTCTTCTCTTCAACGATGTATTAGTATTTGAAAAATTGTGATATATGGGAAATAATTTTTATTCAAATATAAGTGGCTATGTGAAAATAAACAAAATGTAACATTGTTAATATCAACAAAATATACATTTCTTTGTTACTTATTTATTGTTACTTACTTATTGTTTACTTATTTATATATTTATTTATTATTTATTTTCACACAGCCACCTAGGATATTTGACAAAAAAAATTCATATATCTCAATTATCTTAATTTTCTCGAATTTTTTCAAATACATTAATTAAAACTAACACTTCGTTGAAAAGAGAAAAAAGTGGCAGTTTATATTTTAGTTAAATAATTATAGGTTGCTATTTAAAAAATAAAGGTTAATAGTTGTATCTTGTAAACCTGACTTTAAAAAAATATCTATATCGGCCATCAGATAGTATATTTAAAATAATAAAACTTATATATGAGCCATGTTTTTCTATTACTTATAATAAAAAAGCTAAAGGGGGTGGGGGGTGTATTCCCAGACTCACCCTGTATATTTTTCCGAAAATCTGTTTAGAGCTTCAAGTAAAGTATCACTTTTGGCTTATCAATTTTATCCATAGTTGTTTCACTTGATATAAAAGTCTTATATACTAAAATTGAAAAGTTTTGGATTATATTTTAATATAGTTCTTCATTAAAAACTGTTATGAGTTTCAAGTAAAGTATTACCCAAAATCTAATCAACTAATCACACAGAAATCATTGCAAAATAGAAATAAATGTGTTATGGGGACCCTAATTCATGCTTATTCACTGAAAACTCACTATCAAATTTTTGGACCGAAAACATTACCTCCCTTATCTACGATATGGCGGGAGGTAAAAATCTACTTTTATTTCATAATTTACTGCATTCATTTTGGCTTCAATATGGCTGACGAGTCAGCTAGGTATTATACAGGGTGGTTTTGAATTTAATGTCATAAATTTAAGGGTAAGTAGTATGACATGTGTAGATTACAAAACAGAAAGATTTTTTTAAAAAATCGAAAATTGAAAATTCCACTTTTCTTAAGGAAACTTTTTTGACTGCTGTTTTAATTAATATTCTATTAAAAATATGGTTATCAAAAATACATTTAAAATTAGTTGTATAAGATGTTATTCTTAATAATTAAATTAAATAGCATTTTAACAAAAATAATTGTGTAATGTAATAGATAAAATAGTTCCAGTGGTCCAGTGGTACCAAAAGTGTTAGTTTTATGAAAACTACCCTTAAATATGCGAATTTTTAAAAAAATCTTTTTGTTTCGTAATCTGCACATGGCATACTACTTACCCTTATATTTATGACATTAAGTTCAAAACCACCCTATATAGTAGCTGTAGTGACGTCGTTAGCTGCACTAAGTGCAAAACTAACTATATAATTGGAAAATGCTAGAAATTTGTTCGTTAATACCCTCATTAAATTTAAAACGGTTAATTAATTTATCGCAACGCTATTTTTCATTTTTATTATTTTGTTCATATTCTCTCTTAATAGTAAACACAAAGAATTCACAATAAATAATTTTTATTGTTACATCCTAATCTTATTAGATTCTTTTAAGAGTATAATTATAATTAGCAATGAAATGCGAGCACCAATTCTTTACAAACTAGTTGCCTTCTTGTACCAGAAAGCAGAAACCTCTGCTCCGCAACAAACTAGCAATTTCCCCGCTAACCATATTTACGGGTGCATAACAAGGTACATTTGTTTCGTCACAGTTCCCAATTATCCGCTCGGTGCGCTGCGGTCGGCTCGGCGTGACGTCACGTTACTTATTTCCCTCTGTAATTAGTCGCGGTCACCCCCACCACTGAGAAAGCTCGAAGCTCGACTTGGAGACTGTCACTTGCAGACGCCCGCGCTCATTCACAAATCTGTGGCTCCAACTTTCCTCTCGGGAGATTTGGCAACGATGTTGCGACCGCTGCTAATTTGTGTTTTTAATAAAGGGTGAAGTTGCTTCCTGAGGACCTGAAAGGAATTAACTCCTGGAGTTACAGGGTTTTGGAAGTGAGATTTACAAGATTTTAATCTTCTCGTAGGCGCGCAACTATTTGTTTCAGCAAATTTGGGCTTTTCACTTGGCTTATTAAATGACAGATACAAATCGTGAAGTTAAACCAACCAATTTTGTGGAGGTTAAAGCTGAATACTCAGAGTAAATTTATAAACAGTTTTATATATTTATGTGGAACGAAGGATCTAATATTAGTCAAATTTTATAGAATTCACCACCTTGATTTCTAAATCAAGGAATCATGTCAACAGATTCACAGTTTGTTTTTGACAGTTAATGTAACTGTCATGTAATTTTCTTCGTCGTAATTGTACATTCATTTAAAAAAGTATTAATATTTAAGTTTTTAATTTATTTATAATATATATATATATATATATATATATATATATATATATATATATATATATATATATATATATATATATATATATATTATAATTTTCCTATAATAGTATTATATTTTTATTTTTATATACATATTGTAACGTTTTTATTTATATGGGTGAAGTGTAAAACAGAGACAAATATTATTAAGTAAAAGAATACGTTTATTAAACGGTAAATAAATATTAGAAATATAATTAAAAGATTATAAAAGTAACTAACACTATGATAAACAAATATTAACACTAATTTAAAGACTAAGAATATTATAAGACACTTAAACACTACGATTATTTATCTAACTAACATTTATATCACTACACTTATTTATATAACTACATTTATTTATGTTAACAACTTGTAAACTGTTTATTTATATCACTGAGTTCATTTTTGGTTGCTTGTATATATGAGACTACTCTCCCGCTGTTCTCCCGACGGTATTTATACACCCTATATCCTTCTAGAAGCCTCGGACGCGACAATGACCTGCATACAAAAGAATCAGGTCACGGCGTAATTAACGCGTCGGGGATTGCATCATTGCTCTGGTACGTTCTTTCGAAGGGATTACGTCATTGTTCGCGAACATGCTATCAGTAGCGGCGCAAGCATACTTTTCTCTCAGGGGCGCACGTCACAATATGTACGTACAAATTACAATGAATTCAAGTAGTGTTTGTAAATATAGTCAAAATGAACGATATAAAAATATATATTTGCTTGTCTACGTCAAGTATGACAAACTACATGAATTTAGAAAATCTTGAAATTTTTGATGAATAATTCTGACATTTGATATCTATGTTTTTGACTCGAACCCCCATATCTGATTGTCGGGACCAACAATGTCACATGACATCGTGCCCTATACTTATGTAACCAAAAACGGAAGTGGCGAGAGGTATTGTGCTGGCCACAACAGATTTTTTACTTTACGTCACCTTTAAGTAAGGAAGGTATTGTCTTTGGTCAAAAAATTCAATGATTAATTTTTAGTGAATAAGCACGTTTTAGGGTCCATATAAAACAATTTTACCATTTTTACGATGATGTCTGTATGTATGTATGTATGTATGTATGTATGTATGTATGTATGTATGTATGTATGTATGTATGTATGTATGTATGTATGTATGTATGTATGTATGTATGTATGTATGTATGTATGTATGTATGTATGTATGTATGTATGTATGTATGTATGTATGTATGTATGTATGTATGTATGTATGTATGTATGTATGTATGTATGTGTGTGTGCGTGTGTGTGTGTCTGTGTGTGTGTGTGTGTGTGTGTGTGACGAAAGTCTCGGATCGCATAACTTCAATACTACGATTCCAAAAATTATATTTTTTTCATATTCCTCAAGTTTACATCCAAAAGAAGAGGTGATTAGATTTTGGTTATAATTGGTTAACCGGAAGTACCCTCATTTGAAGATTTTAACAGTTGTTCTTGAAAAAAATGCAATTATATATCATTTATTATAATATATTATTCTCTATACGATTTGATTGCATTTTATACTTCATATTCAGTAGATACAGAGTGAAAGAATGAATAAAGATATTAAATTTCATAAACCAGCTAGCTATGCTAAACATGGTAACTGCTAATTATATTCAGATAATTCAAATTGACAGATGTCAATATCAATGAAAAGAAAAGGAATGTGGCAGAAATGAGGATGTTGAGGTAGATGTTGGGGAAGAAGGGATTGAAAGAATAAGGGTAATAGCTCTAGTGGCTTATTAATTGTAGACAAAAATGCTTCTAATAAAAGCTAGAGAGATTTAAATTCTGGATCAAATTCAATAATCACATTTTATTTTGCCCTCGTTGTAACCAAACGAATTCAAAAGTTAATGAAAGCTACTTCTAGTGTTAGTCATGAAATTGGAACAAATGTAATAACCTGGCAGAGACGTTTTGTTTCACTCATCATTTTTACCTCTCGCTAAGAGAGGTATTGCATTCATGCTAAAAATCGCATATCCAGATTTTATTGAATAAGCACGTTTTAAGGTCCTTACAATCCGATTTTAACATTTTTACGATGATGTCTGTGTGTGTGTGTATGTGTGGATGTGTGTGTGTGTGTGTGTGTGTGTGTGGGATGTTGGAAGGACGGTTACTCAAAAACTATAAGACTTAAAATTTGTTTAACAACGTATTTCCCAATCGGACATTCCCGGGAAGATCTGAAAAGGTTTTGGTAACAATTGGACAACCGGAAGTAGAAGATTCTTGAAAAAAAATCTTCTAAATATTATTTTTTGAAAATTTTTCTTGATAATATTAAAGAAAAATAAATTCTCTTTCTGATACATAAGGTTTTGGTAACAATTGGACAACCGGAAGTAGAAGATTCTTGAAAAAAAATCTTCTAAATATTATTTTTTGAAAATTTTTCTTGATAATATTAAAGAAAAATAAATTCTCTTTCTGATACATTTAAATATTTTTATACATATTTTATAGATTTAGAGATAAAAGGAATATAATATATAAAATAATGTTGTAATTAATTTTACAACCGAAAGGATGCCATGAAAAATAGTTGATAATTTAAATTATTTGTAACTGACAGATAAATGTCAGTGTCAGAAATAATGAGTAATGAATTAAAAATGTACTTGGAGAATCCCTTAGTTCTTGATCTGTGACTATTATGGAGATGACAAGTCTAGGTTGAAGGACTTAAATTTGTTTCAAACATTATGGGACAATGTACACCAGTACTGTAGACTAGAGTAACTTTGAATTGCGAAAAAGCTATCAAATTCTTCTCAAGTAAGTTGTAAATATTGACAAAATTACACATCGATATAAGAATAATCGGAGTGCAATCTATCCGTCACTTTATTAAAAGGAATTAGTGTTATTTAGATATAACAAGTATGAAAAAATAAAATGTAAAAGAAGATATGTAAGAATAGATGCACAATCCAGATATATACATTTTAGACCGCCCAAAATTAATGTTTTTACTAGAAGAATATGAAGAGAAAGTAAACAAAGTTGTTCGAATTGAAAATTGCTGTTACCAGCCTAATATTTATATATGGTAAACTCTACTTTGTAATTTATTGTAACATAATTTATGGTAAATATCTTTATGTTGAGACATGCTATTATTGAATAATAAAGAAGTTTATACGTCATAGATTTATATGAATATATTATTTGTATTTATAAAAATATTCTTTGCTTTATGCATACAGCCAGGTAAAATATACGGCGAGAGGTTATGTGCTGGCCACATCAGATTTTTTTAAAAATGGAGAATTATACACACGAAGAAAAGTTACAAATTATTAGATAGTATTAACTTTGATGGAGATTATATTGTATGAGATATTGCAATTACTATTTATCAGATAACACCTTATTACGTATTTTTGTGATTATGTTTCATTTCCACGGCTAACACTATAAAGAAATTTTAATTCCGATTTTGTCGGTTACTTACAAACCGCGCAAAATTTGCTTATTGAATTGAATGTAGATTACAAAAGTTTAACAAATATCTAAGTACAACATCACTTTTTACTTTTAAAATAATATTTAACGATTGATTTGATATACAATGTTCATTCAACTTTAATAATCGGCCAGGTATTAACAATTATATTTCTTTAAATTGAAGAAAGGAACAAGAATTTTAATTGCTATAAGTCCAATCAATATACCTGGTATTTTATTAATAGTATTAATGAAAACTATCGCTCTAGAACAATAAATATTTTAATTGAAAAACATTATTCTTATAATTTCGTCACGGTATATTTATTTTATACCATCAACATAATTTTAAAGTAGCGTTGTTTCAAGGAAAATAATAAATTTATTCAGCATGGATTGAATTCCTTATATTATAACATGGAATTATATTTTGTTTTTACTATCGATAAAGATACGCAATGTTAAATAGAAATATAGGTAATAAATTGCAATATAGAAAATTAAGATATGAATTTACCAGTCCAGTAGATAAATAGGTAGTAAATAATTATGAAAGTAATAAAATTTATTATTTATATTTGTTAATTAAACAAGTTTAATAGTTTTTACTAACATATTATTCTTAAGGAGGTTGGAGCGAATTTCGTGTAAAAAATAATTTCCAAATTTTGTGATTATCACGAAGGATATTTCTGCTGACCGCAGGTCAGATGTTCCCGGTCACTTGTTTACGCGCGCAATATTTAAATTCACTGAATTTTTTTCTGCTAATAGACATAATCCAATTTTGTCTTCTATTATCTGTACAATATAACAAAATATCAATTTATTCACATGCGAAGCACCGAAAATATATTCTTTATGCTCTTTGTTAACACAAATGAAAAAATCTAATGTGGACACCACACGACTTCCTTGTACGATTATTAAACTATACATATTTTTTTTAATAACTAAATTACAACATATTAATTTTAACTTCAAAACGGTAAGATATATAGCGACCATAAAGGATGGTGCACAACTAAACCTGGTTAAAGAGTTTTGATTACAACAAAGAAATATTTGATTACAACAATGAATATGACTAATTTCACAATAAAAATAAAATATTTGTTATTGTACGAATCATAAAATTGCACGTATTTAACGTAATTTGACATGAACTTTTTTTGTCCTAATCCATAGCAAGCTTTATTACAAAAACAAAAAAGTATATAATTTTTAAATTTACATATCTCGCTTATACAAAGGGCTAATTTAATAATACTTGATGTACTAGACGCTGAAATTAATTCTCTAAAACTTTTATTTGAAGTAGTTATTTCTAAAATCAAAATAAAATCATTTTATTCAAGAAAAACTGTTAACAACTTCAAGTAATGTACCACTTCCGGTTAGCCTATTTTAACCAAAATGTATTATGTTATTTCGATTGACATAAAAGTCTTATATACCAAATTTGAAAAGTTTTGGATTATATTTTAAAACAGTTTTTCATTAAAATCTATTATAGGCTTCAAGTAAAGTGCCACTTCTGGAAACTGTGTAATAACCAGAAAAGGAGGTGCACAACTAGATGTTATAGGAGTCCTATATACAAAATTTCAACTTTCTACGGCTTACCGTTTTTGAGTTATGCGAGATACGAATGTACGTACACACGTCACGACGAAATTAGTCAAAATGGATTTATGCAGGGATGATCAAAATGGATATTTCCGCTGAAATCTGAAAACCGAAATTTTTCGCGATTACAATACTTCCTTTACTTACGTACAAGGAAGTAAAAAACAAGTATAATAAAACTGAGGACTGGTAGTATTTTATAAGAGGTATACATATAATGTATCACCACACAATTGAGGCTATCATAACTCAGTAGTAGTAAGCACAAATATGGCAGAATAAGTAATCATGCTATTATTTCTTAATTAGGTAATTAGCTGACACCTCAATTGTTGACTTAGCATTACAGTAATATAAAAGACTCTATGGACGATGGGAAGTTAGAGAGTCCGGTGAGAGTCCATTGAGGGGCCCATTCAGAGAGAGACCAGTAAGAAGACCATTCCTCCATACAGTCGGGTCCATCAACTGTACATATCCATTCATCATACCTACTAGCCAATAAACCTATTTATTATAAATCATTATTATTATTATTATTATTATTATTATTATTATTATTATATTATTATTATTATTATTATTCGAACCCTTATTCTTCTACAAGCAACGTCCTAACGGTAAGAACATTTATTATTATTTATTATACTTTTGGCATAATTTGTATCTCCAGTCTGGCAAGAACCCACTTAAAATATTATTCGTTAATTCGCCTCATATAGGCGGGTTACACCATCTTACCGTTTAAATTAACCTTAAAATTAATGGTAAACATTTTTTGTCCATTTTCTTTCGATAGTAGCGGACTAGATGAAGTACTTGACAACGTTGCACTAATTATTTTTATGATTTTAATTTTTTAAAATTATTATTATTTTCAAAGTTTATTCATTTTGATTGTTATTAATATAAAGGAGAAGTGTTCCACAAGAATAACACAAGTCCATTTATTATAATTTCTGTATTATTGCATCATATTGTAACCCACAAGCTTTTCACAAGAACCAAATAAAGCTTGAAAAATATAAATATGTTATCAGGTTTCTCCTGAATTTCTTTCTTCACCCCATTGGAAAACCGTCCGCAAAACCCTGATAGAGGAGAGACCTAGGTTAATTCTGCCTTGCTCCATGAGTTTTCGACGGATTTTAAAATTAATTTTGCGTACTTTTTGAAAAATCCAGCGCCTTAATTGTTTTTATTTTGAGGCTCCTACACATTATGCTACATCTTTCTTGTAAGTGACGTCTAAAAAGTTTCAATGGGTGTCGCTAGAAGTACGTTAGGAGGATTGTTTTCACGGGGTAAATGGTATATTTTTGCTTCCAAGAACAGCGTTGTTGTTCGGGCGTAGTGGGCGTGAAGCTGAACCAGACCAGAATTTAATGTCTTCGTTTAAATGATGTAAATTGCTGAAATCAAGTAACTTCGGCTGGTAATTTTGTTTATAATCCTCTAACACATCCAACGTACTGTCTAGAGAAACCTGTGGTGAAAATGATTAGGCAGAAGACTCACGTCATCAACCTGAAAAAAACCTTATAAAAAGAAATATAACTTGTAATTATTAGTTGCTATGTTAATTATTGTATTAATAAGCAGATTCAATATACTTTCCTTACCACAGTATCGTCGAATCAAAAAAATTCCCAAAACTTATATTACGTATGTTATACGATCAAACTACAGCGATAAGAAATACGGTTGATTAAAAATTTCATTAATCTATCAAAATTAAAAACTTATTTTAAAGAGGTAAAATAATTTCATGGCAATAAGTACATTACGATGATACTTGAAACGTAGAACGTTTAATTTTCATTTTAAGGCGATGTATTAAACTTTTCTAAATTGCTCGGCGCACTTCTGGACTCACAGCTGACAGAGTGCGACAGATGAATTGTACCGTGTGCAAGAGTGAGATGCACTACTGCAGCCCGAGGGAGACTTCATTTCTAGGACGTCTGTCAAGTAATTGTATTGGCAATTTCTTGTTAAACTCGTACGAAGCTGTATAAGACGTTTTGACATATGAAAACGTCACTAGAACTTATTGTACCGATAGCAATCAGGTTTATGAAGTTACTTTACTACTTATCGTGATTTTATTGTAATCTTTTATTAAAAAAAAAACACTTAAATAATTTCGAATCATACTTTCAAAATTACATTAGATACAGAAGAATTAATAAATAATCCTTTGAATCTATTTTTTCTAATGTTTCATAATTCAATATTTTTATGACATTAGGGTTTTGCAAGAAGTAAGTACATATTCAATTTTAAAAAAATATTTTTCTTTAAATAGCCTGAAATTTGAAAATATTACAAAATAACTATTAAATATGTTACAATTAATTATTTAAATTTGTGTAATGTATAGAAAAAGTCACGTGATCTGGAACAGAATGTGACGTCAAAGTTCATACAGGTTAACATGTATTTCTACCTTATTCTAATATGGAAAGAAGCCATTAGATTTTGGTATCAATTGGATAACCGGAAATGGCACTTTACTTGAAGCTCAAAATAGTTTTCCTTCAAAAAATACCTATAAATGTTAATTTTTCGCAATATGTTTTTATAAAAATTAAAAATAATTCAATATACAACAGTTTTGAATTATTAGTTTTTCTATATATTTTATGGATAAATTTATAAAATAATATAAAAATTATATCCCAGAGCTTATGCTTTAAACACAACTCCATGGTTACATAGTTCAGCTCAATTGTATGTAACTGACAGATAAATATTACTGTCAAAAATATAAACATTTCAAATTACTAATAGTAACGTTTTAAACAGAAAATTGTAAATAGAACAATAGTTATATGGAACGGAAATAAATATACATAATTTTTAGCATTAGTAAATATGGAGGTATGTATTTAAATAAAAAATAAATATATCATCACGGCATATTACCCATTGCTGGGTGTGCAAATCTGCTTTGTACACAGATTTCGGTAATGATAATGACATAGCGTTTCCAAGCGTCGCCCACGCTCAATTTTGTGCCATTTAAAATTCGAAATATTTGGCGTTGGTCGGGATTAAATCCGGATTCCCAGATTCGCGACCAGGCCTTCAATCACTCGCACACGAGAAAAAAATTAATCAAAACATCGATTTCAACCAAAAATCATTTTAAACATATAAATTGTCAATCGTAAGTCTTACCAACAGAAGCATAAAAAAGAAAAATATATTTAAAAGATCACTAAAACTAATACAATTGCCCCTTAACCTTAAAATTATTAAATAAGCTATATACTACTCATGGGAAGTTAGGACCTCTGGCATGGTTTATATGTAGAGTAATATTAGGTACTCTGCTTAAATTGGTACTACTGATGATGAGAACTTAGTTTTCGAAATACGTATATAGCTTATTTTATAATTTTAATGTTAAGGGGTAATTGTATTAGTTTAGTTATAAGTTAACCTTACACTTATTATTAATCATTAAAAGATTCACAACGAATAATGTTTTATTTACGGTTTTATTTCATAGCATACATACTAGACGTAAATCTAATTGACAAAGTTTTAAAATAATTCATATTTTCCGAAAACATTTGAAACGTTTGGGGATTTTTAGTTTTTCATATTTTTCGCAGATAAAATCGTAGAATGACCCTAGCTATCAAGTTTTGTACTTATCTTTTAATGTTGAAGATCTATTTTCGAGATAATTGCTTTAGATGCTTAGATAGAGTCGTTAGTAAATCGTATTTTAACGACGTATCCATATTTTTACTATTTTCTCATTTCTAAGCATCATTATTTATTTTCTAAATTACCTCACCTTGTAAAACAACAAATAAGCATTAACACCTTTCTTATGAAGTGACTACCTCTTGAAAAATGTAAATCCATCCATCTTCCAATAAAAAACAAATTGGATGGAAGTATGATTACAGCCTATTATTATTCATCTGAAAATCATGATTAATAATGGTTTGACATTAGTATCACCTCTGCACAAAGCGTAGCATTCCTCGCTGGTGTGAGTGTGATGAGAATAACGAGGCATATCCGCAGCTCGAGTCTGAATTCGCGCGAAGCCAACCGCAAGAATTAATCGGCTAATATTTCTCGCTACGAACTCGGTGGTCAGCGCCAGCTAAGCCCCAAGACCGAGGACGGAGACCGGGGACCACCACGTAGCATCGATCCACTTCAGGTCACTATCAAAATAAGACAATGACAGAGATATTGATGATATAATTTAATTAAAAAATTCGACTTCGTGCATAAAGTTGAGAATGCTGAAACGTGCATGTTTAATCGAGCTGCAGGCGAGTTACGCAAAGTCCGAGTATTACAAATAAACATTGTAATACGTGTATTTCATACTATTATTCCTATTCTAGATTAATTTACTTTTATTTGTAAATTATTACTGACAGACACACAATAAAACATTTGAAATTTAATTTATTTTGACATTTTGAAAAAAGTTACTTATAAGTTAGAGTAGTTAAAAACTTTATTTACTATGTTATGAACTTACAAATAAATACCTTGAATTTTAATTTTAAAAAGTGCTTTTCTCTTTGATGTAAATATTTTACTATAAAAAATTAAATTTCAGTAATTTTCCATTAGTACAAATAAATACTTTGAATTTTTATTTAAAAAGAGTGCTTTACTGTTTGATTAAATATTTTATTCACAATGATTATAGTAATATGTCGATTCCTAACCTTTTAGAGGTTGGAAAATACATCATTCCAAACTGCAATGACAATCTCTTGGGTTGGAAATAACAGATTTCACATCCACCCCACGTGTTGGAAATGTTTATGTAGGGGTTGCCTAGCGACATTGTCTTCGATCTCTATAATAAAGTAGGCTAAACAAATTGTAATAGAGCTGTCAAAAATCATTAACAAAATTAAAGGTTATAATTCAATGATTTGTTCTGAAAATTATTGATTTAAAAAGAGAATGATTGTGAATAAAATAGTATAAATACTTCGATGGGAGTTTCATTACAGTCTCGTGCTGTATCTCACCTCGTGGCTTCGCCTCTCGGTATTATACACAAACCTCGGCTGTAATGAAACTAAAGTTGAAGATATTTATTTGACACACAAGTTTCAAACTTCACAATTTAAAAAAAAATCCCCTAAAACTTTTGTATAAAATTTTCATTGTATCACTGTTTTTAACAAAAACAGTTGTACAAAATTCACTTTGTGAACGCATAATAGGAAAATAGTTATTTATGATATGTGTTAAAAGTGACATTTTATTTTATAAGTAGGAAGTTTGGAACAGCACGCACAGTAAAATTTTTGAAAGATGTCCGATCAAGGTCATCTGTATCATGAACGAATTAACAAATTGGCATACATTTATCTCTTTTCTTTGCAAAGGCTATAAGCATGTGCGATAAGGATAGATATATAACAAGCTTGTCTTTCAAAAATTCATATTGTTTCGACTAAGTTAGGACATTCCACTTTAATACGATGCTATTTGTTGATAATACTTTCGCTGTAACGTAAAAGTTTATTTATTAATTCAGATACATTACCTTAATTCATAGCCGTACGAATAACGTTATTTTGTGTCAGAGTCACTGACATTGTGTCAGTATCTTATTTTTCACATATTTGGTTTTACATTTGCTAATAAACTTACCAGTTGACTTATTTTTGAATTTTGAATGCTTTTACTGTAACATATATTTTAATAATTTTTAAAATAACAGTAGTATCTTATGTACCCTCATAAAAACTAAGCAAACGACAATACTGAATTTGTTATAATGCGCGGAACAAAAATCTGAATTCATACAATTCGTAGACGACCTTGATCGGATATCTTTCAAAAATTTTACTGTACACACTATTTTTTGTATAGACAATATTTTTTTCATTTCAATTTGTATTTCTAATATTTTTTTGACATATGTCCATAATGTCGATTTGTTGTTCCATTCGTCATTACCAAGATAACTTATTTACTTTTAACACATTAGTGTAAAAAGTAACAATGATCTTTCACTTTTTAACACTAGTGGTATAAAATGAAATTTTTAACCCTAAAAACAAACATTAAAAAGCCTACATTTAAGAGATTTATAGAATAAAAAAAAATTGAGATATAGAATAAAAATTTGATATTTGTAATCTTAATTAACGCATCGAAATCCCATCGTAGGCGAAACGCAACAGAATCCTTGTAGATGAAAATATGGAATAAACTAGAGAGCATTTTCGAAACATAATTTATTATGATTTCGAAAAGAAATTAAGTGCTTATGAGTGCAAAACGCCTTCTTTGGCTATAATTTACAGCTGGTCTTATAGGGCAGTTTCAACACTTCAGTTTTTGGTGAAAAAAAATATAAAAGTAATAGAACATTCACCATACTGACCAGATTTGGCAATATGCAACTTTTAACTATTTCTTCTTTTGTTTGAAGAAAAGATTGATGCTGCAATACATGATTATCTGGAGAGCATCCCTTAAGAAGATTGTTTCGGAGCTTTTAAAATGTGGAAGAGAACTACTCTCTAATGAAAACTTTTGGTAGGTGACTGTGCTTTCTCGCGCCGTATGTCATAAGAGTATGTACACCCACACCGCTACGAAACGTTGTTAACGGAAAGCTGGCAACGTCGCGCTTTAATCGGAAGGGGAAGAGGGGAACAGCTCTAGCATAGGGCCGCTGAATCCAGCCGTATACCCAAATTCGCCGTTTTGACTTATTCTTATTCCCGCTGTCAATTTTGACGTATTAGAAATAATATAACATATTATATATAGATAAAAAATATTACTTACATTACCCAAAAACTTTAGTTCTAAAACCGGTAATAAGGGCGTGATTTATACCTGCTGTTATTTAAATGTCATTTTTAGACTGTCAAAAAATCAATTTAGCAGTTCTAACGTTGTTATACAGTTTTTTCAAAAATATAAATGAATAAAACATACATGAAATGCAAATATAAGTAATATTTTTATCTATATATTATATTAGTTTTAACCCTTCCCCGTGACGTAAACATACAGTGTTGCCGCTGCCTCTCTCGCTCGAGATTTTCTGTCGTCGATTACATTATTTTACACTACGATTACTCTAAATGACATAACATTCGAAACATATTAAACTACTACATTAGTTTTTTTATTAAAATCTATAGAAGCAAAATGATGCTATTAATCAAAACGTTGGTTTTGGTAGCATTGATTCTATGTTTCACGTGTTAAAATGTCTGACTTTCGAGGCGAATAGTTCATTTATGTACGTCAGAAGTTTATAAAAAATTAACTGTGTATGTATTAAGTCATTCTTAACACATAGTTCAATTTTTATGAACATCTATAGAAACTCGATTTATTAGTGAACTACCTTAAAATAAAATTCTAAAAAATATGAACCATGTAACATTCTCACTAATTCTTTCTTAATTCTCATATTATAAATAACAATTTTAAAATACAATTATCTGAAAAAAGTAGATACCATCTGCTACCGTAAACCCTGGATAACCATTTATTTTTCTACTGTCACAAACAGATAACCATATCAAATAATTGAAACTACAAAAATAATAAAAACTTTCAGTTCTAAAAACAATCTAATCGTTTTACAAATGACAGTTATATAAGTTATATACATTAAAAATATAGACTTTCCCTTGCGAGAGATAAGAAATAATAAAAGAAACTGCAAACAGATAGTTTGTGTTGAAAACAAGCAAAAAATACTAGCCATGAAAAATAATTTCTCCAGTATGACAGCGGGATGAATGCACCAAGCACCAAGGGGAAAAGTAAAAGTAAATAAAGAAAATGCATCCAATCATCTTGAAATCTATTTATAATTTAAAGTGAGCCATGAACGTCAAACACAAATGACAAATGACAAACCGAAAAAAATCCACATCAGTATAAAACTCAAATAAATCAAAGAGACGACAGGACAGAATAACAAATTACTTCTCCTTCATCCGCGGATCGAAGGAAATCGAACAGCGCGTCTTTTTACTAAACACACAAGAGCGATGCTGTGCAAAGTGATTCACATCACAACTCACAACGAGAATAAATGAAAATCGCCACTTGTAGCGTCTTATCACAATTTTCCATTATTACCTATGTATATTCCACAATATAAAATATGAATAGTATGTATCAAAATGAAAATATGTTCACAATAAAATAAATGGAATATTACATAGAAAATAAATTTCCTCAGATATGTTCAATATAGTAATTTGTAAAAATATTACACAGGGTGTAACAGAAATAGGTACATTAAATTTAACCAGGGACAGAACTCGTCGAGTGCAACAATATTTCTTAATAACTTTTTCTTGTAAATTTTCTAGATATTGAGTTAAAATTCTTCAAAGTTTTGTTACATATTTCATTACACGCCTATAGTTTATTACCATTGTGACTGCTTGACTGTTGTGAATGAATTTGTCAACACAAAGGAAAGGTTAGAAACTGATGAATAGATTGACCGAGAAACCAGATGGTGAAGCTATACACAAATCGGGAATCACAAGAGATAGAATAGAGTACCTCAATTAAGGCAACAAAAAAAAATCATACGGCAAATTTTTATGTTATATTATAACAGGTTGAAAAATCCAAAAATTGTAGGACATTTATAGGATGTAGTCGACAAAGAAGAACTCTACAATTGACGGAACAAGAAAACGCATAAAGATGGTTAAAAGTTATGCAGGCACCTTGTATAATGCTTTTAGAAAATATTATATTAGGTATAATTTTAGTTAATAAATTATTATACAGAGTGATCAAAAATGGCTGAAGCGTACCGCTTTAGTATGATAGCATTACCATTTCCAAGGGTGTACCTTCCGAATTTTGCTAGCTGTCATAAGAATAATTGTAAGAATAGTCTTATTTACGTTACCCAAACAAAAATATGCTTCAAGAAGAAATTTGTAACGCTCTTCATTTAAAGTCATAATAAAAATAAATTACTCAAAGATTTTTCACGAAGGTATGCGAAATAAATATCAAATGAATCAACATACTGCAATGATATTATTCAAATATACATCTATCATTTATGGATTACAATTTTGATGAATTATGGAAAATTGAAAAATAATTTTTACATTATTTTGGAACAAAAGTTGTCACGTGACCTTCGATCATTTTTGATCAATCTACATAAGTGTAATATTGGTACATTGAATACTGATAAAGTGAATTTTTATTAGCACGACGTCTGTGTATTTATATCTTTACGTGTGTGTGCAACGATATTTTTCCTCAAACAGTATAATTCCAGAAAATTCCTATTTTTGTATTTATACATCTTTCTGAAGTCTCCACTGGTAGTGATCAGTTGCCGGATGGCTGACTAGGCTGCAGCCTAGGGCACACAGATTTTGGGGGCGCACAATTTCATTATAGTTTTTAGGGCGCTTTGATTTGGTTAGAGAAAAACAAAAAAACGTCCGCGTACGACGACCTAAACCAGGCCCTGTCCGCCGGCTTCCATATTTCTAACTACAACTGGTCAGTTAAAAAGTTACACTTTACTTAAAAATCGTAGCAGTTTTTGTAGAAAATACCTAATTTGTCACTACAAATATTGAAGGATATATTAATAGTCTAATTATATTTTTTTTCAAATGTTCAATGAATAATTAATAATTAATTTCTAAAAAGTTACAACTTAATTTGAGTTAGGCAATTACAAAAAAAATGTTCATTTAAAAAATTCCTATAACAAAAATATCTGATGTGGCCAGCACAATACCTTCGGTCTATCCTGTATATTATATATAAATTCCATATATAAATTTTCTTGCAAAAGATTCTAAATTTCCAGTAAAATTATTTCATAAACTATGCAAAATGCACTTGACACTGATATCTTCTTCTTCTTCTTTAACTTTTCCCGTTCGTTAGGGGTCGCTATTTTTTATTTTCTTCTTCATTTCTGTTTTGTGCGTGTCGTTCTCATTCAGTTCCTTTTCTCTCAAGTCTTCCGCAAATACAGTCCCTATCTTATCTTTGGTCTTCCTCTGTTTCTTTAACCTTCTATTACTATTTACTATCACCTCTCCTCATGACATGTTGAAACTAATGTAATCGTCTCTCTTGTATTTTCTAACACTAGAGTTATTTCCCTTATTCTTTCATTCCTTACCATAACAACATTTTTTTTTTATTTCACTTCATCATTTATCACCTCTCACCCAATTTCTCTATCCTAACCTCCCAAACTCCGCCTAATTCCTGCGAATCCCTCATAGAATACAAACCTCTGCCCTCATCAGTCAATTACCACCTCATCAGGTGCGTAACGATCCCTTAACCCTTGAGTGATGAGTCGGACGTCCGTTCGCCACTAAGTGAAACTCGTTGATTCGTGGGCGGAGGGTCGTGGGCGCAATCGCCGGCCTATCTCGCACTACGGGCTATAGTTTCACTATTGTGAGCACGCGACGTGCACACTAAAACATCCGGTGATGACAACGAGGCAATGGCGATGACGACGGCGTTCGCAGAAATGCGATTCGCGGTAGCCAAATTGCTGCAGTTGTGGATTGTTTGTGCTGAGATAAAGAAGTTATTATTCCATGCAAAGGAAGTGATACAGGTCTTTTTCGTTTTTATTTCGAGCGTAATAAACACGAATTATACCTTTAAGTAAATCTTTGGCAGCATACAGAATCTTCTGTTTGATGTAAATTTCTACAGTGTCTGCAAATCTTGTAAAATTATATTCATTAAGAAAAAAGTGTAATTGATTCGTACATACACTACAAAAGAGTTTAAGGTTTATTTTACTATTGTTAGATTTGAACAATTCAAATTACATTATAACTTAAAACAATAATCGCCAAACTCAACAAGCATAGGAGCTACTTTCCATATTTAAATTAATCTGGCGAACTATTTAACTACTGAAAGACATTTTTACCTTCCGTCACCGTTAGGTAAGGAAGGTATTGTCGTATTGTCTTTGGTCAAAAAATTCGATAGTGATTTTGTAATGAATAAGCACTTTTGGCGGTCCCTGGAATACGAATTTACTGTTTTTACGATGATGTTTGTATGTGTGTGTGTGTGTGTGTGTGTGTGTGTGTGTGTGTGTGTGCGCGCGTCAGTGTGTGTGTATGTGACGATCGTTTCGGGTTGCATAACTCCAATACCAGGATTTCAAAAATTATATATTTTTTCGTATTCCTCGAGTTTAGATCCATATGCAGACATAATTAGATTTTGGTTATAATTGGTCTATCAAAAGTACTCTCATTTGCAACTTTTCACAGTTTTTCTCGAAAAAAGCAGTTAAAATCATTTACTGACATTTAATGTTATTATATTTAAAGAAATATTCTCTATATGATATGATTGCATTCTATATTTTATATTCAATAGATATAGAGTTAAAGAATTATAAATTTCATAAATCAGCCAACTGTGCTAATCATGTAAACTGGTAATATATTCAGATAATTCAAATTGACAGATGTCAATATCAATGTATGTATGTGAGATGAGGATGTTGATATAGATGTTGGGGAATATACGAAAAGATAGGGTAAGGATTTAAAGGATAAGGTAAATGGCTTAAGTGATTTAAGTTTGTAGGTAGATACAAGAGAGGCGATTACATTGGTTTGAACATGTCATGAGGAGAGATGAAAAATATAATGGAAGAAAAACGAATTAGCTTAGTAGTTAGAAGGTAGAAGATACAGAGGAAGACCAAAGATAAGATGGAAGGACTGTATTGCGGAAGACTTGAGAGAAAAGGAACTGATTGAAAACAGAAATGAGTGATGAAGAAAATAAAAAATAGCGACCTCAACGAATGGGAAAAGCTAAAGAAGAAGAAGACGATGTCAGTGTCAAGTGTAATTTGCATAGTTTGTTTATAAAATAATTTTACTGGAAATTTAGAATCTTTTGCAAGAAAATTTATGTATGGAATTTATACATAATACACACAAACATCATCAAACAAATGGTAAAATCGTAGTACATAGACCCTAAAATGTGCTTATTCACTAAAAATTCATCATGATTTTTTTTAGCAAAGACAATAGCCGCTAGTATGAACAAGTGATTAAGGGTGATTAGCGAGCATTTGATTAGCATTGTTTTATCTCTGTCAATCGTTTATAGATTATTTTAAAGAAAAATATTTCAAATAAAAGTTATAAACAAATTAATTCTACGCATTTTATATTTGAACTATTTTTCTCTAAAATAATCCATGAACGATTGAATGAGATAAAACAATGCTAATCAAATGTTCGCTAATCACCCTTAATCACTTGTTCATACTAACGGCCATTATCTTCCTTACGTAAATAAAGGTGACGGAATGTAAAAATAATAAATGTAAACGGTTGGCTAGAAATTGGTAAATTTATTGCACAATTTAGATGAGGTCTATTCCAACCAAAAGTCGTCTTGTTCACTTAACCATAATTTGAGTAAATTAGAAAGAAACAAAAATATATTATACCTTTACCATCAGGACATTACATGAACTCGTTTATTTGTGAAATTATTTTTTATTGCGATACTAATGAATGAAAGTAATATATCGTATAAAACAAAATGTGAAGAATAATTGAATGATTCATTAAGATCTGAAATTTATGAACATTCAAACTTGTATGATGGTCAGGTGACCCGTTGTCGCATACGCCATTGGCTGGTTTTGGATAACTTTTGTTGATATCGTTGTGCCCCAGTCAATAGATGAGGCGAGTTTTGGAATAAAATCTTTCCGTCGACACTCGTTTGAAGTTATTTACACTTGCGCTGATTTAGTCCACTGTGTGTATGGTATGAGTTTTAACAAAAAAATCATACGCCGTAAAATACTTGCACAGGTCAATAAATTTAAAACTGTAATTGCCGCCTCAAGCATTCCACAGGAAATCAATGTTTCACTTTATTAAAAATATGTACTCACATTTTACGTAAAATATCCGCTTGCAATAAAATCTAAAATACAGTCACAAAAGGGGTGCACTTTTAAGTCATAAAATAGAAATCTTTTTTCCATTATACAGAAAAAATCTAAGGGATGAATTATTATACAATATTTACAAGGTTATGTCACAATAGATTTTATTGGGCTTTCAAGGGTTTTTAAAAAAATTCGTAATCATTTATTGGGGAGTATAAAAACATAAAACATTACGAAACGGCAGGTAATCTTGTTTACCGATAAGGGTGGTTCCTTTTTAAAATAACTTAACTTATTTTTCAATTTTTCATACAATAAGAAATGTCTAGACTCCACACCTTAAATAAGAGTGTGCCGCATAGGTTTCTAAGTTAGTAAATATTTAAAAAAATGTGTACAATAATTGAGGAGGTCTATACCAAAAGTCATCTTGGCAACTTAACCACAATTTGAGTAAATTAGAAAAAAAGGATAATAACTTACTAAATAGAACTTTGTCTATTATTTTTGATTATTACGATAGAAAATGAATTTAAATTAAATTAATATGGGGTCATTCAAATCTGAATTGTATTCAAAATGTTATCAAATGCAGCAATGTGATAAAAATGTTGAAGAAGTCTTTTGAGGAGGAAGCTATGTAGGAACTAAGCGTACAATTGTTTTCAAGATAGCCGTGAAGATATGAATGGTGACAAAAGAGCCGGGTGTCTTAGCCTATCAACGAACGATGAAAATGTGGTAAAAAATAAATAATTAGATGTTAACAATTACTGAAAATCTCAGTCAAACAGCATTTATTCTCACAACACCGACGTTTCGATGCACACTTGCACCTTCTTCAGGGTCTAACATTAAATGAAATACAAAATAGTACAACAAACTAACCTACAAACTAAATTATATATCAAGTACACAAAATAAGTTCAAAAAGGAAAAAGGAAATTTCAGGTCAAATTGAGATTCAAATAAATTCTTTATATTTTATTTAAATTCTTACAAAAATGCTACACAATCATTAGTGTACAAACGACAAATAGGAGGCCCGTAGCGATGATGTCACCAAAGAATCCTTCTGCAAAATATTTCCGGCTATTTTCCAATTTATTCTGTTGTCGATTTTGAGATCAAATGGATGTGTGTGTGCTCTTTATGAATTTTGTACGGAAGTGTAAAAACTGAATGTTTAACACGACTGTATTTTGGGTAGATGATATGTATATAACAATCTGTAAGATCTTACTGTAAGTGAGATAATGTCCATCGTATTTTGTTTGTTTTATTTTACTTGTTATACGAAGCCCAAACCCATAATATTTCGACCGGTTTACATTTTCAACAAACAAATTGTAAAACCGATATAAATGGTGATAAATTTCTACAAATTAAACTAGTTTAAAATGTAGATTTTAAACTTACAAAAACTGAATATATTATTCAAGTACTCCGCCATTTAATATTGATGGTTACATGGTTACATGGTTACATTGCCTTTATTAGTAATACCAACTTTAATTCTATTATGCATTGCATCCATAAGGCCTGCAAATTTCTCTGTGAGTATTGTCCCATATGTCTTGTAATGTTGGGTTTACTGTACGCATTGGATTTTTTCGAAGTTGTTTTTCATTGTGCAAAAAGTAAAGGGTCTCGATAGAAGCTAATCTGCACTAGAAGATGATCCTCAAATGCCGGTCGAACTATTATCACTAGTCATTTGGCCCACAGTTGTTTTTTACCTCTCGCTAAGAGAGGTATTGGATTCATGCTAAAAATCGCATACCCAGATTTTATTGAATAAGCACGATTTAAGGTCCATGTGTGGATGTGTGTGTGTGAGGTTGTTGGAGACACGATTTCTCAAATTCTATAAGACTAAAGACCTGTTTGACTACGGATTCCTCAATCTAACAGTAATGGGAAGAGTTGAATAGGTTCTGGTAACAATTGGACAACCGGAAGTGGGAGTTTCTAAAAAAAAAAATTCTAAATATTATTTTTTGAAAATTTGTTACTACACATATTATAGATAATTAAATTCTCAATCTAACACACATAATTTTTTTATTATATCTCGTATAGGTTTGGAGATATAGTATATAATAATATAGAATAATTTGTTGTAATAAATCTCGTTGCCCGAAAAACATTTGCGATATTTAAATTTTTGTAATTGACATGTAAATGCAAAATGTCAGTGTCAGATTTTTCTGGGAGGTAAGAGTACATTTAATATATATATTATTGTATTATTAATTAATTATATATTTAAATTACAGATGTTAATATTACATATATCCTTAAGAAATACCGTTAATACCGTCAATGAATTTGAAGAATTTTGAACATAATAGAATAGTAGGATAAAATTTCTTATAGAACGAAAGAAGAGAAACAATTTCAATTATTTGTGCGTAGTTATAGGGCGCGAGCAGACATGTGACTTTATTGGCCTTGGCAAGCAGATGAGGATCCGTGTCAGAATGACGGCTAGTAGTTTTTACATAGATGTCACAATTGTCATATGTCATAATTTTTCATTCATAATTTCAAAATGTTCTGATGTTTATTTGTCATCCATTAGTATGGAATATACTTGTCGAGGAAAATAATCCACATGGATTTGGAAAATCATAATGTTTCGAATTAAAACTTATGATACTTGACACCTATGTATATTACTAGCTCTCATTCTGACACGGGCCCCCACATCTGCTTGCCAAGACCAACAAAGTCACATAACTTCCCTCGCCCTATACTACATAAAATGAAAATGGCGAGAGGTATTGTGCTGGCCACAACAGATTTTTTTTAATTTCCAACCATGTGTGTAGGTTTTATAAATAAATATACCTCACGGCATATTACCCATTGCTGGGTGTGCTATCTGCTTGAACACAGATATGGGTAATGATGAAATATTCGTACCGCATGGGTCATTAAAATTCAAAGTAAGTTCTGGCGTGTCGGTCGGGATCGAACCCGGGTCCCCAGATTTGCGAACAGACATACAGGCACACGGCCACGAGACCCCATGGGTAGGTTTTATACCCTGAAGAAGATGTGCACCGAAAAATCGGTGTTGTAAGAATAAATGCTGTTTGACTGAAATTTCAAGTAAATGTTAACACCTAATAATAATAATGATTGAAATATTCTATAAATATTATTCCCCATTTTCGAACATCTGTACAAAGTTTGAAAATATATTTAATATTTAAAACACAGAAATTATTTTTTTATTGGTTCCTATACATTCGCTTAATTTTTTTCCGCTGCTGTATGTAGGTAATTAAAAAATCATATACTATTATACAAAAAAATTATAATGTTCATGATTCGTACTTTGAATAAAAAATGCAAATTTTGTACATTTCTATGATTACATCTATTTCTGTATGATACCAATATTGTTTTTATTATAACTGTTATGTAGTGAGTATACTCAAAATTCATTAAATTTTGTCTGGTACAATCTTTTTTTGTTATTAAAAACCTAGTTAATTTTATTTCATGACAGCGAAAATGAAATTTTTATCAGGATAAAATTGCACAGGCATAAAAAAAATAGTAATATCTAGATTCAGTTGATGAGAATATTTTTTGTTGGGGTCGAAAAAGAATATAGTTTGAAAGGGTGGTGATGAATGCACGTATATTAATAATGCAGAGGACGATAGAAATAAAAAGAGAAATATGAATGTGCATTACAAAATCAATTATTCATAACATTTGAAATGCATTGAAGTGTGCGAAGTCGGCACAAAAACCCGCTAATCCGGTTCTGCAGCGAGGAAACCACAAGATCGCGCTCAAACAATATCAAATATCATCGGATAAGAGCACGTCGTCTCGCAAGGATTGGATAACACCAATCATGTGGACCAATGAGCAGAAAGGTTATTATTTTGGGACCGATAACTCGATCGGTATCACAACGAGCGCCCTCTTTTCAAAATTGCGTCCTTTGACAAATGTGAAAGTATGAAAGACCACTTTGACTTTTTGCAATATCTAATAACTTTGGTTAACACATAAAACGAGAACTTGGACGCACACAAAATTACATCATTTGGGTTATCTAGTCATTGACCAAAAACATTGGTATATATTTGATAATTACGGGAAAAGCGGTAAAAAACAACTAAAAAAAATCTGTTGTGGCCAGCACAATACCTCTCGCCACTGTCTTTTTTTGATTACATAAGTATAGGGAGCGAACAGTCATGTTTCATTGTTGGCCTTGACAAGCAGACGTGGGGGCCCGTTTCAGAATGATAATTATTAATTATGTACATAAATGTCAGAACTTTTCAAGATTTTCTAAATTCACTTAGTTAATTTATCATCAGGAGTGTGGAATTTACTTGTCGAGGAAAATAAACCACATAGAATTGGAAAATCATTAAATTTAGAATGAGAAATTATGATATATGACATCTATATATATAATTACTAGCTATCATTCTGACATGGGCTCCCATATCTGCTTGTCAAGGCCAACAAAGTCACATTACTGCTCGCGCCCTAATGTATTTAACATTTCTTGTATACTTACACTCTACACCAAAAATTCTACTTATATCTATTCCATATATTTAGATTTTTTAAATTATTCCACATAATTAGATTCTATGAAGAAGTTTTGTTCTACCCTTCTTTCTCGAAATGATTCCAATTCATTGTCAGAAATAACAGTATATATGAAGGGCATGTGTAATATACCTATAAATATTTAACTAATAATGCATTTAGAAATAATATAATGTATGTACTTACCAGAAAAAGTGTTCAGTAATGTCTCCGGATTTCTGACACTGACATTTATCTGTCAGTTACAAACAATCTAAATTATCAACTATTTTTCATGGCATTCTTTCGGCTGTCAAATTTATTACAACAGATTATTTTATATATTATACTTCTTTTATCTCTAAATCTATGGAATATATAATAAAATATTTAAATGTATCAGATAGAGAATTTAATTTTCTTTAATATTACCACGAAAAATTTTCAAAAAATAATATTTAGAAGATTTTTTTTCAAGAATCTTCTACTTCCGGTTGTTCAATTATTACCAAAACCTTTTCAGATCTTCCCATGAATGTCCGATTGGGAAATACGTTGTTAAACAAATTTTAAGTCTTATAGTTTTTGAGTAACCGTCCTTCCAACATCCCACACACACACACACACATACACACACACACACACATCCACACACACACACACACACACACACAGACATCATCGTAAAAATGTTAAAATCGGATTGTAGGGACCTTAAAACGTGCTTATTCAATAAAATCTGGATATGCGATTTTTAGCATGAATGCAATACCTCTCTTAGCGAGAGGTAAAAATATAAATTCGAAATGAATATGTTTATTATAATAAAATAGAATATTGTTATAATGTAAACATTTAACCGAGAATAAGTTAATGAATTTCTCATTTTAAAAAAATATGTTGTGGCCAGCACAATACCTTCCGTCAATCCTGTGTATTATGTATAAATTCCATACATAAATTTTCTTGCGAAAGATTCTAAATTTTTGGTATTATGTGATTCTCTTTCTCGGCAACTGAATTCCATACTCCTGATAACAAACAAACCACATGAAATAAGAAAATTATGAAATTTTGAATGAAAAATTATAACACTTGTCAGTTATGGACATAATTAATTGCTGTCATTTTGACACAGGTCCCCATATTTGCTTGCCAAAGTCAGCAAAATTATGTTACTGCACGCGCCCCATACATAAATTTTCTTGCAAAAGATCCTATATTTCCAGTAAAGTTATTTCATAAACAAACTATGCAAATTGCACTAGACACTGACATCTTCTTCTTTAGTTTTTCCCATTCGTTAGGGGGTCGCTATTTTTTATTTTCTTCTTCCACTCATTTTTGTTTTACGTGTCGTTCTCATTGAGTTCCTTTTCTCTCAAGTCTTCCGAAATACAGTCCTTCCATCTTATCTTTGGTCTCCCTCTGTTTCTTTAACCTTCTATTACTAAGCTATTCATTCTTCATCCAATATATTCTTTATTTCTCTTCATGATATTTTCAAACCAATGTAATCATCTCGCTTGTATCTTTCTAGAAACATGCAACACTAGAGTTATTTCCTTACCTATCTTTCCGTATCTTCCCCAACATCTACTTCAATATCCTCATCTCTGCCACATTAATTTACTGTTTATTTATACTGACATCTGTCAATTTGAATTATGTGAATATTAGTAGTTTCCATGTTTAGCATAGCTGGCTGATTTATAAAATTTAATATCTTTAAAATTCTTTAACTCTTTATCTATTGAATATGAAGTATAAAATGCAATCAAATCGTGTAGAGAATAATATATTCTTTTAGTTATAATAACGTTAAATGTCAAGTCAATAAATCAAATTTAACTGTTAAATCTTCAAATGCGGCTACTTCCGGTTCACCAATTATAACCAAAATCTAATCAGTTGTTCTTCTGGATGTAAACTTGAGGAATACGAAAAAAATATAATTTTTGGAATCGTGGTACTGAAGTTATGCGATTCGAAACTTTCGTCACATACACACATACACACCCACATACACATATATACACATACATATAGACATCGTCGTAAAAATGGTAAAATCGTATTATAGGTACTCTAAAATATGCTTATCCACTAAAAACTCATCATTGAATTTTTTGACCAACGACAATACCTTCCTTCCCTAAAGGTGACGGAAGGTAAAAACTTCCCTAATGACTTGTATTTAAAATTGAACAGCAGTTTGAGTTCAGTTGTATTGTAACCTATTAAAGAGTTGCGTCCCGCATCTTTAAATGTGCAATTTAAAATGTTTCTTTAATTAGTTGTAAAGTTCTGTCGTTAGAGAGTGCAAAACGTTGTCTGAAATTCAGCGCACAATTTCATAATAAGCTAGTATGAAAGTTGTTTTGTTCTAATGATTAGTTTAGAAATCTACTTGCCAAACTATAATGGAATCGCAAAACTTCGACTATACTGCGAGGAGTTTATTTGTCGTGGGTGAATTTGAGAATTTGCTGGCAGTGCAGTGAGTGTTGGAATAGTGTATGCTACTGGCAGTAGTGCGTTCACAGGCCGTTTTGCTTGGAAGAGAATATCAACTGTTTCACACTTCACCAAATTCATAATTGCTCCTATTATCCTCCAGCTCATCTTGTTTCGCCCACAAATTTTAAAGTTTTGTTAGCTGTGAACTGCAGATACTTTCATTTGTAATTAAGGTTGAAGAAATTATATAAACTATCTACTTTTACACTCATTTTCTTCACAAGATTTATGCAGTTTATGTTTTCATTACTTTAAAAATGTGCTATTAATGACTAATAAAATTATTTCGGAACAAGAACTGTTGAAGATAGCCAACTTAACTAAAATTGTAACAGGTGATGAAACCTATATACAGGCTGTCATTTTTAAAACGGATCATAGGACTAGAACTTAGAAAAACAGTTTTTTTGCTACCAAAAGCTTGTATATTAACTTATAGAAAAAAATCTGATGTGGCCAGCACAATACCTTCCGTCAATCCTGTGTATTATGTACAAATTCCATACATAAATTTTCTTGCGAAAGATTCTAAATTTTTGGTATTATGTCATTCTCTTTCTCGGCAACTGAATTCCATACTCCTGATAACAAACAAACCACATGAAATAAGAAAATTATGAAATTTTGAATGAAAAATTATAACACTTGTCAGTTATGGACATAATTAATTGCTGTCATTTTGACACAGGTCCCCATATCTGCTTGCCAAAGTCAGCAAAATTATGTTACTGCACGCGCCCCATACATAAATTTTCTTGCAAAAGATCCTATATTTCCAGTAAAGTTATTTCATAAACAAACTATGCAAATTGCACTAGACACTGACATCTTCTTCTTTAGTTTTTCCCATTCGTTAGGGGGTCGCTATTTTTTATTTTCTTCTTCCACTCATTTTTGTTTTCCGTGTCGTCCTCATTCAGTTCCTTTTCTCTCAAGTCTTCTGCAATACAGTCTTTTCATCTTATATTTGGTCTTCCTATGTTTCTTCCACCTTCTATTAATATATTCATCTCTCCTCATGACATGTTCAAACCAATGTAATCGTCTCTCTTATATCTAGAAACTTCTAACACTAGAGTTTACTACATATTTCTCAATCGGACATTAATGAGAAGAGTTGAAAAGGTTTTGTTAGCAAATATTAAAGAAGATTAAATCCTCTGTCTCCATTTAAATATTATATTATATCTTTTATTGATGTAGAGATAAAAGAATGTAATATATAAAATAATCAGTTGTAATAAATCTCATAGCCCAAATAATGCCATGAAAAACAAATGAAAAATTAAAATGTTTGTAACGGACAGATAAATATCAGTGTTAAAAATCCGGAGACATTATTGAAGACTTTTTTTGGGAAGTACATATATACATATATTATTTCTTATTGTATTATAGTTAAATATTTAAAATTATAGGTATATTACATATACCCTTCACAAATACTGTCAATCTCGACATCTCGAACAATTAAAAGAGTAGGACAAAGTTCCTTCATAGAATGAATTTAAATTTAAAAAATCTAAATATAAAGAATAGGTATAAGTAGAATTTTTGGTGTAGTGTAGTGATTTTCCAATTCCATGTGGTTTATTTTCCTCGAAAAGTAAATTCCACATTCCTGGTTGCGTAAACTTAGAAAATCTTGAAATTTTGAATGAAAAATTCTGATATTTGACAGGCCCCCATATTTGTTTATCAACGCCAACAAAGTCACATGATTGCTCGCGCCATATAATTATGTAACCAAAAACGTAAGTGGCGAGAGGTACTGTGTTGGCCACAACAGATTTTTTTTACTAAAGAAAACCCAAAATAATAATTATAAGAAAAAAAATGCAAATAAACAATTATTATGTTCCTATACATAGTTATAATTTATTTGTTCATATGAGAATATAAATGAGACTGATATTTGAGTAACTGAGCGATGAATAACTAGAGTATTCAATTTGTTAAATATAAATAGATTTCGACAGAATGCCATTAAAAATATGACATCACCTGTTCTGAACGAAGTAATACAAAAACGAGAACAAAAGAGATAGATACCTATCTCTTTGGTTCTCATTACAAATACCTCATTATGATATATGTGCTTCATTGATCACAATTTTACACTTATTCATTAATTTTATATTATTGGAAATATGAAACGTAATCAAAGAAAATAATTTCATGAATTTCCAAGAATCAAGAAAAATAAATTAAGGTTAGACATAAAACATAGAGATTTATACCTTTATATAATCATAATGCTGTAAATACACGGTTCACATCACAAACCAATGTTTTAATTATGTTTTACACGACAAGATATATTGAAAAATAAATTAGACAGTATTACATATTATAATCGTATACATATTGATGACATTTTCAGCATAATTGATTGTGAAATGTATTATTCAATTACTTATAATTTCAAAAAAAATATTGTAATTTGCAATAACAAATTAAATATTTAAGTATTTAAAAATGAAATACTATTTAGCATAAAATTGTATTATTTGAATTTATACAAAGTGTCCAATGTAAGAATCTCGAGAACTATAAGAGATACGAAACGAAGTCGATTAGATTAGAAAAAGTTGCCCCATTAGAAGGCCATTTTAGTAGTATATTTTTTACGTGGGTCACTAAATGAATGCGAATAATTGCTTGTATTTTTGTTAAACATTAATCCCTGATTTAACCAACAATAATACATATTTTCATTTCTTAAAGTATCAACTATCGGTTTTTTTTTACCTTAAATGGTGCTACTCAATAATAAATAGTGATAAAATGAACTATTCATTCCAAATTCCAAGTTATGATGCCAAAGTTTTAATTTTGTACGTCAATCAAAAATAGGATTACTTTTAGATTTCCAACGATTTGATTTATAGTTTACCCAAATTTATTTATCTAAAACAGCAAAAAATACAACAATTATATAGTAAAGAAAAGATAATGATTGTGACAATGAAACAAATGAATAAATGAAAAAAATAATTACCAATTACATTTTGTTTATTTTCATTGCTAATTACCGTATTTAATTCTCAAAATAAAAAAAAATGTAATATTGGCATCAACTTAAAATTCAATAATATAAAAAAATAATATCACCATTCGAAAGAGTGCCCTAAAGAAAATGTAACCAAAATCCAATATTATTTTATAAATATATATTATTCCGAAGTTATTTGTAAAAAAAATCTGATGTGGACACCACACGACTTCCTTGTACGATTATTAAACTATACGTATTTTTTTAATTAATAAATTACAAAATATTAATTTTAACTTCAAAAAAGTAAGATATATAGCGACCATAAAGAGAGTTTTTAAAGAGAGATTTGATTACAACAAAGAAATATTTGATTACGATAATGAATATGACTAATTTCACAATAAAAATATAATATTTGTTATTGTACGAATCATAAAATTGCACGTATTTAACGTAATTTGACATGAACATTTTTTTGTCCTAATCCATAGCAAGCTTTATTACAAAAACAAAAAATCTGTTGTGGCCAGCACAATACCTCTCGCCACTTCCTTTTTTGGTTACATAAGTATAGGGCGCGAACAGTCATGTTACATTGTTGGCCTTGACAAGCAGATGTGGGGGCCCGTTTCAGAATGATAATTAGTCAGTATGTTTCATTCAGAATTTCAAGATTTTCTAAATACACGTAGTTAATTTGTCACCAGGAGTGTGGAATTTACTTGTCGAGGAAAATAAACCATATGGAATTGGAAAATCACTAAATTTAGAATGAGAAATTATGATACATCTATATACATAATTACTAGCTATCATTCTGACATGAGTCCCCATATCTGCTTGTCAAGGTGCCCTATTGTATTTAACATTTCTTGTATACCTACATTCTACACCAAAAATTGTACTTACATATATCTATTCCTTATATTTAGATTGTTTAATTTTAAATTCATTATATGAAGAAATTTTGTCCTCTTCTAATTTTTCGAAATGTTTCCAATTCATTGTCAGGATTGACTGAATTTTTGAAGGATATATGTAATAGACCTATAATCTTAAATATTTAACTACTAATACATTAAGAAATAATATAATGTATATATACTTCCCAGAAAAACTCTTTAGTAATATCTATGAATTTCTGACACTGACATTTATCTGTCAGTTACAAACAGTTCAACTGGTCAACTATTTTCCATGGCATCCTTTCGGCTGTAAAATTTATTATAACGTTATTTTATTTATTATATTTCTTTTATCTCTAAATCCATAGAATATATAATAAAATATTTAAATGTATCAGATAAAGAATTTAATTTTCTTTAATATTACCAAGAAAAATTTTCAAAAAATATTATTTAGAAGATTTTTTTTCAAGAATCTTCTACTTCCGGTTGTCCAATTGTTACCAAAACCTTTTCAGATCTTCCCATGAATGTCCGATTGGAAAATACGTAATTAAACAATTTTTAAGTCTTATAGTTTTTGAGTAATCGTCCTTCCAACATCCTACATACATACACACACACACATACATCCACACACACACACACACACACACACACACACACACACAGACATCATCGTAAAAATGTGAAAATCGGATTGTAGGGACCTTAAAACGTGCTTATTCAATAAAATATGGATATGTGATTTTTAGCATGAATGCAATACCTCTCTTACCGAGAGGTAAAAAGTACATAATTTTTAAATTTACATATCTCGCTTATACAAAGGGATAATTTAATAATACTTGATGTGCTAGACGCAGAAATTAATTCTCTTTTATTTGAAGCATTTATTTCTAAAATCAAAATAAAATCATTTTATTCAAGAAAAACTATTAACAACTTCAAGTAATGTACCACTACAGGTTAGCCTATTTTAACCAAAATCTATTATGTTATTTCGATTGTCATAAAAGTCTTGAATACCAAATTTGAAAAGTTTTGGATTATATTTTAAAACAGTTTTTTATTAAAATCTATTATAGGCTTCATGTAAAGTGCCACTTCTGGAAATTGTGTAATAACCAGAAAGGGAGGTGCACAACTAGATGTTATAGCAGTCCTAAATACAAAATTGCAACTTTCTACGGCTTACCGTTTTTGAGCTATGCGAGATACGTACGTACGGGCGTACGTACGTATACGTATGTACATACGTCACGACGAAATTAGTCAAAATGGATTCAGGGATGATCAAAATGGATATTTCCGCTGAAATCTGAAAACCGAAATTTTTCGCGATTACAAAACTTCCTTTACTTACCAAGGAAGTAATAAAAAACTGAAATTTATATTTTCGCCCTATCTAAAAAAAAAAAAATATTTTTTAACTGAAATATTTGTTCAGTATTTGCAGTTTGTTATTTTCAGCACAGAAAAATAATACTTAAAGTGTATTGTGACTGTTTTGCAATTTTCCTCAACATATTCTCTGGAGTAAACAAAGGTTTATACAATTAATTTGCTCTTCTCCAATGTCTAATAAAGCGGTGATATTTAAAACTTTTTTTTGGTAAAAAGAAAATCCCCGCTGTTGGTCTCTGGCCTCATGCAGCTAGTTCTCACCGCTCTCGACTCGCGCTCTCAGCCTCTCAATCCATTGGGATAATTACTCAGTTCGTTAGCGTCGTTATTAATTTATTTCCAATATCTTCGACATCTTCGTCTTCTTGTTCAGCCGCACTGATGGATTAATTAAACACTCATGACGTGTCGGCTAATTTCATTCTGTTATGCATTCGTAGCTTCTTCCAATCCTCCAGAGATGAGGGAAATCAACCCGTTCTACTTCGTACTGTGCTGGGTTGTCCATAAAAAATTGTAAAATAAAATATTCGTGAGTAAAACATAGGTATATGAAGGTTGATATCCTTAGTTAATTCCTTGTTCTATATGAAATTTGTTCTGAAACCGTTTTCATATTAGAAACAAAAATAAATACCTCTAGGGTTATTTTCAAGAGGATGGTACTACTGCAAGAGACGAATTTTTTTCTCAAAATAATTTCTGCAATAAATTATAAGTTTGTTGGTTTTCTTCGGCCGAGCCGATTTCCCCGTAGTATTGAATCCTGGATATGCCAAGCCTACCCGGCCAGAGATAGTCAACGAACATAAACATAAAAAAAATCTGTTGTGACCCGCACATTACCTTTCATCACTGCCGTTTTTGGTTACATAAGTATAGGGTTCGAGTAGTGATGTGACATTGTTTAGAAATTATGTACGTCAAATGTTAGAATTTTTCATTAAAAATTTCAAGATTTTTTAAATTCACGTAGTTAATTTGTTACGAGGAGAGTGGAATTTACTTGTCGAGGAAAATAAACCAGTTGGATTTAGAAAATCACTAAATTTAGAATGAAAAATTATGATATTTGAAATCTATGTATTTACATAATTACTAGCTATCATTCAGACACGGGTCCCATATACGCTGGTCAAGACCGACAAAGTCACATTACTGCTCGCGTCCTATTGTATTTAACATTTCTTGTATACCTACAATCTACACTAAAAATTCTACATATACCTATTCTTTATATTTAGATTTTTACCTCCCGCTACCCTTGGTAAGGGAGGTATAGGGATCGTGCTAAAAATCGCATATCGAGATTTTGGTAAATGACGACGTTTTAAGGTCCCTAGAATCCATTTTTAACATTTTCACGATGATGTCTGTGTGTATGTATGTGTGTGTGTGTGTGGATCCTGTATACGCTCTAACTCAAATACTATCATTCAGAAAGTTTTGAAACCATGTATTTCTACCTTATTCTAATATAGAAATATCTGATTAGATTTTGGTGGCAATCGGATAACCGGAAATGGCAGTTTACTTGAAGCTTAAGATAGTTTTTCTTCAAAAAATACCTTTAAATGTAAATTTTTCTCAATTTGTTATTATAAAAATTAAAGATTATTCTATTTTCTACAAGTTTGCTTTAATACTTTTTCTATATATTTGTATGGATAAATTTATAAAGTAATATAAAAATTATATACATAGGCAAATGGCGGGAGGTACTGTGTTGGTCACATCAGATTTTTTAATTTTAAATTCATTCTATGAAGAAATTTTTCGAGATGTTTCCAATTCATTGTCGGGATTGACAGTATTTTTGAAGCGTATATGTAATATACCTATAATTTTACATATTTAACTATTAATACAATAAGAAATAATAAAATTCAAAGAGCAAATGGATGTGTATATGCTCTTTGAATTTTTTGTACGATGTTTCTATAAATTAACTGAATGTTTTGTATGAATGTATTTTGTGTACATGAATTGTAACAATCTGTAAGATCTTACTCTTACTACCCTGAAGAAGGTGCAAAGGTGCACCGAAACGGTATAGTAAGAATAAATGCTGTTTAACTGAACTTTCAAGTAATTATTAACACCATATCACAGTCGAGAAATTACCCACAATAGGAATAATTGTAACAAAAAGGTCAATGTGAAATTTTTGAAACCTTTTATTATGAGCTAGAAACACAAAACTTCAAAAACATTTTAAGTCTTCTCTAACATCAATGCCCCTTCTGAAAGTGAATTTTCCATAAATGGAATGCTCAAGAATTTAAAATTACTGCATTTTTATGGGAAAAGGCGTTGTCTAGATGGAACCAACGGTAAACAATTTGTTTTACAACATTACCAACGACAGGGTCTTATTTGATAAGTGATAGGTGCACCGATTGTTATAATCATATAACGAACACAGTCAGCAAACTATGCAACCACCTATACTTGCCGTTAAATAAGTATACACGCTCAACTTTTTTCCCTTCTCCGCACCCTGTCCTTTACCATGATGTGTTGTTGCATCATCATAACTTAGCTTATTTAACATTGCCACTGAATTGGTAACATATTTCCAGTACATACTTATTTGACGGCAACTATAAATACTTTTGCTTCGAATAGTTGTTGTGTAATGCGGGTTGCATCGTAGGCAAAGTAAAAGTTTATGCAAAATGCCTCTACTAAAAAATAAAATTATTAAAATATTTTCCAATAAATATATTCACGAAATAATTATACTTAATTTTGTAGAAGCAAATTTAAATTAATACTCAACAACTAATCCTATTGAAAGATATATGTACTAAACGCATCCTTCTACTGGCTATTTACCAACTCGTTTCGTCGTATATATACTGAGCGGTGTACAATATTCAATGTATCCGCTTCGGCGGTACATATACTAAAATTGGAACGATACAGAGAAGATTAGCATGGCCCCTGCGCAAGGATGACACGCAAAATCGTGAAGCGTTCCACATTTTTTGAAATTATTATTAAAAAAAAAAACTAATTCATTTCTAGTGCTTGCAGAATTTTTGGTCTAAAAATTTTATCCACTGTTCAAATATTTTAAAATTTTGTATATTTATGTAATTAAGTATGCAGAATCGAACGGTGAAGTTGTCATGCATGTATCGCCACCCATTTTTGGGTGGTTGCCCAAAAATGGAATTTTTGAGATCTAAATTTGAGCACAAATATTTCAGACATTAAAAAAGATATTAATTTTGCGGTTTGAAAATGTAGAATCAGCGTGAAAATACGTAAAAGTAGGAAAATGAGATTTTTGAAAATTTTACGTAATAAGTTATTAGTGTATTTTTATTAATATATCGTATTTGTATATGTAGTAGTATATCTTACTTTATTTTATTTTTAAATAAGCTTGTTTTGTTGAAGAAGGGTGCCAAATTTGGTCCATTCGCTTTTATATAGGTGGTCGTTAAGATCACTAAGATACCCTTTGAAAATAAAAGTCCCAATTAGTCTTAAATACACCCCTTACAGGGTGTTTCTCGGATACGGAACATTTCGATTATTTTCTTTATTATTGGAAATAGAAGAAAATCATTCAAATAGAAGTTATAGTAGAACATGGAGCACATTCGCTTATTGAAGAATTTTTTTTAACCAGTGGTTCTCAAACTATACCATAAAGTTATATTTTTAAAATAGGATGGTATTTTCAGCCACATTCGATCGATAGAGTATTTTCTTAATTCAACCATGTAATCATTTTATATCCATACCGAACAAAAATATTAAGAAAAACTCAATTAAAATTTAAATAAAATTTATTTTTATTGTTGTTTTCAGTAGGCTAATTTAAATTAAATAAAACTTAAATATTTGTTAATAACTTTATAAATAAGTAGTGTTAAAACCATTAAATAGTAAATTATACACTAAATAATTCAAATTGACAGATAGCAGTTTTTGTTTTTCATAAAGAGCCTACTGAAAAATCAATATAAACATTTTTTTTTTAATTTCAATTGAATTTTTCTCAATATTTTTGCTATGTAAGGATATAAAATGTTTACATGATTGAATTCAGAAAAAAATACTCTATCGAATGGGCCTAAAAATTATACACTATTCTATTTTAAAAAAATATAACTTTATATTATAATTTTAGAATCACTGGTTTTCTTCTTCAATAAGTAAATGCCTCTCTTGATTTACTGCAATTTTTATTTGAATAATTTTGTTCTATTTCCAATAATAAAGAAAATAATCGAAGTGTCCCGTATCCGAAAAACATCAAGTATACCACGGTGGGAGTAAAATATTCTTGAAAACATAAATCACGCTGAAGGATATTTTACATGTTTTCGATATAAATCATTTGTATTGGAGCGAAACGGCTTTGGATGAAACAGGGTTCATCAAGGACCAGTCTAACTTAATGAACTCGGAATCATGGGTTCGTGGCCCGTGATTTACATTTTCATTATGAAGTGGTTAGGTCTAACGTTGTTATCGACTGGGATTGTTTATCAGTCACTCGTTACTAGGATACCACCTCTGCACCTCTCTTTTTTCTTCGCATTATGTTTTATTCATTACAAGCTATTTATCAAAAATTGTTGGGAACATAATTTATTATCGTTTAACGCTTAGCACTTGCTGGGAAGAATATTAAAATTTTCGAAAAAACTTATATTTAAATGGATGTTCAATTTGTAAATCCTGTTGTAATGAAATAAAATTAACATAATTGGAAATGTGACGAAATGTAATACAATTATTTGTTTATTTGGCCATAGAAACAAGTTTACAGTTTAAATATTTTGAGCCGAGCGATTTAATTTGTTAAATTAAACAAATTTTTAATTCAGTAATCACATAAAGCGGTATTTGAAAATAACTTTACCTTTGTTTAATGAAACAAATTAAATTTGTGAATCAATATAAAATTTTCAATGAAATGAGGAATGTTCGAATTACATGTTCGGTGTAAACAGTTCAGATAATATAAAGCATTGTTTCTGAAACTGTAATCCGCGGACCCTTTTTAGGAAAAGTGACATATAGGCTATTATTAATATTTACGATATTAGGTCAGTACCGACCGTGTGTCTTATAAAGTTTTTTTGTATACTGAATAAGAACCAATTTAAAAGCAAATAAGTTGGGATAATTTCGATTGACAAGCTAAGTTGTCAAATGGTTAACATTTTTTTTACCGGTTTCAGGATATTATGCCTTTATTTACATATGCAAAAGTAGGCTAGTAATTAAGTCATAACCGTATCCTGTACGGTAATATTATCAAACTGGCATGTATACAACAGTAACGGTCACTAAAATTAAAATAAAATGAAAGTATAAGGTTGTTAATACATACAGATATCATTACGTGTACCGTTCATAACACGGTTTACTTTATTATTATTATTAATGGGGGTACAATTCATTTACATTACAAAATACTATTTATAATAATGCATCAATTAATTGTTGACAGCTTCTTGCCGTATTCCCGTGTTCCCTCGCCAACCCTCCCTGTCCATGGAATCGTTTTCTTGCAGATCACGGTTTTTCATGGTTTTTCTGATATTGTTATTCAAGGATCTACGAGGTCTACCACGTTTTTTATTTCCCTGTGGTTTCCAATGAAAAACTTTATTTGGCCAACGTTCTTCGGGCATTCTCAATAAATGTTCAAACCTTTTCAAAAATCTTTTTTTATTCTATCTACTACTGTTTCTGCTGCCTTCATTCTATTTCTAGACAAAATAATAGTTCTGTTTATCATAGTAGTTTAAAAGTAGCATTAATGAGAGATATTTAAAAAAAGTAATATTTATTAATAACGTCTTCATTTTCTGAAACCGGTAAACTATTGAACAAACTACGGGTGTTATGAATCTTAAGAAGCCTCAGATGTGGCAGTTATGATACTCAAAACAATCCAGGTACAGTAAAAAAAATTGAAGATGTCCGATCAAGGTCATGTGTATCAAGAACGAATTAACACATTGGCATACATTTATCTCTCTCACTTGCCATAGCACGAAGCGTGTGCGATAAGGATGGATACAATACGCTTCTTCCAAAAATACATATTGTTTAGACTAAATTAGGCCATTCCAATTTAAAACGATGCTCGTTGTTGACAATACTATCGCTGTATCATACATTTATTAATTAATTCAGATTTATTACCTTAATTCATAGCTGTACGAATAACGTTATTTTCTATCAGTGTCACTGTGACACTACGTCAGCATCTTATTTTTCACATATGTGGTTTTACTTGCTAATAAACTTGCCAGTTGACTTAGTTTTGAATTTTTAATACTTTTACTGTAACGTATATTTTTATAATAATAAAATAACTGTAGTATCTATGTACCCTCATAAAAACTAAGCAAACGACACGACTGAATTTGGTAGATGGGCGGAGCTAAAATATTAATTCTTACAATTTGTACATGACCTTGATCGGACATATTAAAAAAAATACTGTATATAATAGCTATAAATAATGCATTGTAAACGGTAAAATGTACATTAAATTTGTAGGCTTAATATTGAATAATTGAATGTAATTTTATTTCTAATATTTAAATGATAATCAAAATCTAAATTCTAATCTCAAATAAAAATGTATTATCGGCTTAGGCCGTAAAAATTAAATTAAAGAATATTCAACTTTGTTCATAGCAAAAGGTATGATTCGCAAATACTATTAATTTCTTAAATTCATCGAATTGTCAAAGATGAACGTTGAATTTGACATTCGTCATATACTTTTAAATCTTAAAATTTGTGTTTTTTACACTTTGAGAAAAAATGTACATTTCTCTCTCTTGATGTATAAATGCACTATTTATTTTTTGCTATTCACATAATTTAAATTCGACGGTCACGATCATCAGTCTATAGCGCGTTTTTATAAAAACTGAAAAAAGGAATCCGCGGACCAAAAAAGTTTCGGAAACACTGATAGAAATAACCAGACAGAATCTCACTGAATGAATATACGCAAATATTTGAGATCACGTGAGGGTCAAGTTTGCAATTATATTGTTAATTTGTTTGCTCATTCGGAAACGAATGGCCTTCGGTAATTTCCGGTGGTATTCGCGGAATGATTCGCGATATTACAAAAGACATAGGCGGCATTGCCCGTATTCCGAATCGGAATTGCGAATCCCATCAATACATTCCAGCAAACATAATCCCATTTTGTGTAAAATTCCTCCAAAGCCCGGTATGCATACATCCACAGCGATGGACCTGCCATATCTTCGAGGAAGATGCGACGGTTTAAGCATAAGTAATAAATATCTCATTTCATTATTATCAATTTTAAACCAACATATGCAGGCTGTTAACCACGAAATATTCGTTTAACGAATCGTTATCATAACGAAATCGTTATTATGAAAATCTTTGTCTACTTAATGATAATCGTTATCTTCGTATCCGTATTCTGTAACACATTTTAAAAATAATAACCTTAGGATCAAGTTAAGAACTTTATTTCCTGAATTCAAATTATAATTTTAAATGAAATATTTAAAATAATTCAATATCACTCACAAATCTAGGTTAGATTAGCTCCAGTGGTAGTCTGCTGTCAACTTGTCAGCTGTTGACTCTTTCTTCTTGTTGTTATGGGCTATGCTAGAGCTACTACTACCATCTGTAGACAAATTGGGAAGCTTACGCTGGGCGCTAGGAATAAAAACTTATTGAATTATTTTAATATTACCTTGCAAAAAAGTATAATATGACGGGTTTTTGAGATCACTATTCAACATGTTAGCAATTTTATTTTGACACGAATAAAATTACTGAATTATTGACAAAACGTTTATGTAACGAATGATTTTTCCAGTCGTAAAAAATAACGCTGTCGTTATCTTTTTTTCGTTATGTAGAATTAAATTATTGTTTATAAAATACCACTTTAACGATTATCGTTATTATAACACTATAACAATGCATAATGTCATAACTAACGTTTACATAATACGCCTATTAAATGATTTTCGTTATTATTATAACGATATAACGTTTTAACGCATAAATGTAAAATTAAATTTGGTTTTTTTTACCTCAGTATATAAGAGAAACAATAAAATTTCATATGAAACATTTTTCTCAATTTCTTATAGTTATGAAGGTATTTGAAACTTAAAAATTGGCCAAGGGCGCCACATCATTTAACTTAGTACAATTTTTTTTTAACTAAAGCACATCTAAGATGACCTGAGAAAGGTAAACAAAAAGTCTCATTTAATCAACTTCGCAACTATTATAGTTTTCGAGATAGCAATTCATCAATTTGTTTTTTATGACTAATATTTAAGCTAAGCAAACATTATTTTATATTATTTGATACCTAAACACCTATATCTGTTTTGAGAAAACAAACTGAAACCCTAATAAGAATCTTCTTATACAACAATAACAAAAACCTTTGTTACAGTATCCTCCTAATGCACCAAGTCAACAAAGAATATGATTTTAAAAACATTGTCATAACGCAACAATACCGTGGGGATTATGATAGGCGTATGGTGGCTTATCCGTTGATCTTAGGTTATACTCCGCTATCCTGAACATCGGCGGTATGATATTTCAAACCAGTGACTTTATTTTTAAGATATATTACATGAGTCTGGGTGGCTTACAAAGACCCGACGCTGTCAGTGCCTCGGACTCGCTGGTCGCGCCGTTTTAAGGTTTCTACCTGCTCAGAATTCGAAACCCTGTTTTTTATACCTGTAACTCACCACCAGGAGTAATATTTCAACTTGTGTCGTCTTATTTTCGACAAGATACTTGGACCACTACCAGAAAGACATACACTCGTGTGCTACACTTAATGATACCTAAAGGACCACACTTCATTTCACGGAAGAAAATAGTAGATGGTGCTTAAGAGCCGATCGTTTTTACATGCATTAAATAAATATGTGAAACCAAACTTTGTTATTAAAAATATGATGTGACACGCACAACACCTCCCGCCATTTAATTTTTGTTAACTTACATATTTACTAATGCTGGCAACTGCATTAAGTTCCTTTGCATGATATAACTATTGTTCCAATTTATTATATGTATTATCCGTATTTTCTTCTCCAGAATCGTACCATAATTTTATTTTGTGATGTGACATTAATTTCTTTTCAATTACAAACATATGAAAATTAATTTATTGATTAAATATTTTATACATTCATATTTTCATATTTTGTTCTTGAAATACTACCATTATTAATATGAAATTAACATTTATTTGTGAGTCACATATCGCAGCAATACACTGAAAGATGCACGAAAGATGTCAAAGACACGTATAATATCGAGGTATCATGTTTTAATTGCCACGATCAACATACTTCGAACTAAAATGCGAAAGGTGGATTTAGTAGCTTATGGAAATTTATAATTATAAATATTTTATGGACACAAAATTTGAAGTATTAACCACTGATTCAACTATAAATAAATATTTATTTGTCAGTTATATAAATTTGAAATCTGAACTGTGTAACCAGGAGATATATTTATCTTTAAAGCATAGACTTCGGGATTTTTAAAATAAATTATATTATAAATTTATTCAAAAAAACAAATAGATAAAGTATTAATGCATGTCTATAGACAATTTAATTACCTTTATTTTATATAATGTAATTAAATGTATTTGTCGAAGAAAAACTGTTTTGGGCTTCAAGTAAAGTTACGGTTATCTATCATCAAAATCTACTGGCTTCTTTCCGTATTAGAATAAGTTATAAATACAAGTTATCAAAATTTATAAATGATAAAATTTGAGTTAGAGCGTAAAAAGGATCTACACACACATACACACACACCCACAGACATTATCGTGAAATGTTAAAATCTAATTCTAGGAACCTTAAAACGTGCTCATTTACCAAAACCTCGTTATGCGATTTTTAGCACGATTCCTGTACCTCCCTTACTAAGAGTAGCGGAAGGTAAAAATTATGTTAAACATCACTTAATTCTGTAGATTTTATTTGATAACTGACAATTGGCAGGTGATATTTTTTTCGTTTTAGTGGACTATGTTTGCATTCTGACCAATCAAAGAGTAGAATTTATATCCGTATCTAAACCAACCCTATTTTCTTACATTAAATGAAGTATATTAATATAATGTGATCCAGAATGACTGAAAGTTCCACCTCGTTCTGATTTTTTGTTTGCCGCATTGTTGTGTTGTGATAGTGAAGTACGTTGACATATTTATATATTTCTACTCATTTCCTATCATTCCTCTCAGTACCTACGAAAATATACTTCAATAATTAACTTCTTTGAACACAATTCTAACGTAAAGATTTGAATAAATAACTTTAATTATATATCTCAAAAAAATTAAAACACGTCCCGTCGCTGATTTGCAAATGTCGGTAATACCAGTAACATAATTTGCCATGTCTGGTAAATTAATAGTAACTTTTTTTCCGTGGAAGATTATTTTAATCATAATCAGATATTTTTCAAGTCACGTGATTTAATCATTCTTAATCACTCTGTAAAATGTTTTAAACTTTTAAACTTTTTCGACATATGTAGAACACAATGAGACGACGCGCGTAGTATTAAGATCGATTATTATTTATAGGTGCTACTTCGAACAATATTTGATTTGGTTTTATTGTTTCCAGGTGAGTCTACATTCAACCAATATTCATCATAATCAGAACAGCATATAGCGTAAAAGGTATTGGGCACATTATTATTTTTCTCACGACCACATAAGATACATATATTGTTTAAACGATTATCTAGAAACCTATGTAGATGTGAAAATAACAATATCGTTCATGTATTAGAAAAATCATAACTCACTAGTGTGTTATTATATAACATACAGGAGTGTTGCCAACTGACCAGTAATTCGGGGGGTTTTTTTTTTGTAGGAGACCAAAAAATATATAATATGAATGATAATCTGTAAATTTATCCCTTTTTCTTTATAATAATTATACATTTATAATATGTTCTAATAAACAGAATAGTAGGTAATTCTGATACTGCCACACTCAACTGTTCACTTCCTTTTTACTTTGAGTTATTTGACTTTAGATTTGAGGTTAGAATTGTTCAACCATAAAACAATGAATACGTATTTAATACAATATTATTATACAATAAAACTTATTTGTAAAGACAACGTGAATGTGATTTTAAAAAAATGGAATGCAGTAATAGGGATTCGTCTATGGAATCTATACACACCACCATGGCCATGAGAAAAATAGTGTACAAAACTTACTAGAAAGTAGTGCTGTGAAGATCCGACAAAACTTGGATTTGAGTACCCGGATTTCAAAATATCCGTTGATCGGATATTGAAGCGGATATCTGTAAATTTAATTCGGATTTGGATCCGGATCATAATTTGGATCCGGATCTGGACATGGATCCGGATTCGATATTTTAATTATGGATCCGGATCCAAATTTTAATTCTGCTTCCGATTCTTCATTTTGAATGTGAAGGCATAACCCTCTAAAATAACCAGATCCCGTCACTACTAGAAAGACGTTTTCGTACACTCGTCTCGCGCATTAACATTCACACTGGTTATGAAATGACCATCTTTCTTAGCTCATGTAAATAACTATTTTTTTAAATACTGTACTTTCGTGTATAATTAATGCATTTAAATTTAAAGGGATCTAAGATCTAAGAAACAATTTTATAATTTAAAAATCTGATGTGACCAACACAATACCTCCCGCCCTTTACCCATGCAGTCTCGTTGCCGCGTGCCTGGTGTCTGGTCGCGAATCTGGGGATTCGATTCGATCCCGATCAACGCCAAATAATTCGAATTTTAAATGGCATATAATTAATACTATGGTAAACGCCCGCACAATACAAATATGTCATCATCATTACCGAAATGTGTGTATAAATCAGATTAGCTCACCCAGCAATGGATAATATGCCGTGATAATATATTTAGTTATCTCTTTATTTAAATACATACATACTTGATTAATGCTAGAAATTATGTATTTTAAGTTCCTTTCCATAAAACTGTTGTTCTATGTACAATTTTCCTTTTAAAACGTTACTATTATTAATTTGAAATGATTGTTTTTTGACAGTGAAATTTATCTGTCAGTTACATACATTTGAGCTGAACTATGTAACCATAGAGATATGTTTAAAGCATGAGCTTCGAGATATAATTTTTATATTACTTTATAAATTTATCCATAAACTATATAGAAAAAGTATTAAAGCAAACTAGTAGAAAATGGAATAATCTTTAATTTTTATAATAACAAATTGAGAAAAAATTACATTTAAAGGTATTTTTTGAAGAAAAACTATCTTGAGCTTCAAGTAAACTGCCATTTCCGGTTATCCGATTGCCACCAAAATCTAATGGCTTCTTTCTATATTAGAATAAGGTAGAAATACATGGTTTCAAAACTTTCTGAATGATATTATTTGAGTGTAAAAGCGTAAAAAGGATCCACACCCACACACACACATACATACAAACGCACAGACATAATCATGAAAATGTTAAAAATGGATTCTAGGGACTTTAAAACGTGGTCATTTTCCAAAATCTCGATATGCCATTTTTAGTACGATCCCTATACCTCCCTTACCAAGGGTAGCGGGAGGTAAAAAACAAGGCTGGTTTAAGGATCCGCTAGACCTACTTATTCACGGAGCCTACTTATTATCGACGCCTGTTTTCTAAATATATAAATGGAAGATTGCAATTTTTCTCAAATAACCAAATTTATTACAGATAACTTACGGTTCCAAAATATGCTGTACTACTAATAACATCGAAATTTTACTTTTTATTAAACTGGTTTTCAAATGTATGAGTTAACACCTCAGATTTTTTAAATTCATTTTTATGTAAAAAGTAGTTACTCTAAAAAATAAAAGTTTGCAAAAATGCCATTTTTAGAAGCAGCTTAGAAACCCGTTTTTAATTTGTTTCTGTTGTTATAAGTTACCGGTTATTTTAAACCAGTTTCTTATTCGGATTTATAGTTACATTTCATAATTTTTACTAAAAAGTATTTTTCCCAAAAAAACAATTATTTTTCCATATATGATATAAATAGCCTCATCCCATTTTTACTTGCTCAGAAATAAAAAAATACCTGCCTTTCGATTTGGGAAGTGCAGAATTGGGCATGTCCTCTTTTTATACCTGTACAGCACACTAAACACCGGGGGTTATATTTCCAGTGTAGTCGAAAAAATTAGGTGTTTTTTGGCCTTATTATTGTGCTTCTATTATTGTCAAATTAATTCTTCAACCATATCAAGAAAAAGGTTGACGTCTGATAGAAGTTGAAAGGAGAGTGAATTGTAAAAACGAATTCATTTTCAAGACAAAAGACGAATTGTTGAAAACGCGGGGTTGAAATTATACGCTAGGTTTAACTATTCATTGTAGGGGATTCATCTTGAGAAAGGGGTGAGAATGATGAGGTTTTTCATTTTATAGAATAACGGGGGTCGAAATGAATGTGATAACCTAATCATGACTATAAAATTTTTAGATAGGTGTCTTCGTTTTGGTTTAATGAGAACTACGTGAGATTTTTGTAATTTAAATTAATGAATATTTAATCTCCTTTAAATGACTTGTTATCTAAGTATTACTCTAAAATATTTCGTTATCAAGAATATTTAAAATAAGCCTACTTACCAATTTATTTATATCTACAGGTTGTTCAGGATAACGGTCAAACATGGAGACCTCAAAAGCTAAGAGATACCAAGTCGGTTAAATTAAATAAAAGCTACCCTATTAGGAGGCCAATTTAGTGGTGTCCTATTTATTCGGAAAAATATACATGTTCACTATAAACCAAAATGTAAAATTTTCAATTTTTCTTTTTACAAATTACTTCCAAGTATGAAATTTTGTTTGAACTTCTTTGCGACGTCATTGTCATTATACTCTTTCAAAAAACGATGTTCATTTTTTATCACTGTTGGATTTCGAATTATGACGTTAGTTATAATTTTAATATAAACGTCATAATAATTAGTTACACCATTAATAGAAAATAATTGTTCATGTTTATTTATTCATACGGTAAATATGTATAAAACAATGATAATTTTTTTGGGCTATGAAACAAATGAAATTATGAATTAATTACTAGCTAATATTTTCAAATTTATGTTCTTCATTTTCAATCATTTTTTACGTAGCAGATATACTAGTATATTATCAACCGAGATGGAAAGTGTTTCATTACGGACGAGGTTAACTGTATAGCCCAAGAAGTAATGAAACTTTTAAACGAGATTTGTATACTATTTTATTCATAATCAGAAATTAATAATGAGTAATTAATATTTAAATAATAATAACCTAACATAAATACATAAGCAAATGGTTTGAGGAGGGGTTTTTTTTTTCCAAATTCAGACGTAAAATATGAGACGTTTTTGACAACGTTAAAAACCTTCTCAATAGACGCTTCAAAAGCTTTTATTGAAGCTAAAATGTTCAACGATGCAAATTTTCACCGAAAATACAGGTATTTAATGACTGTAATATTTATGAATTTCGTTTGACTGCCCAGCTATTCCATTTTTGTCCTGTGTATTATATACAAATTCCATACATAACTTTTCTTGCAAAAGATTCTAAATTTCCAGTAAAATTATTCGATAAAAAAACTATGCAAATTGCACTTGACACTGACATCTTCTTCTTCTTATTTAACTTTTCCCATTCGAAAGGGGTTGTTATTTTTTATTTTCTTACACTCGTTTCTGTTTTGCGTGTCGCCCTCATTCAGATCTTTTTTTCTCAAGTCTTCCGTAATACAGTCCTTCCATCTTATCTTTGGTCTTCCTCTATTTCTTCTACCTTCTATTACTAAGCTATTCATTCTTCTTCTATTATATTCTTCATCTCTCTTCATGACATGTTCAAACCAATGTAATCGCCTCTCTTGTGTCTTTCTAAAAACTTGTAACACTCGAGTTATTTCCCTTATTCTTTCATTCCTTACCGTATCTTTCGTATCTTCCCCAACATCTATCTCAACATCCTTATCTCTGCCACATCCATTTACTCTTCATTGATATTGACATCTGTGAATTTGAACTATCGAAATATATTAGCAGTTTCCATGGTTAGCATATCTCTGGCTGATTTAATATCTTTATAATTCTTTAACTCTATATCTATTGAATGTGAAGTATAAAATGCAGTCAAATCGTATCTTTAAGTTATAATAACTCTAAAACATGTTTATTCACTAAAAACTCATCATTGAATTTTTTGATCAAAGGCAATACCTTCCTTACCTAAAGGTGACGCAAGGTAATAAAGATAAGTATCTAAATAAAAAAAAAAAATTTAAAGTACTGATATTTGTACGTCGAACATGGTTAGTCCAAAAACTATACATATACCAATTGATTATGAAGTATAAAATGCAATCCAATCGTATAGAGAAAAACATATTCTATAAAATTTATAAATATTATATATCAATAAATGATATTTAACTGCATTTTTTTAAGTAAAACTGTTAAAAGTTGCAAATGAGGGTGCTTTTGGTGGACCAATTATAACCAAAATCTAATCACGTATGAATATGCTTATAAACTCGAGGAATGTGAAAAAAATATAATTTTTGGAATCGTGGTATTGGAGTTATGCGATCCAAAACGATCGTCACATACAAATGCACACACATACACAGACGCACGCACACACACGCACCTACATACCCACAGAGACATGCATACATACATCATCCTAAAATTCGTATTCTAGGGACCCCAAAACGTGCTTATTCATTAGAAACTCACTATCGAATTATTTGACCAAAGGCAATACCTTCCATACCTCATACCTAAAGGTGACTTTGAGCTATGCATTTTTCCAGATAAACAATGCTCCTATAAAATGACTACTTAATGGGGCAACTTTTGTCTAAGTTAATGAATTTCGTATCATCGTATCTCTTAATTTCTTATAATTCTCGAGATCTCTATGTTGATCACGTTATCCTGTACATCCTGTTTATCTTATCTAATGTAAATACTACAAAATATTTTACATGAAAGTAATGACCGGTTCATGCATTTTTCTTTTTGTCAGTAATTCTTAGAAGAGATGAACAAAACTGTGTAATGTCTTAATTATTTGTTGAGTTTGTTTTATGTTACTGACTGCGCAAAATTCTAAGAAACGCTTTCTACCTGTTGAAATTTACGTTAATGTTTTATCTGATACATCTAAAATATTTTGGTTTCTAGAAAAATACTTTGAAAACATTCAGACTTCGGAACCAATAATAATAGAACTCAGATAAGATACCTCTGTAGTTACTAATAGACATATCATATTTTATGGTGATTTTGTAACCACAAATTATTATGTGGTTAACTCTATACCACTTTTTCATAGAACTTTTTGTAACATTCTAATTATGTTTTATAAGATCTTCACTAAGTTTTATATAAAAAAGTAATTCTTTTGTCTATACCAAACATGGTATCTAAAGAAATAATTTGTAAAAAGTGAAAATAGTGCAGTGAAGCAATATTAATGTGACCTAAATTGATATTAATGGATAGATCGGATGGGACTCAGTGTCGAGAAAAAATGTTTTGTTATTTTGTAATCAGACGAGCATAATACGTATATTTTTTGTACTAAAAAAACCTATCTAAACGAAAATAGCAGAAATGACGTTAAAATACAGTTATCTATCTTTTTTTTAATTTAAATATGTATATGTAAATATTCAATAAAAAACTATATTTCTTTTTTACTCAAATGAATTTCTACAGGATGAGTGACAAAACCGTGACATAGGCGGCTAATATGTAAAAACAACAGCAAATTTCAAAATTTTAGCACCAATAAATTATGCTCTAATATTCAATATATAATTGAGAACAGATTGTTAAGACCGTTGGCATGGTTAAGTAACAGGGCATCGAACCCGCCAAAAACTGGGTTCGTTTCAGGTTAATTTATGTTTTGAGAAATGGGTTCGAGTGCGGTTCTGGTTCAAATGTTAATAAAATTTGCGGTTTTGTTCCGGGTTCAGGTATTGGGTTCAGGTTCGGTTCGACCTAATGAAAACTTAATTAATGTTTTTGAAATAATAATCTTTATATAGAAATAATTTAAAATGCGAGCCGTAATTTACGCAAGACAAGAACACGAACACAATTTTCAAAAATAGACAACACAAGTGTCGATTATCGGCTGTACTACGATTACGCGTACGTTTCGAACTCAAAATGAACCTGAATCGGAGCTGAACCCTGAACCCGAGTTTTAATACTTCGTCCGGTCCCGAATCGGGTTCAATTGAAAAATATATTTGAGGTTCGGTTCTGGGTTTGGGTTCGCTAATATATTACGGTTTGGTTCGGGTTTTGGTTCGGTTCAGGTTTGGGTTCGATGCCCTGTTAAGTAATATTAATCACTCTCTGAGAAAAAGGCTGTTAAGATGTCTGACCTAGTTGTCATGAAAAACCCCCAATTTCTCTTTACCCTCTTAAAATGGTATCGTGTAACATTTTACTACTAAAGATGAGAACATTCTCAAAATACGTATACAGGGTGTTGACCACGACAGCGGAACATAAGGGTTTAACATGTAAAATCATATTTTTATAATTTCCTACTTTCCTAATTATTTTAGGCAAAAATGCTTCAAATAAAAGTAAAAGAGTCATAGTCAACACCCTATATAGTTTTTAATCTTCTCTTTTTAAGATTAGGGCTAATTTTTAATTTTATCTAATATAATGAAAAATCCCATTCTTTATGAGAGAAAATATAGATTTAACCAGGGAGCAATTTCGAATCACGATTCATAATTTGACAACTTTGGTAGTTCTTAAGTCAGCCTGAAATTAATTTAATAATTTCTAAGTCCCCCAGTAATTTGATTGACAGATAAGGGCCATGTATGTAATAATATGGAGAGAATTTTATTTAGAAGGAATTTGATCAATTGTGTGAAATATGAACTTACCTAAATGAAAATGAAACGATAATGAAGGTTTATCTTTTATTATTTTTTTATTATTTCTTTTTACGAATTTCCATAGATTTTATAACAGTCTGCTTAAGAAAATAAACAATTTATCAACCTGTGGTTTATATGTACAGCAGGTTTGTCCAACAATTTTATTGGATAGTAAAAACGTCCCAAACTAGATTTATCTTTTACAAAAACAAAACAACTTCTGGAAAACACCCATCAAAACATAAAATTGAATAATCACTCCCATTTGAGATAACACTTGGCGAGAAGCATGTTATCTACTAGAAACTAGAAACAAAACGTCTTCTTCCGCCTATAATTGCTTAACTGACAAGAGACTGTCGCAGGTAGCGAATCTCATATCCTAGTGACGACTCAATGTGGACTGGAAACACCTGACAGTCTGTAATTGGCATGGAACTAGAACTAAGACATGTCCAGAGGAGAAACAAAGCGCACCAGATGCAGGGTGAGGTTAGGTTTACCTGCGGTACGCCGCCCGCGATTCGCTTTTGTTTTTGTTGTGTTGCCATGCCAGTGAGACGGAGCCGAGCTGTTGCCGGTGCCGGCAGAAGATTGAGTTATTATTTTCAAAGATGTGATTTTCTTACACTGAGATGAAATATAAATTGCATATGGTGGTTTTAAAATTAAGAGATTTATCTTAAGAGCAGATGGCCCGGGATAAGGATAGCGAATTTTGAAAATGAGTAGCTTTTAATATTATTAAGTCTGCTGGCTTATTATTAATCTCAAACTTTCATACAAGAACCTGCCAATATTTTATCATCAAATACAGCTGTCCCAGATGACGTATAGGTGATTGAAAAATAAGGAGAAATGTATGGCCGATTTGTTTTAATTAAAAAGGAGGGCGAAATTAAATGCTATTTCTTGCTGTGAAAATTCTAAAAAAGTAATTTAAATTAGCTTTTGAGTGATGCCAAATTACATACAAAATTAATCTAGTTAATAATTTGTCAAAATTATGAAACTGTAGACCATTATCAGTGTACTATGAGCTATACCTTCTTTGTTTGAGGAAATATTGTGACTAAAATTAAATTAAATTTCAATTCAAAAATATTTTTATATATTTTCTGGCTTTTAAAAATAAAGAAAAACAAATTACCGATATCTGTATACAAAGCAGATTGGCACACTCAGCAATGGGTAATATGCCGTGATGATATATTTATTTACATGTATATACTCCAGAAAAATTACAGAACAACCAAGTATGTATTTCTGGTTTTCTGTTAACTTTGGCCTCTTAATTGACACTAGTGAGTGACATTGACATCTGATGTGGCCAGCACAATACCTTCCGTCAATTCTACGTATTTTGTATAAATTCCACACAGAATTTTTTTTCAAACAATTTTATTGACGTTTTCTTTTTAGGGGAGAAGTGAACTAATCTTATCTCGTACTTAACTAAATTGAACTACTCCTACAAAGAACACTACGTTTCTTAAAATAAGAATTAGAAAATAAAAACATATTATATAGCATTATAATAATCTGCTGAATTGGCTTATTGCTATAATATGTTGTATGACCTTATGTGATTTGTTTTTGCCATTTTAAATTATTTTACATTGTTATATTTCCAGTAAAATCTTTTCACAAAGATATTAAGTAAATTTTATTTGACACTGACACCTATCAGTTAGTAATATTTGAATATTCTGTTTCCAAGGTGCAGCTTTTAGCAGCATTAGGTTGCAAGTTATTTCCTTAATTCTTTATTTCTAAATTCATTGAATATGAAGAAAAAAATATAATTAAATCGAATAGAGAATAACATATTCTTTTATTTATAAAAGGTCAAAAAATCTTCAAATTATGGTACTGCCGGGTAACCAATCTTAACCAAAATCTAATCAACTGTTCATATGGACGTACACCCAAAGAAATTTTACTTTAATACTTATGGAATTGCAGGTTAAATCAAATATTTTTACTTTTAAAAAGGATCCAACAAAGTTTATATTTGATTTAAAAGTACCCTTGCTTTCAACCTTTATTTAGGATTTTGAGACAAAAGTAAATACCGCCGTATCAAAAGCAAATTTGTTAAAAGTATTGCATTCTTTTTTAAATTACCTCGTACTTAAGTGAAATGTATTTAATTTTGAATTAAAAACGTATGATTTCAGAACAATGTTTTTAAAACATTAACCCAAAATAATCAAAGCAGTAAAATTAAAATCTATTAGTATTCATTTTGAAAAAATATTTATATCATTTAAATTTATTCTATTTTTAAATTAATATTTTTATTTATTTGAAAAAAAAATTCTTTACTTAACCTAATGAAAGAAGTTTAAAACTACTTAATATGTTGGTACTCAATACTCTTGTTTTATTTTAATAATTATACAATAATTAACAAAACATGAGGTGTCTGATAAAAATTCTGATTTTTGATCTTGTAATGGAAATGGAAACTTATTTGTAACAAGATAATTGTACATAGACTAATAAACACAATAATTATTTACAATAATAGGAGGAGTCTAAGGTTAAAAATATATATAAAACTAAAACAATTACCCCTTAACCTTAAATAATAATATAAGCTAAAAGCTAAATACGTATTTCGAGAACTAAGTTCTCATCATCAGTAGAACAAAACAAAAGTTTAAGCAGAGAAGTTAAGATTACTCAACATGTAAACCATGTCAGAGGTCTAACAACTCTGCTGTTGTTAGACCTCTGACATGGTTTACATGTTGAGTAATCTTAACTTCTCTGCTTAAACTTTTGTTTTGTTCTACTGATGATGAGAACTTAGTTCTCGAAATACGTATTTAGCTTTTAGCTTATATTATTATTTAAGGTTAAGGGGTAATTGTTTTAGTTTTATATACAATAATTATTAATAAATCATATTTTAAGTCTAAATGAACTTAATTTTATAACATACATATTTGTTTGTACTTGAAATTTTATAAGTAGCTATGTGTAATTGCATATAAATACTACATTTTCTTCTTTACTTGAACGTATGATGTGGTGGTGATTGATGGCGATAATTGATTTAACCATTCTTGTACCTTTGTAGTCAGTTAAAAGTTTCATCTGCATTACATCCTTCACCGAACTAGTAATAAAAATATAGTAAATAAACATAATAGTATCTTATAAGTAACAATATTAATAATGATACATACTTTCCAAAGATTCAGCTTTCTTGGCACTAATATCTTTAATCCGAAATTCGAGTCAAGAATCAATTCCTTTAGATCCAAGTCGTTTAATTGACGCAGAATGTAGAGAGCCTACAATTACTTGTTTTATCAAGAATAAATCATCATTTTGAGTGTATATATTTCCCAAATCTATTACGATAAATATTCTTACCTTTAAAATATGGAACAACATTCTCAATTTTGTTATCTTTAAGGTAATTCCCTATATAATTCTATTTCTTTAATAATATTTTCTGTGTTTGCTATGTCCATAATTATTGCTATTGTATTTTCAGCGTACTTACTATTCACACGCAAAACATTAACGACAACGATTTATGCAGTCAAAATTCGGCAACAAGATGTCAAAATTTAATACATACTTTTAATTTAAAATTGTATGTAAATTAATTTAAAATTAAATATATGAACGTAAAAGTAAATATTTTAATATGAAAGTAATAATTTTTGTTTATAAAGTTATTCTTACATTTAAACATATTACTATTTTGAAGAGAAAACATTTTACTTTGATTTTAACAAAATGTTTATTTGAATTTTAAAAATATTTTAACTTTCAATTCAAGATCTCAATTTTTGGCCACAAATGAATTAAGATTTTATCTAAACAGTATTAATTGTATATCAAAAGTATAACTTTATTTTTAAGTAAATTTTATTCAAAACAAAAGTATCAATATTTAAGTTAAAAATATATAATAACCATCTAAAAGTTTATTAATTTTGAAATAAAATTATAATAGTTTTAAAATTAAAAGTATGTTTTAAGAGTAGCATTTTTTATTTTTACCTGCAATTTATTTAAGTTGAAAGTAATTCTTTTCATTTTGGATGTTTTTAGAAACAAAAGTAATGTTTGTTGTAAATAAAACACATATTTCTTTCGGTGTACGAAAGTGGAATATGAAAGAATTATAACTTTTGGAATTGTAGTATTGGAGTTATCGTCACACACACACACATACACACACACACAAAAACACACACACACACACACATACACACACACGCACACACATACAGACATCATTGTAAAAACAGTAAATTCGTATTTTAGGGACTCTAAAACGTGCTTATTCATCAAAAACTCAACATTTTGACCAAACGCAATACCTTCCTTACCTATAAGTGACAGAAGGTAAAAAAAAACACCAAACTCGGAGTGGACTATCTACAAGTCTTAATTGAAAAGTATTTAATTAAATGTCAATTAGACACGAGATATTGTCAAAAATGTTTGCTAAAAAAAATCAAAAAAATTCTTTTTGAATCTTATTTTGAAAGTAGAAACAAATTAGAAAACAGCGAATGGCAATATTCTTTTGCTGCCTGTTACAGTGAATTTAAGGAAAATTATATATCCACATCAATTTTGACAACTTGACTTTTGAATTGAAACAGACATACGTTTCTCTGTTCATAGCCTTCTCCGAGTTAGTTTTATTTTTAACACGCTGATTTTGAAAGCCAAAACGGCAACGGAAACCAAAATTAGGCTTGATAAATATTGTGGGTCTGCACCTTCAATTATAACAGTTCATAAGTGGTTTGATGATTAATGATATGGCCGAATGAGCATGAGTTATGCTTAACTTTGTGGACACCCTATTGAAGTCTCTACAGAAAATATATTTGAAACATTGGTACTAGAATGCAGTTGTAGTATAATTATAAATGGTACGAAATGGTTCACATAAATTTCATAGTTTCTTAAAGTACCTGCAGAAGTAACTAAAAAGTTGTTCTCTTTCTTCATAAACATATTACATTTTATGTTCTACAAATGTCGATTTAATGTTACAATTACCATAAAGAAAACTCGTTCATACTCAAAATGTGCACGCATTGTATTTTTTCAGTTAAAAGTACATTTAAAATATATTTTTTGTCGTTGTATACCATAAAAGTTTTATTAGTTTTAAAGGAGCTTGAACATACTTAAGTGGCTGACAGACGATTTAATTTTATCTACTACTGGTTGGCATTATCTGATTGTATCTACAGAGCGTATTTTATGATTGTGAAAGGTACGTGATGTATATATACGCAGCTCGTTAAAAACTCATAAACTTCAAGAATCCAAGTATTAAAAGTACTCACTACAATCACTTTGGAAGTTAATACTGAGTTTATAGTTGGAAATTTTTATATTTAGCTTCACACGTATATATTTGCTGAAAATGTAAACGTTGACAATTTATCACGGAAGCAAAGTTATTTCTGTTATAGTTAAATACCAGTGGCGTACTTGCGGCCCCCCTCTTTACCCGCTATGCAAAGTCGAGTTTTTTAATTTTCCATCACTGTCCTCAACATTTAGGCCGGTAAAATCCTTGTGAATATTTTGGATGTATATTCAACGCCCGAATATTCATAACCAGAATATGCGATCAAATATAGTGTTTGTCATTCATTGAAACTAATGCTAAGCAATTAAAATAAACAAGAAATACTAAAATTTGCGAAAAAATAGTCGCAAAACTTGTGCTTAATTTTATTGCACAGAAGTGTACATATTATGAATTACTAATATTTTAAAAATGAACTTTAAAACATTTAAAAAGCATTAAAATGTATAAAACACATTACTGCAAATTATGTCCATCTCAACAATTTTCTTCTAAATCCATAAAATATGAACACTTATCTAGGTTAAACTGAAAAGAAACAAACTTTCCCACATCTCAGAACAACGGAGTGTGTTGTTTTCATGGCTTGATGCCCCATATTTGGAACTTGTGGGGGCGGGTGACCCTCGCAGGGTTGGGGCCCACCAACCAAGGTCACGCACGGGCCGGCAAGCGCCATCTGGCGCCCGAGGCTCAAGGAGCATACCGAGATAATGTGATGTTCTGTTACAAGGATCCAGATAGCTATGGAGTAGACAACAGATGAAGAACAGGAGGTTCTTTTTTTGTAATGGTTAGTAAGTGATTATGGGTAGGAGACGTATACATGGGTAGACAAAATAATTGGAGGCATGTTAACAGCACAAGGTAGAATATCTGCAAGTACAATATAAATAACTGAATTTATTATTTCTAAAAGGGCACTAGTCACATTTTATTAATTTCGCAGTACACAAAAAAACTATTTATAGACTGATCTATGTCATCTAGTGTTTTTATTTCTTCTTAGGTAACAAATTCGAAAACAAATGACAATTATGTGAAAAAATATAAATGTTTGGTTAAATTAGACACTGGATGTAATTTCTTAAGAAACATTCGATCATCATCGGTTTATTAGAAAACTAAAAAAAATACTTAATGGCAATGATTCGACAACTGGGCAAACTAAAAATATTTTTAATTCTTTCATCCCCTGAAAAATGGCAGTCGGAATAAGAACAAAACTATTTCTAATAATGAAGCTCGAATTTAGAAGAATATGAAATACGAAATTAATACGAAATGATCCAGTTACTTGTGCGAAAAAAAATTTCGACAATAACATTTAATACCAAAAATTACATGTAAAGTTTCTTAATCTACAAGTACTGTTGAAAATGACTACCTCCAGCTACGATGCAAGAATCCGCCTAGCTTGTAATGAATAGCCATCAGCAAGTCCATAAATGAAATGCATGTCAGTCATCTCGGCGTTCGTATAGCTATTCATGATAAGAGGACTTCACTAACAAAAGTTTAAGTATTATAGACATAAAATACACGTCAAACAGCCAAACGTCTCAACAAATTTGACACATAACTTGCCTGCTGTTACTAGATTAATAATTTGAAAAATATCAAAATTAATTCTGTCGAATTTTTTTTTCACCCTGTATCTTCGAAACAAAGCGGCTTTTCAAAATTCATCAAAGGACAAAATCATCTTAGAATGGTCCATGAAAAAATCCCATCAATTTTTGCCCTATGTTTAATAAACACCCTGTATACCACATTGGAAAGCGTGCGAGAGGTATTGTAATGACCACAACAGATTTTTTATTAATAAATAAAATAAAATTACTACTATTTAATGTTAACATGATCTCGAATAATAATACCTTTGATTGTTCAAACTTTGGGGGGCAACTGCCACCCCTTGCCACCCCAAAATCCCACCACTGGGTTAATCTACATATGGTCAGTATAAGTTCGTAAAGAATACCGCCATTAATTTTGTTTGAATTTATTGTTCAATAAATTTTGTCCAATTTTTGCCAACCACAAAGTGCCACATATCACCACCTATAAACTATCAAAGTGACACATGTATCGTATAATTCGAAACAGAGATAAATTAACGTGAACCCATCCACTAATGAAAGAACTGCTACGTCGAATAAATAGTTCGAAATTTATAGGCATCGAGTGCAGCCCAGCGAGTTTTGCAAATGAATTGAAAGCGATTAGCGTAAAACGCTCGCAGTCCGGCCCTGGTTGCCGTAGCTTTATTATCCTCATCCCTATGTAATGGATCTCATTAGAGCTATTAGTTATGTCTATCACGTAGGGCAGTTAAAACGTAATTAGTTTCCAAATTTGTTTGATATTTGTGCGAAATTAAATTCTTATGAGTTATTCACGTACGCGAAATGTTGTGTTGTAAAAATATTCATTATACGTGCAGTCGTTAGCAATTTAGAAGCATTTAGAAATTAAGAACTTGGATTAAGTAAAACTTAATTTATAAGTTCTACACTTGTAAGCATGCTTTACGACTTCAGTGGACAATATATTTTAATGGATATCATATACACGGTTAGCTGAAAATATTAGATGCAATATGCAGTTTATAGATTCTGTTAATATAAAGTGGAATTTAGTTGTTATTAGTCTATTAATGATAATGTTCTTCATAAACACTCAATAATGTTTGACCACTACTGTACTTATATTAATTTGGCCCTTATGCTTCGCTCATAACAACGCTCTAACTCAAATACTATCATTCAGAAAGTTTTGAAACCATGTATTTCTACCTTATTCTAATATGGAAATATCTGATTAGATTTTGGTGGCAATCGGATAACCCGAAATGGCAGTTTACTTGAAGCTCAAGATAGTTTTTCTTCAAAAAATACCTTTAAATGTAATTTTTTCTCAATTTGTTATTATAAAAATTAAAGATTATTCCATTTTCTACAAGTTTGCTTTAATACTTTTTCTATATATTGTATGGATAAATTTATAAAGTAATATAAATTTATATACATAGGTAAATGGCGGGAGGTACTGTGTTGGTCACATCAGATTTTTTAACCAGTTGTTAAAAATTAACCACTGAGTTACACAGTAGGCTCCTTTGTCCGCTAATTTTAAGAACTTGGTCAAGTTTAATAAATTAAACTTAAAATCATGCAACCAATTTACTAATTTCTAGACAACCTTTTAGATTAATTGGTACGTTGATGTTATGAAAATTACTAGAAAGCATTCATTCTTATTCAGCGCTTTACTAAGAACTTAAAACTAACGTAATGTATAACAGGCTTAAAATTATTTGTTACTTTGACATACTCGTATCTCTGCTTACTTATCACGCTTGTGTAAAGAGTTATTCAGTTTACATAACTTTCAGTACAAGAAAGGGAAACAGAATTATACTTATAAAGTTCTTCAAAAGAGGACTTGGACAAAAAATAATTCATAAATGGATAATTGACGTATATAGAAAAGATGTATCCTCATATCTTATAGTGTAAGCAATTTCCATGGAGGCTAGGATTGAAGATAAGCCAAAGTGCGAAAGATCTATTCGTAAGTTATATGGAAACAAGAACGAAGGAAAACATAAAAAGGTTGAAGATTTAATTTTAACAAAAGGAAGGTTGAAATTTTGAGTGATTGTTAATGAAGTGATAATATCAAGAAGAACTAAACAAAATATTACTTAACAGTCAATTATTTTCCTTCTTATTGGCTAGGTAGATAACATTCTTAATTACCCTCGTAGTAGTAGTAATTATTTTTAAAAATGTTAATAAATTCATATTCCATTAACTAAAATTAAAATTGCATTTTAATTGCGAAATAAATTGCAAAGGTATAATGAACAATGTAGGGGGCAAAAAGGGAAAGTTCGTAAAAGCTCTTCTTCCATCTGTTAGCCCGGGGCGAAAAAGAAAGCACCCCGTGCATTTATTGCGAGCTTATACGTGATTTCGTGACACGACCGAGCTTTTATGAATATGGATGACGAAATAATGTCGCTCGCTTGAGTGCGCTGCATATCAATTTTATTTTCCATTGTCGATGGATGTAATTCGACGGTGCGTTGAGCGTTGCTACACCTGCAGACAGAATTAGGGGAAACTCTTTTTTCCCGCGGTGCGCTATTTAATCTGTGTCCCAAGTTGGCGCGCGTCATGCATATTTCATAGATTTTTATCCGTGATCTAAATAAACATGACGATTAATTGAGCCCTGAGGAACTATTGTGAATTTGAAGATAGATTTTTTTCCGATGCGCGCAGACTAACAAAAAATTGTCACCTGCCGTGAAAAAAATGCCGAGATTGGAGATTAATCTACTGGAATTAAGCTTGTTTTCGATTGTTTTGATAGTCATCTTGACAGAAGCTATTTGTTTCGGAACGTCTTCTCCAAAACATTTTAAATGATTTTTAACCTAGTTTGATTGGATATGATTTCTAGAGGAGATAACGGAATTAATTTACAGGAAAAAAATAGACTCCTAGGTTAAAAATAAAGTTTACCTGCTGCAAATAGTATTATAAAATAATGACCCGGATTCGATCACGACCGATGTCAAACTTGAAACTTATTTCCAATTTTCAAATTCCCGGACAGGTATGTCAATTTAAAAACATTTAATTAAATGTCAATTTAAAACGAAATTGTCCAAAATGTTATCTAAAGAAATCAAAGTTTTTCTTCTTGAATATTATTTTAGAATACGGCGAATGGCAATATACTGTATTATTCTTTATCCTCTTTTTACCTCTCGTTAAGAGAGGCATTGGATTCATGCTAAAAATCGCATATCCAGATTTTAATGAATAAGCACGTTTTAAGGTCCCTACAATCCGATTTTAATATTTTTACGATGATGCCTTGGCGAGTGTGTGGATGTATGTGTGTGTGTATGTGGGTCGGTTGGATGTACATACATTATATTATTTCTTACTGTATTAATAGTTAAATATTTAAAATTATAGATAAATTACATATATCCTGCAAAAATACTGTCAATCCCGATAATGAATTGGGAACATTTCGAAAAATTAGAAGAGTTGGACAAAATTTCTTCATAGAATGAATTTAAAATTAAACAATCTAAATATAAGGAATAGATATAAGTAGAATTTTTGGTGTAGATTGTAGGTATGCAAGAAATGTTAAATAGGGCGCGAGCATTCATGTGACTTTGTTGGCCTTGACAAACAGATATGGGGGCCCGTGTCAGATTGATAGCTAGTAATTATATATATAGATGTCAAAAATCACAATGTTTCATTCTAAATTTAGTGATATTCCAATTCCATGTGGTTTATTTTCCTCGACAAGTAAATTCCACACTCCCGGTGACAAATTAACTACGTGAATTTAGAAAATCTTGAAATTTTTAATGAAAAATTCTGACATTTGACATCTATGTACATAATTACTAATTATCATTCTGACACGGGCCACATATCTGCAAGTCAAAGCCAATAATGCCACGTGATTGTTGGCGCCCTACTAACCAAAAACGGAAGTGGCGAGAGATATTGTCCATTATATGAATCTAAAAATAATAACAATATAACTCTGGTATGACTTCCCCCGCCCAAATTTTACAGTTGCTTCTGCGAAACAGGTACGTTCTCTTGTTTAAACAAATCTACGAGTATGCGTTGTCAAAGAAATTTAATCTAAATACTACCCACGTTTCTTTTCAATTTGTAATAAATTAATTAATCTTATCAGTCTTGATTATATACACAAATACGAGAGACCGTTTCTAACAGATTGTAAATAAAACTGCACACCGTATCTATAACAGTAAATATTATTTCAGTGCTAAATTTAGTTTATCAATATTTATTTTCCACTTGTTAAAATTTCTTAGATAGAGTTGAGTAAACTTTCTTTTATTTGAATAAAAATAAGATCATAAAATAATTTAATTATCTAAAACAAAGAAGTATATGTATAAAGTAACAAAGAAAGTCTAAATCTTTGAAACGTAAATAAATATTCACTTATCGCCTTACAAAGGATGTAACGTGCAACTGGCGCCTGTATTTATTTATTTATCTCATTTACTTATCTATTTTAATAGGTGTACAAACATACCAAAGAGAGTAATTTAACACTTATTTTTGAATGCTATTTGCATTCATAAAGTCAGTATATTTGAGATAAAGACTTTATCTGTATATTTTTATTCACAATCCCAATAATAATAATAATAAAGCAAATATTTATGTACGTAGACATATCACGAATATTTACGAAAATTAGTTTTAGCGTATTCAAAATTTAAACAAAAATTAATTCAAAATAAATTAAGATGTGTGGCCAGTGAAAGTAATGACTACGACAAATGTGTGTAGTGTCGACGAGAAGGTTACTGATTAGTGTGCCAAGAAAAAATAAAACTAATGATAATGAGATGAAGGTTACAGTTTTAGAACATTTTTTTAGATAAATGTTCAAATTATTACATTCCGTCACATTTAGGTAAGGAAGGTATTGTCTTTGGTCAAAAAATTCAATGATAAATTTTTAGTGAATAAGCATGTTTTAGGGTCCCTATAATACGATTTTACCATTTTTACGATGAAGTCTGTATGTATGTATGTGTGTGTGTGTGTGTGTGTGTCTGTGTGTGTGACGAAAGTTTCGGATCGCATACTTTCAATACCACGAATCCAAAAATTTTTTTCGTATTCCTCAAGTTTACATCCAGAAGAACAAGTGATTAGATTTTGGTTATAATTGGTCAACCGGAAGTACCCTCATTTGAAGATTTTACCAGTTAAATATGATTAATGTCATTCAACATTATTATAACTTAAGAATATACTATTCTCGAACACTATTTTGGAAACTACACATTCCACAACTAAAAATTATGTTGAATTAATATTTGGAGTTGTCCAGAGTAATAAGTTTATCTAAATAATAATATATTACTTAGAAAATTAACTGAAGACATTTTGTAGAAAAACATATAAAGTGGAAATGAAGATATAGATATGGAATGTACGTCACCTGAAATAAGGGAACTTGCTAATGATACAGGGAGTCAGTTATTACTAAATAAATCAAAAGAAAAATTTGAATGGAGTTATTATAAGCAATTTATGGACTGGCGTCAAAAAAATATTTAATGGTATATGATAATATATTGTTATTATCAATCAACATTTTATGTATAATCTCTAAAATCTTGTTAGAGAAAGTATAGTCTACAACACGTTTGGAATGGCATAATCCACACTCGCAAACCGTAGTCCACGGCTTCGGCTCGGGTCACAAACTTTTTGCTCGTGTGGAATATGGGCCATTCCATTACTTGTTGTAGAATATACTATACTAGGGTTACAAGGTCCAACAGAACAAATTTTTGCCCAACATTAAATGCCAGGCCCTCCTTCATCCCAGTTAAAAAGTAGAAAAATGTTATATATATATATATATATATATATATATATATATATATATATATATATATATATATAGGTACAATTACAATTTTAAATTATCGTTTCAAATAAAGGTTTCTATTGTTTTAATTTAATCCTAATGATATCATTCCCGTGTGGGACAAAAGACAAAGTTCTTCCTGGAGGATATAATATGCATCTGGAAATAAGAAAGAGACCATTGCAATCCGTTGTCCGCCGTCTCGTCTTCGTGCATTGACGATGAGAGTCGACGCAGACCGAATACTAACGCGTTCATTTCGTAGGGAAATGCAGTTAGGATTGCCTGCATCGCATTGCTTGCGTTTGCTGCTCTCTTTTGTTTTAAATGTTTTTTGGACGTTTTTTATCTGCTTGCGTCTGTTGTGAAGCAAGCGGTCGGTGTTGTAACTATGGATTTGGATGAATGTTTGATGAGTTAGACGTGACTTCTGTTTTATGTAATTTTCAGGTTGTGTTTTTGCATTCTAATGTGTAGTTTATTTTTTTTTAACTCAAGGCATGAGCTTAAACGATAAAACGCCCGTAGACTATGAAAACAGATACAAAGAAATCTCTTGTGGTCAGTTACACCAACAAGGCTTAAATTTTAAGTGACCCTTAAGCCCTTAATCAGAAAAATATAAATCGAAATTTTGACAGCAATGCACATTAATTCATTTGACATTTTATTTCGTTGCAATATTGTCGATTTAAGGAACGCTTCAAATTTAAGTTACGTTGGTGCAACCGGCCATTAGCACCCTTACCACAAATTACTTTAAGTATATAAAATTTGTATAAAGATCTATCATTGCTGAAAAATGTCTACAAAGTAGATTGGCACACCCAGCAATCGGAATATGCCGTGTTGATATATTTATTTTATTTTATTTAAAGATCTACCTTAGGATTGAAAATTGTTCTTTTTTGACAACGTAAGCAAGAGTAAATAAGTAAATAACCTTTATCTCATACTGGTTTCTAAAATAACGTTTTTTGAACGATTTATAAAACAAAAATCCTAGAACTTTAAAATATCATTTTACCGTCGTACTGAATCCTTTATTTATGCGGCATTAAATTGTTCTTCACCTCAACAGGTTCATCGAAAATATCTCGAAGAATGTATTTTTCATCAATTATAGCGAATAAGAATGTTAACGAAACCAGAAAAATTCAATTTCAATCTGTCAATCCGTCAAGAATTTTTGAACAATTGCGACTTAGCCTACTTATACAAAACTCATACTGCTACGAATTGCTGCATATTTTTTAAATAATTTAATAACTAAAAACCAGTATGACATAAAATTATGTTTGTACCTCAGACGAAAAGTGTCTTTACCACAATCCCTGTACCTCTCTTTACCAAGGGTAGCGAGAGGTAAAAATTGTTGACACTGGTTGTTCTTGCATTAAACCTCACTGCATCTATTGTTATTACGCATTCCAAATTAAGTTATTTCTAAAATTATTTAGTAATTTAGTAGTAAAAACGCAATAAATATTTTAAATACTTTACGCAGTCAAAGGATTATAATTTTATTCTAAGGCCTTGCGTAAAGTTTTTTATATCCATCCTTCAATCACAGTCATTTACCTACATTTTCATAAATATTTTACATTGAATTCAATATTTCTGGCGCATTGTTCACATGTTGATGTCATGCAAACCAAAACAATGAAAATCATAATGAAATCATATAAGAAGATACTCACTCGTAATCGTCTAAAATATGAGAAAATTTAAATTCTATTGCAGGGTAATGGTGTGATACAAATGTATTTCATTTATTTGAGGGAGGCGCACGGCGTGCGAAGGTAATAAACTGTGAAGGAATTTTTAATTGTAGCAGTATAAAAGGAATTTCCAGTCTGTTAGCCATGCTGATGATTTGCGAGCTTATAATTTGGCGTTAAACAATGCCAGCTTCCTGCGCTGAAACAAAAACACAAAAGTAGTTCGACGAATCGTGAATGCAGATTACGAATTTCGTACACGTGTATTAAAATGCGAAAACACGGCGCGGAAAAATGGCGCAAATAGACTCATAAACAACTTTTTAAATTTATTGCAAAGAAAACAAAGTAAACTAAGAACGTTAAAAAAATACATGTCTTTGCTACATCTACGTTCAGTGGGATTCCGTAGCTCAGTTGGGAGAAAAATCTAATATATTTAGGACGGTCCGGGGTTCAAATCCCAGTGGGGGTTTATGAATCTTTCACAAATCTTTCTTTCATTATCCATAATAAATTAATAAATAAAATTAATAACAAAGTATTTAAATTCGAACCATGTGTCACACCAGAGGTGGCATAAAATAGAATAGAGTTGAAATAAATGATAAATTATTGTAAAAAAAAATTACGACTATATATATATACAAATAGATGAAAGAGTACTATAAGACTGATGTTAGAATTTACAATTTACATTTTGAATGGGAACATAATGGTCAACAATACAACAAAAACTTTTCTAAAATCAGTGTAGTATTAGTTCTAGTAGTTTTTTTTTGTGGATTATAAATCCAATAACCCAAGTAGAATTTTTCAATTCTGATTATATTATTTTTCGTATTGTAACGTTTATTTATTTGGGTGAAAAAATCAGAGAAATATTATTAATTAAAATAAAAGTTTATTAAACGATAAATAATTGAGATAAAGATGATAAAAATACTATGATTAAAAAATTATAAAGACTAATTTAAGACTAAGAATATTATTAAATACTTAAACATTAAGATTATTTATTTAAACAATATTTTTTTCACTATATTTATTTATGTTCACAACTCAGAATGTCCCGGCTGGCTTCCCTGACGGTATTTAAATATCGACGTTCTTTCTCTAGAACATTCCACTTGATAACATCGAATACAAAGGATCAAGGGACCCTAAGCAATTAAACAGGTCTCATAGGTTTACTACGCCCAAGATTGCGTCATCGCCCAACGCGGCGTTCTGGAAATATTCTACCAGTGGCGGCGGTCGCTTACTCCTAGGGTCAGTGGCGCACGTTACAGTATGTAAATATTACATATATTTTTCTATAATAATGAAAACCTACTAATTTTTAAAGTAAAACATAATGTGTTCAAATACATATTTTGAAAAAAAATCGTTGGTTAATCATAACTGGGAAATGAAATATTGAAATGTGGCATTTTCAAAACAGCGTTTTCAAAACAAGGCTTGTGGTACCAGCCATTTTTTATTGTAATTCTTTTAGACATTTTATTCAATTAAACCTATAATTGAAGACACTGGTGCAAAATGGAGACAAGTTACATTTTTAAAGTTTTGTTCAAATTCCAAAAAAAGAATTTTTTTTCAATTTTTGATATTTTTTATTGCAAATTTGATGTATTCTAACTAATATGCTGTTGTTTTTTTATTATAAACTTATTTTTTAACTATATTTCGCGATTTTAATAGTTCAGCTCATGAAGGGGATTTGTGCATTAAAATTTTGTCTGTGAAAAAGAATTTAAGAAAAATTTAAGTGCAAGAACGGGATATGTGAAAAAACTTCTCCCGTTCTTGCACCTAAACTACAAACGGGATATGTTTCCTAACGTTGTAGTTCTCGTATGCGACACAATACATATACCGTTCTTGAAGTATTAGACGCAGACACTGCTTTAGATCAGATTTCTACACAAATCTCTATTTTTCAAAAAAAGTAACTTATCCCCTTTTGCACCAGTGTCTTCAATTCTTACATTCGTTCAATTTCTTTTTCATTTTTTCTTGAACTGTTGGGAAAGTAAACAATAAAATATTTTAGAAAACATATCTTGCTATATGTCATTAGTATTAGAACGACAAAATATCCATAATATTAGTAAAAATATGCGATAGTTTATTAGTTATTATTTGTATCGTTCATTTACTAAATAAATTAAATTAAAGTAGGTGGGCCAACCGATGTGGGACGGGGCTTGTAAAAAAAATTCACGGAATCTGGACAGATGCTTATTCTCAAAAACCATAATATAAGTTTTTTAGCACGATTCTTAAACCTCTTACTTATAATAAGTGGGAAGTGGAATAAGGTAGAAATTTTACCTGTTTGCTATTCCCTATGCCTTAACATATTCTACGTTTACAAGATATTTATGTAAATGAATCTATTCAAATAAGAAAAAATATTTAAATTGTAAACTTCTTGGAATTACGTGCATTACATTTTTGTATAAAATATTCATTTAAGAAGAAACGCCGTAAGAAATATTTTCTTTGGAGTATACCGTTTGAACATTATTAAGTCCTCAACATCAGCGCTGCTTAAAACAAAAACAGAATGTATCTAAATTCGTGTTCTTTAGTCACGATTTGGTAGAAAAAATTCTTGAGTTCTTCGTTTGTAGAAGAAACAGCTCTCCATCATTATTACATAACTTCGTTCTTCGGCATCTCAAAGACTCCGTCTAGTTTCTCGAGTCAAAAGATCACGTCAATTGAGTCATCAGAAGTAAACAAATTCAGAAAATTTGAAAAATGTGGCGACTAATGTCTACAATCAGCGGAATTATGCAAACTAGATGCGCATAATTCTAGGAGGGGATCGTTTCGTATAATGACACCTCCCAAACATCTCTATTATTTTATTTAATAATTCATAAACGCGCCTATAGGCCCGGAGAGAGAAGAGAGAGAAAGGAGTGTATTATTCTCACCTTTCCGCACCAAACAAAGTTATTAACAATCATCTGAAACTGGTTCCATGAACCAAGTTCAACGAAATTAACTGACCAGAGCGAGATTCAGTTTCATTTATGTTTCACTCACGATCACATATGAGTTCAGCTTTATGTTGTCATAAAATCTTGTAATAATTACTAAGGAATTAAGATCATAAAATATGTTATTAGTAAAGTTCGTATATAACGCATACTTAATAAAAAAATCTTGTTAGCTACTGGAAAACTTGTAGGTGCATTATTTTGACCAAAATTTTAAGTGGTTATATTTAATTTAAAACGACATGTCTAAATTGAGTATGGAAGAACAGGATGATTTAAGAATTTTAGTGTAAACGCGAATTAATTAGTCTAAAGGTTCCAAATGTTTCATGTTCGCATAGCTGAAATATTTTTATATATAAATATACATTATATTCAGGAGGTTATTATTATAAAGCATAAATAAAATATCGTCACGGCATATTACCCATTACTGGGTGTGCCAATTTGCTTTGTGTAGAGATTTCGGTAATGATGATGACATATTTGTACCGGATGGGCGTTTACCAGACGTCACCGCACGAGCACTCATTGCTGGCATGGAAAGTGCAGGAATGACATATAAAATGCATTTTCTTCCTAAACATTGAAACAATTTGACCATTGTTTGTCAATATTGTATACAAACTATGGCGGCGGATGACGCTAGTGTTTTTCCATTGATGTTTTACGGTAGGCGGGAGAAAAAGCGCGCGAGTCTCGCTTTTAAAATTAATCAACCAATCAAATTGTAAAGACCTGATACGTCATCCTAATTATTAATCGACTTAAATCATTTGTAGTTTGCAATTAATATTTGAACAAAATTCTTTCACTAATACTCATTAATTTACGTATATTTTCGTATTAAAATTTGACTATGGTATAGAACCCATTAAAATTTATTCATTTAAATACTAAATAAAATTCATTAATGTTATACTCGTACGTATTACTAGTAAAGCATTTTTAAACATTTAAAATCAAAAGTGCAATAAAAAATTGGTTGTTCAAAGTCCGATTTACATTTAGTTTTCTGGGTAAAATTTATTTCCAAAATTGAGATTAGATTTTAGGTAAAAAATATGTCAAATAAAATAAAACACAACAAAGTTTCATACTTGAACATTTCAACATTATTTACACTATTATTTAATAATAATTATTTGTTTATTATTTCATAGCATCAATATTTTGATTAATATTAACAAATAAATATTTTCAATTTATCCAGTTCCGGATAATACAAAATTATGAATTAGAATATCATTGGGCGTAATTTTTTTTCTCTAAAAAAACTATTTTACTTGAAATCGTCACTAAAGTGCACAAAAATCGTCATAAAACTTCAGAAATGGGCACTAAAGTAATCCATTATACGACAATTTCATACAAATGTAGTTTTGCCAATTTTATGATAATTATTGTACATGTAAGATAATTTGGGCAAGTGTACGATATACAATAGTAAATTTGTACGAAAAATGACAACAAATATATGCAAGAAGAACGAAATAAATAATTCCGATAAATAAGTTTGAAATAAAACATACAATTTTGAGTGTTCTTTACGATAACTTCAATGTCTCAGATTAACAACAATTGAATATCAGACTGATAATTATGTACATATAACCTATAAAACTAAATATTTCTTTAATTTTCACAATTTTCCGATTTCAAATAAAATATGCACCTCGGCACTGAAGTTCCTTATTATCACTCATATGGTTTATTTTCTTCGGGCCTAAGGCCCTCGGCAAATAAATTCCACATGCGTGATAAAAAATAGAACTTCAGTGTCTTGATACATAAATAATTATTACTGCAAAACAAGGGAGATAATATCTGAACTTTTCAAAATTAACAATGAAATCGCGAAATCGCTAGCGTCTTCCAACGATAAGATTTCATTTAGCATGAGTAGAAAAGATGCTATTAACAACAATGACAACAGAACATGTGTATCATAAACTTTAGAAAAAATCCCTACTGAAATCTGTAAAGTGTGCAATTTTGTACTGTAAAAAATATTTTATGCTAATGAACTGTGACAAATTTTAACGCCTAGAAAGTGAATACCACTCAAATTATATATAAATTTGCTCCGTCGGTCGTTGCTTATGGACTTCGGCAGCCCCTAAAAGTAGACACGGTCGCCCGCACTACATCGAAAAAACATGCCGTTAGGCGTGTACCAAATCTGCCTAAATAAAACTGTTAGAAGACCAAGGTATAAAGAAATGTTACATTATAGATATTGTTTATTTTTCAAAGATTATATTCACATTTTATCAAAAACAAATACCCATGTAATACATATTTGTATTTATCATTATTTATCTATTGACGTGTCAACTAATTTTAAAACTATAAAATATTTACAAATTTAAATTTAGTACTGGAATTCTTCCTAACTAAGGATATTTACAGTAAAGATACGTAAATTAAATACATAACCTTGCTATTATTAGTTAATATCATGGAATTTTCTTTCTGTAATAGTGATAATAAGTATAATGACGAGTAAATAGGAATAAAATAAATATATACTATCACAGTTCTACACACGCAAACTGCTTTTATTAAATATTGATGTTAAATTAGTTATACTGGACTTAAGTATATTACTAATTCAAAGATGTAGAAAAAAAATAATGTTAGATAAATAAATAGTAGCATATAATTTGCCATGCCGATCTATTTTAGGTAATAAAAATGTATACAGGTTTTCCGAATTACGGAGGCCATCCAGAGCCGTGTTTAGCTAACGCGGGGCCCGAGGCCCGAGTAAATTGTGGGGCCCCTTCAAGGGGATTTTTATCCATAAAAATCTACACATGCTTACATAGACACAGTTCTATTCTACACAGAACATGAGTTTCTGATAATTGTGGAAAACATTTGTCTCTCTCTTAGCCGCAGCAGTAAGCAACGACAAAAGTTTTTCACGTGTTCCACATTTTCACGGGGGGCCCCATTTAGCGCGGGGCCCGGGGCACGTGCCCCATGTGCCCATAGGTAAAACCGGCCCTGAGGCCATCATTGATTGGGAAATAATAAAAGATACGGCTTTCGTTATAAAGAACCACTGGTGCTCCATTAGGAGGCCATCTTAGATGCACTTTTGTTTTACTATAAATACTTATAAGCTAGTAATTAATGCCGAAAAACTGTTTCCGGTTTTGGTCGAAATTGTAAATTTGAAATTACTCTAAAACAATTCATAATTTAGAAAAATGTTTCAGATTAAAAATTTAGATATTTCTATAGTACATCCAGTGGCATACAATAATAATTTTTCTATTAGCAAATTTTCGAGATAATGGATCCCATGTTTATTGTGGATACCTGTTCATCCGAAATGCTAAATGTTAGGGGGTATTCGGACTTACGATTTGTTCGGATTACTGATTTTGTATGGATAAATGTAAATAACGTCAATTTAGAAAGTTTTGCAACATCTATTACGATACTTCAGAGAACAATTAACGCTGAAATTAAGAAATAGAAACAAAAAACAATTATTATCTTATCTTTTTAGTTATAATTTTTTTCTTGTATACATATTTACATTATCTCTTCATATTGCTATGTAATAATATTCTGTAATTGAGATGTAAGCGTCCTGTTGAATAATAATTAATTCTAAATTCTCTATCTAAAAAAAAAAACTCGTAAATTTTCGGGCGTCCATTTCAGCTTTGATCGCCAGCCGCTAAAGCATTATGTATTATTATTTGGGAGTGGAAACTAAAAAAAATTTGGTAGGTCTTTTCAAAAATCACACGTGCTTATTGTTGTTTACGGAATATTTTATCCCGCAGTTCGGATTAAAGACTTTTTGTTCGGATTACGTATTCCTACCTAATTTTTATTATTGCTAGATTTGATATTAACAAAACTTTCTTTTTTTCGAACTATAACTACTAAATTTGTTTTTATTACGTTTCTAAATTAAGACTACTTGATCATCAAATCCGAAAATTTTTGGCACCAATAAATCCAGTGCATTTAAAAAAGTTTTCGGGACATTTTGAGAAAAACTCTTTTTCCATGTTAAACACTTATATTACTATTTCTCATAATCATCTTGTATATATGTTGTTGAACTAGATCTTTTTATATACATTTATATGTATAAAAAAATCTATCCTTTGCTGTCATTGATACTGTGAGCTTCTGAGTACCCGAATCCACAACAAAAACCTCATCGAAAACTTTTAAGTATAATGTTGTTAACAAGTGCATTATAAGTGAATACACCCTATAACGATCTTCAATGCAACTGTTTCCAATTAAATCCATCTCCCGCACGGAACAAAAAACCCAGTCCATCTCTGCCTCGCGTTAATAATCATCTCTGCCGGCGTACATCTCTATCAACACATCCAAAACTACGTTGAGCATTTTTACCTGGGCGCCCTCACCTTTAAGCCTGCGCTGGTCAACTGTAAATTACTAAATAATGACATTATTATCCCTACTACATCTTCACGTGCCCCCTCCCATTCCCCGACGCCCAGGAAGCCACCCATTGGTCAGGATTCGAATGGTGGGGTGAGAGTTCTATCATGCAGCTGTCCGAAATAAGTTTACGTTAGCAAGCCGTAGTTTATTTTAGTCGGCGCGCGAGATACTATGTAGGAGGATTTAGAGATACTATAAGTACATCGTGATCTAAATATTTGGATTGATAACTTGTTAGTGATCTAGTGCAGAGGTGATCTGTGGCTGTGGATTCTGTGAAGTGATTTTTTTTATTTATGTGTTTTATTTGTGTTGTGTTTTTATTGTGAATTTGTTATCCGTCCATGGATATTAAAGGTGTGTGAATTTTGTTTTGTGTTTGTTGTTAAGAAAATTGTTAAATTGTCGTTAAGGATATGTTTGTGTGCACTATACGCGTTGAAGTCTCCAAAACAAAATTTGTTATTGTGGAATCAGCTGTTTTTAACAAAGAATAATGCCACATATACTGAATTATAATGAAAATATAACATGTCTGTAATATATCCTAAATGCTGATGACATTTTGTCCTACTACAAGCCCTGTATTATTCTGAAGTGCGGTGTTTAATGTGAGAAAAGAAAATATATTATCTTAACAGTGACGGAACAAAAATTCAATTTTGACATTAAATCCGGCAATGGAACTAGAATTTCAATTCTGGCCGAATTTCCTGACGAAGTCGGCTTAATCATTTGAAATGTTAATCTGTCAATAATTTTGTTGAATAATATGAATATATACACCTCGATGATTTAGGCTCACGGTAAAACATTGTAACAATACTCAGCATCAGAAAAATGATTGGATGTTATAGTCCTTCCATCATATTTATACAAAAGTAAAGGAATTAAGAAAGATTGACCACTACACATTCTAGGAATGGAGACCGAATGAAATAAATTTATTTATTCATCAATTCTAATTCTTCTTCAATGGCTTACCGATTTTCGAAAGATTCCAAAAATTTGAATTGTTGAGTTTTGTTCTTTTATTGAAAAATAAGATCAGACATTTCCATTTTCATACTTATTCTTTAAAACTACTTACAACTTACACTACGTTGTAATTTGCGAAAGAAAAATGTAGATAAACAAACCCGATCGGAAATTAAGCGATTTTAACAAAAATAATCGGCGGATGGAATTCCGGTGATTTTGCAAATTTTAATTCAGAATTCCGAGATTCGGAGTCATCCGACGATCCGTTCTATTATTTATGTTTAACCAAATCTGAAATATTTATTAAAATAAATAAATAAATGAAAATAGTGTAATGTGTATATTATAAGCCGAATAAAGATCATTCTGTATATCTCCAAATTTGGATTAGAGAAATGTTGTGAACTCATGAGAACAATAGAAGTATTATATAATTCAATAGCAAACTTTAAAAATATACAAATGTTAGACAAAACATATTGTACAAAGTAAATCAACAAGTATATACCTACATAATATTTAGTGTACCTGCACGTACGAAACTAGTACAGTAAATTAAAAATGATATTCTCGTTCATAAATATGTTTTCTACAAATATTAATTGAACAAAAAATATTTGTTTGGTGGGTTTAAATTTTGGCACCGTTAAATACGTATACCTATTCAGACGAATAATATAAATTTGACTTATGAATAGTGCTGTGATATTGCATCTTAAAACCTTGAAAGTGCATTTTACGTTGCTCTGGATGTTGGCGTAATATATGAAGTATCAAAGTATCTACTCCGAACACAGAAGAGTATTACGGAAATCAAACACCGTACGAGTATGTAGCATACTGCCAAAGATAGAAAGAAATTTTTAAAGAAAATAAATAAGTATATCATCACCGCTTAATACCCATTCATGAATTTCTATAATGATATATCTGTACCATTGAGGGTGTTTATCAGACGGCACCTTACAGGCTACCAAAGCTGTTGTGGAAAGAGCAATATAGGAGTCACTTTTATGTTATTTAAAAACTGGAAAATATTGTCAAGCTTGATGTCAGTCGGAATCGAATCCGGCTCGTCTGAATTACAACCGGATTAATTTAGTGTACCATCCAAAGTTGAGTATTGTTGTAAATATGTGTACGGGAACATAACTTAAATTTTACGAAATTGATAAAGAGGCTTTCAGACTCTAGCTTTGTTGATTACCGATTAAGTTGGGGCTGAAATTTTGATGCCGGAATGTTAATTTCAGTGATATTAAATTGAATTATATGCACGTGCCACAGAAGGAATTTCCTATACTTTGCTCAGAAATCCAATCTTATACAAAAGCGACATTATGAAGTAACTTATTCAGAACCAAACTGCCGTCTAGCTATTAAACTTAAAATTCATCTTTCATTTTCCGCTAAATGTGTAATAATTGCTCTAATAAATACCCATCTATTCTTCGACGTGTGGAAATCACCCACGAGTGGTTACTTCACTTTAGAAATTCATGAAGTTCTCATTTCGCACCCTCGGCTTTCCGAGAGGCAGAACAAGTCGTGAAAAGCATTTCACGTTCACGCGGACACTAATAGACAATGACAACGTCAAATTTTCATCCCTTTCACATAAACGCGCTGTTTCGAGCGACGACACTTTTCATTACGGCGGCGTCGGACTGGAACACTGCTCACGTTTCCAAAACTTTTTACCGGCTTCGCCAAGACTTTTCAACTGGAAGATGAACTTAAAAATTCCTCAACAGGAGAAGAGAGCGAGAGGTTACAAGATTAGAAAATTATAGACGGAGATGACAGGAATAGTCGCGTGATAGTAGTGATCTTTATAAAATGTCTTAAGTTCTTTCCGACTTGTGAAACATGCATACAGAAAGAAGAAAGTTATATGTGAATACAGTAGTGAAACTTTAAATTACACGGTGTACAAATAGAGAATGTTGCAAGTTCTGTGTAAACGAAATTCGATATTTCTTTTACAATAAACTCACTTAAAAGTTAACTAAACCTAGAAGTGTTTACACTTCATTTAACGTGGAGCAGGAAATTTTTAATATTTCAAAATATATTTTTATGCGGCTATTATATAAATAGTAGCTGTTGTTCGTTTCCTTTGATAACCGTAAAGTGTCACTTGTTTTCGACATCTATCAAAGACTACTTTACGGCCGTTATAACAACTCATTTGTTTAAATAGCAAATAAATTTAGTGTTGCATTACTTGCAAATTCATAAATTTTAGACGAAGAATTGAAAAATTTGTTGTCACTGTCACTATTGTTCATTTTCGTGCTCAACAAATTTATATATTTGTGTACATTTGGAGAACCAACAGTTTTTTTTAACCAGTTATAGGTTCCCACTAAATAATAAATTTATATTGACATTATATTACAATGCAATTGGTAGCACAACGAAAAAATAAAAATTTGAAAAATTGAAAAAAACTATGAGTATGAGTACAACAAATAAATGTTGAAACACTAACATACATGATTATCTAATTATTAATAGAGCAAGACTTCAACATTTGCCTTTTAAATGTCATGAAATTTATATGAAAAATGTGACTGAAAATATTGTTGTATGTTAACATTAGTCTATTAATGGGAGAATTTTTATGGTTATTATTAGTAGCTTTGTGTAGGTGAAGAAGTGAGCTAGATCGAGTTGTTTTTTGAGTACATGTAAATTAAAATATTGTACAAATGAACTACAATTTATGTTGTTAATTTTTTTATAAAGCAATGTCATGTCTGATAAAACTCCTGTTTTCAAGGATATTTATGTTAAAAGTTAATAAATAAAGTTATTTTATTTTCCCTTTTAGGTTATAAAATAGTTTGACAGTAAATTTTGTGACAAAGACAGCAAAACACTATGCATTGACATGAATCAATCAGATAAGGAATTTTTTTTCGCGATCGTCCAGAAAATGAGCTGTTTCTGATCACTTTTTAGACCTCAAAATCCTTCTTTACTGAGCTAGCTTGGAAAATTATCAATAAGGGATCATAATAGTATATTACATCTGAGGTGGGATATAACTCCCACCGAGGTATGTATACTATTTTATTCACAATCATCCTCATTTTAAGTCAATAATTTTAAGAATAAATCATTGAGTTATAACCTTTAATTTTGTTAATGTTTTCTGACAGCTCTATTAAAATTTGTTTAGCCTACTTTATTATAGAGATTTATGACAATGTTGCTAGGCAACCGCTACATAAACATTTTCAACTCGTGGGGTGGAAGTGAAATCTGTTATTTCCAACCCAAGAGATTGTCATTGCAGTTTGGAATGACATATTTCCCAACCTTTAAAAGGTTAGGAATCGACATATTACTAAATGATTGTGAGTAAAGTAAATTTCCTGAATGTTTCCATGGCGATCAGTTCTTTATTTATTTCTTATTTACTCGCAGTAAAAAATAAATAATGTATAGCTATAGATTTTTATTTACAAATAATTTTGTACCCACCGTGACCTGAAAGTGTCTACAGCTCGATCTGGAATATACTTGCTCACCCAGTAAAATATCACTTTCTGGTCTTGTTACGTAAATTACTTTTAATTAGTCGCCTAAAACTTGCTTTGTACACCTTGATTTAAAAGTTCTTTTTAACCTTATCTGCTTCGGCCAATAACATCACTTTTCAACTTATGCTTTTATCATTTATTTACATGAATATGTGGAGCAGAAATAACAGTAAATGTGAAATGCTTTTCTACCCGGTATGTGACGATCTAAAAAGAAATCTCGACGAATATATTTTCTATAAACATGATATTTAATAATGTTATTTGAAATTTTATAGGAATCTAAAGACAAAAATAACTACCTTTATGTTATAGTGGAAATTTTAGAATTTTGTTTTTATCTTAAAAATGAAGAAACTAGTGTCCATTTTAGCTTACTATGTGTAATAATAAACATAATACTTATATTGATTTAATACTCTTATCAATATTAGTCAGATTTAATCGACATGAATTACTGACATCATTTTCTTTTAATTATAAGGTACCTAACGTTATCAATCTTTGTTATTATTTCAAAACATATATTTTATCAAACGCAATGTCACACATACTTAGTACATACATATTTAGTGATTAATACAAAGAAAAATATCTATATTTGTCAATATTTATGGCCTAATAACATTTCCAACTCAATTTATCATCTCTGTCGTCAAATTTTATTCCAGGAAAAATATGTTTATCACTAATAAAACAAACATTGATTTCACTTTGTAAACAAATAAATTCAAAGTGAAACACTATCTAAACACAGCACACGTCGATCAGTTAATCCAGAGTCCAACATTTCTGTAAAAATGTAAACCCACGATCATTTTACAAACAGATTTATCTATTCAAAGTAAACTGTGATCTCCTGATCTCGCACCGATGCCGTAAATATTTGTCTGTTTCGAATTTCTTCCATTGAAAGCTCTAAAAGTGAAATGCGACCTTGCTGTCGTTGTTATCCAAGTTTCTACCAAGGTTTCTACCTCGGATTTGTCGTGGGATTATTCAATAAGCACGCAAACACAAATGACAGCTTGGGACATTTTTTGTGTGGACGGCTTTCTAGTTTTGGGAATCTTTTGAAGATGTTATGTAAACATGTGTTATCTTTAGTAGTCGGTTTCAATGCCTGATGGAATCCATACAAAGTTTTTGGGAAGGAATTGTATTATTTAGAAGTGATTGAACATACTGAACAGATGCAAGTTGGGTTATGTGCTTCACTGCATTTGTTTTACCATTTATTAAACTGCTGTTAAGATACGATTTATGGGATTTACTTTCGCGAAAATTGTTTTAAAATAAGATATAAATCTTGACGCTGTTTATCTATCTAGAACAGGGGTCGGCAAAACGTGGCTCGCGAACGCTTGTAGCTCTTAAAATTTTCAGCATTTTATATAAACACTGGTACGAAATATTTATTACATACTTATGAAGCTCAAAATTTATATGTCTTGGTACTGAAATAGAAAATCTAATAAATAAATAAATATATCATCACTGCTCTGGGTGTGCCAATCTGCTTTGTATACAGATTTCGGTAATAATAATAATGATGACATATTTGTACCGTGTGGACGTTTACCATGTGATACACCGCACGGGCACTCATTGCTGGCATGGAGAATGCACCACAGGGGTCAATATAAAATCTATAGAATGACAAGTGCATTTTGATTCCATAGCACAAGGAAGTTGCATTAATATATCTACAGATACATACAATGGGCCATATTCAGCACCCTTCTTTCTATAGAAGATTACCTAAAAATAACAAGATAAAGAGAGACTTATGTAGTGATCCATTAATAAGAAAAAGATGCATGATTACTAGATACGATCACATACGATCACTAGACTTGAGAAGAGAGCTAAATTCGGCTAATTGTTGTAAATGGCCCTCATTCAGCACTCTTCTTTATTAAATGAAACATCTAAAAATACTAAAATAAAGAGAAACATATTATGTATTAATAAGAAAAAGATTCAAACTATTTCCATAGTTACAAGAGACGATCATTGATGATTTAATTATGAAACCAAAATTACTTGAGACAAAGAAATACAAATTTTGCTCATACCTTTCGCAAAGTTAGTAAATAAAATTAACATTTAAAATATTTTTATTTAAAGTACATAACATCCTCAATCTGCTACTGAAAACAGTCTTGAATTCCATAGAATTCATCTGGAAAATGAAGTAGGTACTTTTGCGCAACTTTTTTCAAATTTTGTAAAGAACTTTATCGCGTCAAAAAATCAACATATCCGCTTCTCTTGCAATGTTAAGGGCTTTCAAATGTCTCTCGACTTTGTGGGAATCAGTAGTCAGGTGTCAGGTGCTGGAGGGTTGGTCGAACGAAATGAAATGTTGGGATTCCCTATGCATTATAATAACTCGGGCTTGGGGCGTTTATGTGTTTTTTGAAAGCGCGAAATTCGAATTTCGTGTATCGCCAAATAAATATCGTCGATTCTAATACATCAGCTATAAGACAATATGGTCGATTTATCGGTAATGGTTGCATCCTTAGGTTTGGATTCACAATAGCCAATAAAAATATAGGATGAAGTTGGGATTTCACGGAACGCAGGCGGTTTCTTAAGGATTCCACGAGTGAATAAGTTTGGGAACCGCTGAGTTAGTATTATTGATAATGAAAATGTGGAATTAACAATTAAATAAGAAACCATTTTCGAACCATAATTTATAATTTGATAACTTAGACAGTTTTTTATTGAAAATAGTCACTCTATGATCAAGTAGTGTAAAATAAAATAAAAAATAGTTTAGAGTGTTGATTGATATGTTGACGTGTAATTAGGTACATAATAAAATATATTAGTATAGTACGAGGATTCTATCTATCTTTTTAAACTCAAATATAAAAGGTTATGGGCCCAGATCACATCAAACTGTAAAGAGATAAAGAATAACAGTGAAAAAAAAAACAATTTAAAATGTCGAGTGTCGAATTCTCACATCTAAAGGCAGATAATTTCAATAACTGGATTTTTAGGGTAGAATGTTTGCTAGATGAAAAACAATTAAAAGGAAAACAGATACTGTAGATGAACTAATAGGAGGCAATTGTACATTTTTATTAAATTACGTAAAAACAAAGGCAATAATAGTCCATTATAACAAATAAGCCGAGATATAAGTATTTTAATTTAATAAAAGATGCTAAAACAGCTAAAGAAATGATAGACATTTTGAAGAAATTATTTCAAAGGAAAAATGTTGTATCGAAACTACATTTGAGATGTAAATTATTAACATCTTGAAATGTCAAGAAAATGAAAAATTGAAGACTATTTTTTTGAAATTCGACAATATAGTAAGATATTTAGAACGTACAGGTGTCAAAATTGAAGATATGGACAAAATTTGTTATTTACTGGTAGGGCTACATGACAAATACGACACTGTAATAACGAAAATTGAGACAATATAAAATGAGTGTACATTAGATTTTGTAAAATAACATCTTCTTGATGAAGAATTGAAAGTAATTAATAAAAAGAGCGAAATTTTCTCAAATAAAATTGTATTTAGAACCATAATATGTCATAAACCTCAACGTGTCGCAAATGATTGCACACAAAATAAGTATTATGGACAAGTAGGAGGATTCTATGTATCTTTTAAACTTAAATCATAATTTTTTCCCCAGTATTTATTTTGACAGTTTTCAAGTCGCCAAAAATTAATTTGACAGCATTGACACTAACTAAGTCTCCCAAAAATTATTTTGAAAGCATTCTAAAATAAGATTTTGAACATACACTTAAATGCGTCTTATTTTCAATAATTCTAGTGACCCTGGTATATTCGACGTGTTATTGATATTATTGCGTTATTTTACCTATTGCATTATTAGTACATATCTTATAATTTAAACAATGATTAATATTCACACATTATTACTTCCGATAATGTTGAAAAGTCAGTAAATTGTTGCTATTATGTTATATTTATTGCTACAATAGCTTATGAGCTTTTGTTTGTTTCCTATAGTTCAATTAGCAATACGAACAATATTGTACGTTTTGAATGCATTCATTAGAGATTTACTGTTTTGTATTGTTCCTTCATTTGAATATGTTTCATACTTGGGTGGTAAAGTACAGACTTTCTGATTTCCAGAAACTTTCCTTTGATTAATAACGATCTTATAAGTTGTAACCGTTGTAAGTAAGCTGAACCACCTGGATATTATGGAATATAACGTGTAATTGATACCAACAGATGTTTCTCTTACTAAGATTAATTTTAATTTTTTTGTGATCAAAATACACCCTGTTATTATATTCTTTATGTAGGAAAAGGAAAAAATCAAAAAGAAATTGAAATATGAACTCTGTTATGAACTCAGATTTCTATCGAATTTTGCCGCCTAAAGAAAAGTGCTAAATTATACAGTGCAAAATAAGTAGGATATATAAAAACAACTGTATATTTATCAATTTATATTTATTTCATGTAGTTTCCTTCATTAATAATATCTTAAGTTATTCAGACGCTGATGCCTACAGAGATAGAATCTTTATTATAAACCGGTTCAAGTTTGAAAGTAAATTATAAGTATCGACTAAATCTAATAATTTACCTTTAATATATTACAAATCAAGATAACTTCTAAAACTTATATTAATAACATTATTTAAAGTAATAAAAAAACATAAACTTGAATAATCTATGTAAATATTTTTTTAAAGATTCATTTTATTTATTGGTCGATTTTGCGAACAAGTTTAGAAGAATAATGTGGTCTTCAACTATTTTTTTTTTTTAGTTGTAAATTGGAAACAATCTTGTATTCAAGAAAGTTGTTAATTGTTATTCGTTAAACCATAATAATTTTTTTAATATTTTATGACGTATACTTGTAGATATAAGCTCATTTAGTTCTGAAACAGTCGAGTTCGCTAATAATTGGAGTCACATAAATTGATCTCTTTCAATACGTAAGGCGATGTAACCCAATATTAAATGGCGGAATACTTAAATAACATTATTCAGTTTTTAAATAAATAAATATATCATTATGGGGGACAATTTTGTGCCTCAAAATTAGAAATATTTGGCGTCGGTCGGGATCGAAGATCGAACCCGGTTCCCCAGATTCGCGACCGGTCAATCAGCATATTGTAGTCCGAATTTTATTTTCGCTAGCAGCCTATGTCAATTATATCATTCAATACATCTTTCATTTTCATACATCTGTCTGGGACGTGGCATCATAAATTTAAATAAGTATTGTTAGTTTCTGAATTAATTTACTCGAAAATAATTCTGGATTTAAAAAAGCCACTAGCAGACGATTTGAAAGTAGTAAGGGTTTTTTTTTTTTTAGTCTAACAAAATATAAATGATGTTGCTCTAATTGGTTGGTGAGCTTTTGTATTTACGAGCCCAAACTCATATTAATTCGGCCAGTTTACATTTTCAACAAATTATAAAACCTATACAAATGGTTAGAAATTTCTACAATTATTTTTCTGCTACTTTAAATATAGACTTAAAATTAAAAAAAAACTGTGGGCCAAATGACGAGTGATAATAGTTCGATCGGCATTTCAAGGGTCATCTTATAGTCCAGATTTAGCTTCTTCCGAGACCCTTCATTTTTGCCACAATGAAAAACAACTTCGTAAAAATCCAGTGTGTACAATAAAACCTACCTTACAAGATATATAGGACAATAATCACAGAAACATTTGCAGGGCTTACGAATACAATGCCTAAAAGAATTAAAGCTGGTATTACTAATAAAGGCTATGTAACTCAATATTAAATGGTGGAATGCTTAAATAGCATATTCAGTTGTTTGTAAGTTTAAAATCCATATTTTAAACTTGTCGAAAGAAATTAATAGAATTTTTTCATCTGGGGACCGACGCCAAAAATTGCTTCGAATTTTAATGGCACAAAATTGTCCCTATGGCACTGTCCACGCCAGCATTGAGTGCCCGTGAAGTGACGCCTGGTAAGCGACCGCATGGTACAAATATTTTATCATTACCGACATCTGTGTACAAAACAGATTGATATACCCAGCAATGGGTAATATACCGTGATGATATATTTATTTTATTTATTTCTCGTCATTTGCATAGGTTTTATAATTTGTTTATTGAAAATATAAACCGGCCGAAATAGCGGCCCGCATTTTGCAAACGTGAATTTTTTGCGAAAGTTTGTATATTTTAATGCTCAAATGTTAGGTCTCAAATAATATTTTTGATGACGACATTAAATATTTGGCGCTGAAAATTATAACATGATAATACAACCTATTTTCATTTTATTAAATTATCACTATTTTCAAAATCAGGTATTACTTTTAACAATTCTTTTTGTGTTGTCACAAACCCAGACATAATTTAAGTTTTAAGTCTCATGACAAACTGTCCTCATTCTTAGTTATAAAATATCTTTTGTTTAAAGTGCTCAAACACATCGAGTAGCATACTATCATGTATTTGTAATGCAATCTCCGAAGACAATAGAACAATCTCTTCATAGCTGACATAATCATCTTCTTTTCTTTCTTTAGTGTTGGTGGTGCGTGGGCGGTGGGTCTATGGGTGGTGGTGAGTCGGAGGCCCGCGCCAGCAGCGCCGCCGCTGAAGCCGAGGCCATGTGGGCCATGGAGGCGCCGGGCGCCGGGGACTGCGACTGTCCCGGGCCCCCGCCCGAATTCCTGCTGCCGCCCCCGCCTAGACCGCCCTTCCTCCAGGATGTCTACTGCTCCGAGGACCCCCTACCCGATCTAGAAACCTGTGATGCGTTACCGGTGAGTCAACAATCACTTGTTTATTATACAGAACGTAACAGAAATAAATACATTAAATTTAACCAGTGATAGAATTCGTCGAGTGCAACAATATTTCTTAATATTTTTTTCTTGTAAACCTTCTAAATATTGAGTTAAAATTCTTTAAACTTTTGTTACATATTTCATTACCTGCCTATGGTTGAATTCAAAATGGACGCATGCGTCTACAAGCAATTATTGCCGTTGATTGCGACAGAATACAATGAAAGGTTGTTGAATGAACTTGTCAACACAAAAGAAAGGTTAGAATCTGGTGAATAGATTGACCGATACACCAGATGGTGAAACTATACACAAATCGGGAAAGATAAGAGATAGAATAAAATACCTCAAAAGTGGTAGGACATTTATAGGATGCAGTAGACCAAGAACAACTCTACATTTGACGGAACAAAGAAACGCATAAAAAATAATGAAAAGTGATGCAGACTTAAATGAAATCAAAATAAATGTTTAAAATGGCCACCGTTATTGTCAGTACAATACTGAAGGCGTCGATAAAATGATGTAACTGTTGTTGTTTCAATATCCTTTAAATTGTCATATGTGTTGAAGTGCTACTCTTCGAATATTAGACCTTGGTGGTATCCAAAACATACTCTTCATAATTTTCTATGAGATCAGAGAGAGATCTTGAGCAGCAGGCTTAAAGGACTCATGATCTCGGAGATTTATTTATTTTATTTACATACATGTACAAAAGTGTGACCGTTTAGTAGATGACGATTCGGAAAACGTTCCAAATAGATTTGCCGACCTTGGGCAGTATTTCCATAAGCTTCCCAAGCTTCACCATGGGCCAGCACAATGTCGGTATACTCACTATCCGTAAAGACAGGAATTTTGACTGATTATTTATAATAATTATTAATGGGGTCTTGTGGCCGTGTGCCTGAGTGTCTGGTCGCGAATCTGGGGACCCGGGTTCGATCCCGACCGACGCCAATAATTACATCTCATTTTAATGGCATAGAATTGACCCCTGTGGCGCACTCTCCACGCCAGCAATGAGTGCCCGTGAGGTGACTCCTAGTAAGCGCCCACACGGTACATTACCGATATCTGTGTACGAAGCAGATTGGCACACCCAGCAATGGGTAATATGCCGTGATGAAATATTTATTTTTATTTATTACGATTTATTTGTCAAAATTTATTTGAAAAAGTTGACAACTCACATTTGTCATAAACAAATGTTTCATTGTTATTGCTACTGGATCATATTATTATGAAAATTCCTAAACGACTCATTTATTTATGGGGGCGTAAAAATGATAAATAATTAGATTTCGAAAAAAGTTATTAAAAATATTGTTGCTCTCGAAGAGTTCTATCACTGGTTAAATTTAATATATTTATTTGTGTTACAGCCTGTATAAAAATATATAAATGTTCATAGATGAATTTTGACGATCTGATAGGGTATCGATTAGTTATTCATGTCAATAACATTGATTCGCCAGAAAATATCGTTCAGGAAAAAGTATTTCAGTACGCAAAATTAAAATTGCGAGTACTCATAAAGTGAGAATAAATGTAGATATTTCAAACTGGTTTTGACTGTCATTACAATTTGAATTAATACTCGTATAGCCTGCAATCTACATACATATAAGGAGTATAAAAATTCAGAACTTCATGTATTTCATATGGTAATTACAATAAAATGTATATAACTTTTGCATCAAGTATAGTGATTAAGTTGCTATAAAATAAGCATGTAATCATGTAATTGATTTAATCGGTACTTGAAAGTTTCTGAATACCTACTATAAAATTGTCGGATGCAACAAAGTTACCTTGTAGCATATGCATCAGGTTTGTTGTGTTGACAAAATTAAACAGAGCTGCGAGATCTGTATGAGAGAAGTTCTGGATTTTACCACCAGATGTCACATATTGTCAGCTGTCTGCATAACTTTCTAGACATATACAAGGATTTAAAAACCAGATGAATTTCATTTTGAAAGAATAATTTGAAAATATTTGAAACTTTGCCAAATGTATACGAGTCTTATAAAGTATTATTTCACAAAATTATTAAAAGTTTACAAGGAATAACTGCGATAACAAATTTTATGCAAGTATTTTTAGGATTTAGGGATTATTTTAAGTATCAAGTGATCTTGATTCAGAATGATCATCCATTATTTTTTTTATATGAAACTTAATTGAAATCAGTGGCGGATCTTGACTTTGTTAACTGCAGTGGCCCAGCACTTACTGTGGGTGAATTTTTTATTTTTTTTTGTTCAATGACAAATACCTTTTTACCTATATTGAAAGTTACATATTTTCCGAGATGAAAAGCTGTAATTTATATTTTATTCTCATGGGATTTGGACATTAAAGCTAATGAAGTTATTATTTTAAATGGGATATTCTAATGTAGTGAAATTTAAGGTAATTTTTTTATGACATTGTGGATTATGCTAAGAAATAACCGAATAATGTAAAAAAATCAAAGTTTATGTTTTCTATCCAACAGGAAGCAGTTTTTCTGCCATACCAACTGTCTTGTTTATGTTAGTGTTATTACATTTAGTGTGTGTGTGTTTACAAATTTTTATTTTATTTTTATATATCTCTTAAATGCTATCAGCTCCTCCTACAATACATCCGATAAAATTCAAATTTTCAATTAATAATTAAAAATTCAAATCTCGCTCAAATTACATAAGAAAGAACTCAAATTATAAATTTCAAATACAAACATTTGAAAGTTTCAAAAATAAAATTTATTATAATACCCTGGGAATGGTAATAAACAACAGATGAAATGAATATGAATGAAGCATAAGTAGTTTTTGAATATTATTAAGTACTAATTTAATTACAAATAAATAAAAACTAATATTATACAAATAAATTAAACATTGAAATATATCATTTATAATAATTATTAAAAAAAAATTACAGTGGTTATTCGTTAAGCTGTATTTTATTTCATTAATATTCTTTAGATGATAGATGTTAAGATTATTAAGCGTATTTTGTTTACAAACTGTGGACTTTGCTAATAATTAAAATCACATAAATTGATTTTTTTCGACCAGGGCTGGTCTTGTTTTCCCTAACCCAAAAAAACCCAAACGGGTTTTTGAAGACCTTACTTCTTTAACAACTGTTTTTTATTTAGTTTCTTACTATTACATTCAATGTTGATATTTATATTTTTACAAAACATTTCAATCAATCATTCATTTATATATTCAACTTTTTCAATATTACGAGATTTTTGTTTGAGCTAGGTTAAACACAATTTTGCAACGAATTATCTACTATAGGTATTTTTCTAACTCCATTTAAATTAACAAGAAGCAAATATTGAATTATTATAAATTAGAACAGTCGCTTTTTTGCGTTAAGCCGAAAAAGTGACAGGCTGCCTGATTGGCTGATTTGGTCACTTTTTGGCATTAGTTTGAAAAAGTGGCAAATAAACGCACAAATGCGAAAAAGAATGTCATTTTGTATGTTAAATTTAATTTATAATGTATAATTAATAAAAAAGAAATACAGTAATATTAAGTTTATCTAATCTAATCTCTAATGAAACGCAAGTCATGTATATTTGGCGCGGCATCATACATAAATTCAAACAATTGAATGTCGATGTTTCGTTCTTTCTGAATTCTTTTACTTTAAAATAGATTCGGATTTCAAAAAGACGATAGCAGAAAGTTTGAAAGTATTAAGAAGTAGAAAGTTTACTATACATTTTTCGCATGAAACCTGCTGTTGATTCCCTATTGTTGAATAAATTACGTATTTAGTGATATGTATAAATCGTTGCATATTAAACCAAATTCTCCGAAACTTTATGTAGATTCGTAATTTAAATGCTGCAACACATTTCCCAAAACACAATATCGATTTACGAGTTTAAAATTATAGAGTGTAATTGGCGAGCGAACTGCGAAATTTTTCCATTGAATAGAGTGCAATAGAGTGAAAATCACATACATTATCAGGCATCTGAGGTCGGGAGCACTCGACATGCATTTCAAATCAAACACTCGTTATTAATATCAATACCGGAGCCATTTTTGGCCGGTATTCCATTACTAGCACTTCCGCAGCACATAGTATCGAACGGGAACGCGCACAGTCAGCTGATGAATATGGAGTTACTGGAAATGAAGTTTAAGCCGATGGCAAAATGACAGAATCGGGTGGAACATGAGGACTGCATCGAAATTTAGTAAATCATATTATTTTGCTTTCTATACAATTATTATAGATAGTCCTATTATACGCCAAACGTTACGTATAATATAATTTGATATGTTACACTATTTTTTAACTTCTGGAAATGCGCAAACCCCAAATTTTTCACTTCAACAGATATTGCTTAATCAGAATTGAACAAAACTAGTAACGTATGAGTTCTATGGAAACCACATAAGGGTTCCGTGGAAGCCCCATAAAGATTCCGCGAACAAAGCATAATTTTAGAAATAATATAATTATCAACAAACATCCCACATAAAAAATATGTGGTTAAGAGTAAAATTAAGACATTAGTAAGTAATTTTATAATTGTTATGATTTGGTACTTCTCAATATTTTCTTGAATCAAAATGAAAATTATTATTTTCAAACTATTGTTTCTTTTCAATCCAAACATGTTATTGTAACGTTTATTTATATGGGTGAAGTGTAAAAATCAAAGAAATATTATTAACTAAAATAATACGTTTATTAAACGATAAATAATTAGGATAAATATTAAAAAGATAATAAAAACAACTAACACTATGATTAAATAATTATAAACACTAATTTAATACTAAGAATATTATTAAATGCTTCAATACTAAGATTATTTATTTAATAGTACATTAAGATACAAGTTTCTTAAGACATGATTTTAGCGCACGCGTCTTTGTTAGAAACGAGCGGCTTGCCGCGAGTTTTCTAACGGGACAAGTGCGCTGAAATGTCTTATGAAACGTGTATTTTATACTATTTTTTCTATTTTGGTCCTTTTGTCAAAAAAATATTTACAAATACACGTGATTTCATTTTTAGGAATATTTAAATTTTTATTTTATTGTTGGTAACAGTAACAGTGATTGATATTCGTAACTATGACGTTTCATTATGGGGATTACGTAATCGCTCGGGAATATTCTACCAGTAGCGGCCTTCGTATAGTCTTAAGTCAGGGGCGCACGTTACATTATAAAAATAACTTTTGGTACATGAAGCTTTGTTTGTAACTATACAAAAATACTAGGTTCTGTCGATATGATACTGATATTTTGAAAAAATATCGGCGATATCAATATGAACAAATAAATTTTAGAATAAAAATAAAAGAAAGACAGGTGAATTCTGCGTATTTACTTGCGAAAATCAAAGAAACACAAATTCTACTCATACTTTTTAAAATATTTTTATTTAAAAAATCTGATGTGGCCAGCACATAACCTCTCGCCGTATATTTTACCTGGCTGTATGCATAAAGCAAAGAATATTTTTATAAATACAAATAATATATTCATATAAATCTATGACGTATAAACTTCTTTATTATTCAATAATAGCATGTCTCAACATGAAGATATTTTACCATAAATTATGTTACAATAAATTACAAAGTAGAGTTTACCATATATAAATATTAGGCTGGTAACTGCAATTTTCAATTCGAACAACGTTGTTTACTTTCTCTTCATATTCTTCTAGTAAAAACATTAATTTGGGGCGGTCTAAAATGTATATATGGATTGTGCATCTATTCTTACATATCTTCTTTTAAATTTTATTTTTTCATACTTGTTATATCTAAATAACACTAATTCCCTTTAATAAAGTGACGGATAGATTGCACTCCGATTATTCTTATATCGATGTGTAATTTTGTCAATATTTACAACTTACTTGAGAAGAATTTGATAGCTTTTTCGCAATTCAAAGTTACTCTAGTCTATAGTACTGGTGTACATTGTCCAATAATGTTTGAAACAAATTTAAGTCCTTCAACCTAGACTTGTCATCTCCATAATAGTCACAGATCAAGAATTAAGGGATTCTCCAAATACATTTTTCTTTCATTACTCATTATTTCTGACACTGACATTTATCTGTCAGTTACAAATAATTTAAATTTGCAACTATTTTTCATGGCATCCTTTCGGTTGTAAAATTAATTACAACATTATTTTATATATTATATTCCTTTTATCTCTAAATCTATAAAATATGTATAAAAATATTTAAATGTATCAGAAAGAGAATTTATTTTTCTTTAATATTACCACGAAAAATTTTCAAAAAATAATATTTAGAAGATTTTTTTTCAAGGATCTTCTACTTCCGGTTGTCCAATTGTTACCAAAACCTTTTCAGATCTTCCCATGAATGTCCGATTGGGAAATACGTTGTTAAACAAATTTTAAGTCTTATAGTTTTTGAGTAACCGTCCTTCCAACATCCCACACACACACATCCACACACACACATCCACACACACACACACACACACACACACACACACACAGACATCATCGTAAAAATGTTAAAATTGGATTGTAGGGACCTTAAAACGTGCTTATTCAATAAAATCTGGATATGCGATTTTTAGCATGAATCCAATACCTCTCTTAGCGAGAGGTAAAAACATTGCATTTGTGTGAAGACAAGCAATTGTGTCAGTACTGGAGGGTTGGTCAAACGAAACGCAATGTTGGGATTCCTCACGCATTAAATAACTCGGGCTCGGCGCGTTTACGTGCTTTTAGAAAGCGCGAAATTCGAAACGTATTGATGTATCGGCGATACATCTGCAAAAAGAAATCATCGCCGATTAATCTGTATCGCTTATATGTCTAGTTTAAATTTACAATGGCCAATAAAAATGTAGAATGGGGTTGGGATTCCGCGAAACGCAGGCGGTTATTAAGGATTCCATGAGTGAAAAAGTTTGAGAAGCACCGTAGTAATTGTTAATTCGGATTAGGCAATATCCAATTAAGTTGGGTTCGAGCATTTTCAGTTGTTCAAACTAGTTCTGAACAATTTTTTCGGACAATGCCTGAATTCGACTATAGCGAAATAATAATACTGATTATTATTTTTAAATTAAACTAATATATACATACGTGAAGATAAAATAATTTCGACAATATATGTATAATTTCACAATATGTGATATTTGGGCGTCCAGTAGAAAACCTGATTTGACGAGCCGCCATTGGTGTTGGTGAATAGTCCTATATCCGAATCCGCTCGGGCTACACTCATTTAAAACGCGCGCGATAAATGATCAGCGCGCTCTGGTAATTGATTCGTCAATTAGCCCAATCATCTCTACTCTCCTCATATCAATTTGACAATTTGCATTTATATTCATTCGGAATTGAGTAGTTTTTAGTTTCTACCGATGACTAATCAATAGGTTTAACGTTTTTTGTGCTTCATTTTATCTTGTTTTAAAACTGGAAAACAGCTAAACCTGGTCACAACACGTATGCGAAGCGAGCAAGTCTATTAATTAAATTTGTCACGGGTGGCTTGATTTAAAGTGATTAATTTTTAGAACAACTTAATTTCGAATTCAGAAATCGTTAGCGTAAAACCTGAATAATTATTGTTTGCCAAATAAGACTAATGTTAATTAATTAAAGCGGTTTAATTACTTGCGTATTTATAGTAAATTTATGCATGAGGCAGATATATCTTCCCACTTAGGAGCGGCTTTTCTGAAATTGTAATTTTTGGTATTTCCATACATAAACATATTTATTATCCGCGGTAAGTAGAATGTATAATGCATACCATATAATTTAACATACCAATACCCACATTTCTAAAAAAAATATTGTTTAATGAGTGTTTGATTGTCAGTACATATTACTCGAATAATTTGAAGTCTATTTAATGATTACAGATCGACCGATTTTTACAAGGGGTATTTCCACATTTTTTTGATTTTTTAATAAAGTATTTATTTAAATCTTGTTTTTTTATAGAACATTGGTTGTTTTTGTAAGAAACTGATAATTTGCAAACAGAAAAATCTGATGTGGCCAGCACATAACCTCTCGCCGTATATTTTACCTGGCTGTATGCATAAAGCAAAGAATATTTTTATAAATACAAATAATATATTCATATAAATCTATGACGTATAAACTTCTTTATTATTCAATAATAGCATGTCTCAACATAAAGATATTTTACCATAAATTATGTTACAATAAATTACAAAGTAGAGTTTACCATATATAAATATTAGGCTGGTAACAGCAATTTTCAATTCGAACAACCTTGTTTACTTTCTCTTCATATTCTTCTAGTAAAAACATTAATTTTGGGCGGTCTAAAATGTATATATATGGATTGTGCATCTATTCTTACATATCTTCTTTTACATTTTATTTTTTCATACTTGTTATATCTAAATAACCTTAATTCCCTTTAATAAAGTGACGGATAGATTGCACTCCGATTATTCTTATATCGATGTGTAATTTTGTCAATATTTACAACTTACTTGAGAAGAATTTGATAGCTTTTTCGCAATTCAAAGTTACTCTAGTCTACAGTACTGGTGTACATTGTCCCATAATGTTTGAAACAAATTTAAGTCCTTCAACCTAGACTTGTCATCTCCATAATAGTCACAGATCAAGAATTAAGGGATTCTCCAAATACATTTTTCTTTCATTACTCATTATTTCTGACACTGACATTTATCTGTCAGTTACAAATAATTTAAATTTGCAACTATTTTTCATGGCATCCTTTCGGTTGTAAAATTAATTACAACATTATTTTATATATTATATTCCTTTTATCTCTAAATCTATAAAATATGTATAAAAATATTTAAATGTATCAGAAAGAGAATTTATTTTTCTTTAATATTATCAAGAAAAATTTTCAAAAAATAATATTTAGAAGATTTTTTTTCAAGAATCTTCTACTTCCGGTTGTCCAATTGTTACCAAAACCTTTTCAGATCGTCACATGAATGTCCGATTGGGAAATACGTTGTTAAACAAATTTTAAGTCTTATAGTTTTTGAGTAACCGTCCTTCCAACATCCCACACACACACACACACACACACACACACACACACACACACATCCACACACACACATCCACACACACACACACACACAGACATCATCGTAAAAATGTTAAAATCGGATTGTAGGGACCTTAAAACGTGCTTATTCAATAAAATCTGGATATGCGATTTTTAGCATGAATGCAATACCTCTCTTAGCGAGAGGTAAAAATCAATGAACATTTTCTTTTATTGAATGTAAAATACCTACATTTAATAAATAACCAATGTTTTTGCTGAATCTCGATAGGACTATGGTTATTTTTGTAGAAACAGTGTAATACAATGTAATAACATGTTACTAAGATACATATTGCGAGAAACAGTTTTAAGTATCCTTTTAATGTAGAAGCCGCTGTACAGGAAAACTTAATAATTGTCTACTTAGATAAAATGCAAACTTATGATTTTTACCTCTCGCTAAGAGAGGTATTGCATTCATGCTAAAAATCGCATATCCAGATTTTATTGAATAAGCACGTTTTAAGGTCCCTACAATCCGATTTTAACATTTTTACGATGATGTCTGTGTGTGTGTGTGTGTGTGGATGTGTGTGTGTGTGTGTGTGTGTGTGTGTGGGATGTTGGAAGGACGGTTACTCAAAAACTATAAGACTTAAAATTTGTTTAACAACGTATTTCCCAATCGGACATTCATGGGAAGATCTGAAAAGGTTTTGGTAATAATTGGACAACCGGAAGTAGAAGATTCTTGAAAAAAAATCTTCTAAATATTATTTTTTGAAAATTTTTCGTGGTAATATTAAAGAAAATTAAATTCTCTATCTGATACATTTAAATATTTTATTATATATTCCATAGATTTAGAGATAAAAGAAGTATAATATATAAAATAATCTGTTGTAATAAATTTGACAGCCGAAAGAATGCCATGAAAAATAGTTGATAATTTAAATTATTTGTAACTGACAGATAAATGTCAGTGTCAGAAATAATGAGTGATGAAAGAAAAATGTACTTGGAGAATCCCTTAGTTCTTGATCTGTGACTATTATGGAGATGACAAGTCTAGGTTGAAGGACTTAAATTTGTTTCAAACATTATGGGACAATGTACACCAGTACCTACTATAGACTAGAGTAACTTTGAATTGCGAAAAAGCTATCAAATTCTTCTCAAGTAAGTTGTAAATATTGACAAAATTACACATCGATATAAGAATAATCGGAGTGCAATCTATCCGTCACTTTATTAAAGGGAATTAGTGTTATTTAGATATAACATGTATGAAAAAATAAAATGTAAAAGAAGATATGTAAGAATAGATGCACAATCCATATATACATTTTAGACCGCCCAAAATTAATGTTTTTACTAGAAGAATATGAAGAGAAAGTAAACAACGTTGTTCGAATTGAAAATTGCAGTTACCAGCCTAATATTTATATATGGTAAACTCTACTTTGTAATTTATTGTAACATAATTTATGGTAAAATATCTTCATGTTGAGACATGCTATTATTGAATAATAAAGAAGTTTATACGTCATAGATTTATATGAATATATTATTTGTATTTATAAAAATAATCTTTGCTTTATGCATACAGCCAGGTAAAATATACGGCGAGAGGTTATGTGCTGGCCACATCAGATTTTTTAAAATGGGAACCTATATTGAAAATAGTCTCATCTTTTTGTTTATTTTATGTTTTTCAAGATATATAACAAGTTATTAACTTCAAATTTATTTACTTCAAAAGTATATTAAACATTTTTTTTTACCTTCCGTAACATTTAGGTAAGGAATGTATTGTTTTTGGTCAAAAAAATCAATAGTGAGTATCTACATAATGGATAAGCACGTTTTCTGGTCTCTAGAATACGAATTTACTATTTTTACTATGATGTAAGATAAAACCATGAATAATTAACTTATGTTAAATTGTTGTCGATACAAATATTAATGAAAAAAAAGTACATATTATAAATTATTCAACTTGAAACAGTTTTTTTATGAATATTGAATAAAATTAACCTAGATACAAGATTGAGTTTAATGCTTAAATAAATTTAAAAATTGCGATCCGTAAAACGTGTGTATCATAATAATCTTCTTAATGAAATTTCGCCATAAATATTCGTAAACTTCGTCAAAATTCACATTTTATATATTCTCGTATAAAGTTAGACATGGAGAAGATAATATACGATATTATAATGACAGAAGTAGTGTAAACGTATTAGAGTTGATTATGCAGCGTGGCTCTAAAACATATCAGAAGTGAAACTTTTCGTCGGCAAGGCAAGGCAAACATTTACAATTCAGATACAGTTGAAATACAAACGTTGAATAAATGTATGGTCCCCCACATTTACATGTTACGATCTACTGCACTAAACCAGAGGCACTCTAGGATTTTCTTGTCACAATAATACCCGGCCCTCTCCGAAATTATATCCTTTCTCTGTCTTCGCGCGCGGCGCGGCTCTCAAGCCTTTCTTCAAACAATCAGTCAATGGACGCCAAATCCCAAAAATAACATTTGTTTTATTCAGTAATGCCACCGAATACTATTATCATTTCTAGCCTTGAATCGGATTGTCCCGTTTTTAAATCCGACTACTTCAGACACGGAATAAAAAAGAGTTAGATGCTTTATTTGTAGATCTGCATTTCAATTTTACAGAGCAGAAAAAATATATTCAGTGCTCACTAATATTCTAAAATTGAGTTTCATACTGTTGGATCGGATCCGTTTCACATTATCTGGTAATGTAGAGATTGACAGCAAGCCAGGGCCGTGCGGTGATATGGAGCAAAGGAAGCAAAGGAGTAATCGCTCCAGGCGCCTTTTAAGGCGCACACAGAATTGAACTGATAGATATATTCTGATTGATATACGCTCTTGATAATTACCCAGTTAAGCAGCTAGAGCCAGTTCGTTCTATATTCTTCTGTATTGAACCAAATGAATTAAAAATTCACGCTTTTATAAATAAATATTGTTCTTAAGGCTAGTGCCGCTCCGTAGGTAAAAGGCGCCTTTGTTCAAAGTTATATTTCAGCGTCCCACTATAATGTATAATTTCAAATTAACACACTCTTTAAATTTTAAACTATATTTTTGATTTTTCGAATAATGTTGAATTTAAAATATTGATGAAATATCCATTGTTAGATTCATTCTTGTAATCAAAATTGTTTGTTGTAATCAACAATTTTACAGTTATGCCAATATCAGAAATTTATCCGTTTAGCAGGATATTCAATTTTTTCTACTAAATTCATTGTTAGATTCAGTCTTGTAATCAATATTAATGACCTATAAACAAAATATTCATTGTTGTAATCAACAACTTCACAATTATTATTTGAACATAACAATGCTAGAAAAATATTCGTTTGATAGGATAATTATTTTATTTAAACTTAATTAGAGATCTAATGAAAACAAATTAATAAAAAATATTGTTCACTTCTATCACTTTACTATGTAAGTTGTATATGCATTTTTTCTTTATGAATAAGAATAGTTTGCAAAAAAAATACTATTGTTTACTGTCATGAAATGGCGCCCCACATGGTCAGACGCCTTTGTGCGGGGCACAACCTGCCCACCTGCACGGAGCGGCCCTGCTTAGGGCGTCAAATTGAATATAATGTGCAATTGTATACGAGGTCTGTCTAAAAAATCCGGCTTTCAATTTTCCCGCTTAAAATAATGACGGTAGGATGGCACTAGCCACAGTGGAGGGCGAACCTCCATGCGCATGCCTTAACACCGTGATACGACCCGGAAACAAAAGCACAGTCATCCCAATGGAACCATCCCTCGTTCCTAAGACCGAAAATAGCGCGCCAGATGTGAAACAAAATCAAGACTATGCTATCTTCTTTGATAACCTTAGAATTGTTCATCGGAGAAACAAACAGTGATGAATAGTATTATCAAGAAGTTCTACGCCGTCTCTGTGGTGCAGCTCGACGGCGAAAAACTGGCAGTTGCATCATGACAATGCTCCAACTCTTTCAACGCACCTGATCCAAACTTTCTTGGCGTAAAATTGAATTCCATCGTTCGCCAAGCTCCCTACTCCCCACACATAGCTTTGCTTGTCACTCAAAGAATGCCATATTGAGAGTAGAGAAGATATAAAGCGGACCGCGACGGCGGAACTGCAGACCCAGTGCCGTGGTATTTTGGCGCCTGGAGCACATAATATTCAAATGATTTCCGGCAGCGCTCTAGAAGACTACCTCCTACATAGTCAGAAAAGGCTTTAGAGGAGAATTTTAAAATCACTAATGCTTGGATGTAAGAATGGTTCACAGATAAAAAACAGCAACAATCTGATATGCCATATATCACTGAAAAACCACCTGGTTTTGACCTTTCCAACAAAACATTGGTTAGTCTGAATAGAAGAAGGACCAAACATGGCAGATGTGGATACTCACTGCGCAGTGGGGCAAGCGTTCATCATCGCAAATGGGGAAGATCAAACCATCACCCATATCATTCAAGAATGTCATCTAAAAGTTTATGATGGAGACCCAAAAGATTTCTTTTTTGCAACTGACGAGTCAATAGAATACATTTGTTTGTGAAAAAATATTTGTAATTATATTATATATTGTGTTGGCCATACGCTAAATAATAAATGGCGCCCTAAGAGTAATATTATAAAAGAGTGAATATGGTTTACTACGGAAGAACGTAGGACGAACTGACTCTAACTTTTTAACTGGGTGATTATCAGGAGCGTATCAATCTGAAATCAGAATATATCTATCTCAATGTACCTATATCTGAGGGCGCCTTTGATAAATGGCGCCTGGAGCGGTTGCTCCTTTGCACCATATCACTGCACGACTCTATGCAGACCATTCCAGTAGTGGAATAATCGGTGGGATAACCGCGTGGAGGCGCAAGGGGCCTATTTTGAACGGGATTAGAGTCCCAACCCCAGCTGAATATCGAATTCTTTTTTAGTCAGGCTTCGTATTCTTTATTTGGTATTGGCAATAATCATCGTCTGCTATACAGGTTGAGTACCATGGTTTGATATATAAGGCCTGTCGCGTTTCTAACGATGATGATGTTTTCTCCCATTCCTAACATAGTTCCATTACTCTTGTGATTAACCTTTTATAATTACATGAATAATTTATTTGTGCAAAGAAAGTAAAGAAACCAAAACCAGTTATAGTTTTAGTGAAACCATTTCCTCTAACAGTACTCGATGGCACGCATCAGCTAACAAGTAGTGTAGTCTCGTCAGCAGTCGCTTATTAAATGAAGTTTCAATTAACAAGGCCCGATATAGCCAAGCCAGTCGTACAAAAACTGTAACGGTATCATGTCTTGCTGAAGAATGAAGAATGGAACAACAGCGGCATTTTAACGCAGAACACAACTTTTTAAGTGCGTATCGAGTTACCGTTCTTATTCTTAAGGTCTTAGATTTGAATGAGAGTGCGACCAGGTGTGCACTTCAACTAATGTAATGTTTAATTAATGCATTTAATTACGCGGCAGCTTGTTAGCATGCAACGTAGAAACCATGAATGAAAGTACTGTTAACTTTTTATCATTGGGATTTCGTAAAAATATTTGGATGTATTTGTTTATCGCACAAGGAATTTAAACAAATAATAGGATAAAAAATCATTTGTGGCCATTACAATACCTTTCGCGCCCTTTCCATTGTGGTATATATATATATATATATATATATATATATATATATATATATATATATATATATTGTATTTAAAATTTCTTGTACACACAAAAAAATCTAATTACACCTAATCTTTATATTTACGTAATTTCTATAATTTTAAAATCATTTCTATGAGCAAGTTTTCTCCATTGATTCTAAATGTTCGAGGTTTTTCCAATTCATTAACGGAATTGGCGGGATTTCTGAGGGGTTCATGTAATATACCTATAATTTTAAATATATAATCAATAATACAATAACAAATATTAAATATAGTTCCCAGAAAAAAGCCTTCAGTACTATCTCTGAATTTTTGGCACTGACATTAGTGACATTTATCTGTCAATTACAAACATTTTCATTTCTGAAGTAGTTACCATGGTGATGTTCGGGCTGTGAGCAGGCTGTGAGATTTATTACAACAGATTATTTTATAGATTATATTTCTATATCTTTAAATCAATAGAAGGTATAAAAAAATTTGAAATGTGTCGCATAAAGAAGTTTGGTTTTTAATATTTGTAATACCATGAATTTTCAAAAAATAATAGAAGATTTTTGTTAACATACTACTACTTCGGGTTGTCCAATTATTACCAGAATCTATTCAACTCTTCCCATTACTGTTAGATTGAGGGATCCGTAGTTACATAGGTCTTTAGTCTTATAGAATTTGAGAAATCGTACATACAACAACCACACACACACACACAATCATCGTAAAAATGTTATTATCGGATTCTAGGGACCTTAAAACGTGCTTATTCACTAAAATCTGGATATGCGATTTTTAGCATGATTCCAAAAATGGTCGCCCATAATGAAAGATAATACAATATGTTTTCTTTTGTAAATAATTTGTATAAAGTTTGATAAAAAAATATGAGAATTGTATTAATTTTTTAATCAATAGCGCATGTAACAAAAGGTTTGAGAAAATTTTAACGCTCCAAATTTTATTACTATAAATAAGGTTTAATCTAGTTGTGACTGGACATAATGTATACATAATAATTGTTTTATATTATACTATGTTAAAATTGCCAGAAAATGTTTTGAAAGATGTTACACAAAAATGAAATATACAAATCTATCCATAGATTAGTTGGATAGATGCCCAAAACGTGAAATTGTTAACTTTTTGGGGATCAAAATATTGGACAGACAATTTACCAAAAAGTGGGTAACCCGAACTCTTGCCCCCAAATCGAATCATCAGTCTCATTCAAAGTGCTCAAGATAAAGGTAGAACGTCATTGTACAAATTAACTAGACAATTTAGAATTTTAAAGATGATTGTTAAAAGAACTTTGGTCAGAAATGATTTAAAATTTCGAAAAAGAAATTTTCAGATGCTGCAGAGCATTAAGGAGACAACATTTTATGGAAAACAGAGGGGATAATACCCCAAATATTTGTCAGGTGCGATTGATTGACAATTTTGGGCATTTCTTAGCAGAAAAGTGTACAATAATGGTAGTGAATACCAAAATAAACAACAGTTATAGACAAGAATATTTTTCACTATCTGGGAGTAGATTTAAAATCGTTCAGAGACAAATGAGACAAGGTATTAAAAAACTGCGTCCCATTGAAGCTAGTTATCAGTGTTGTAAAATTTCTTATCTCCTTTTGTAGTTTTGGCAAGATTTGCGTTGTTTATTTGGATGAGACGGACCACATCTTTTTTTATTTTGAGACTCAAACCATTTTCGCCTAAACAATCCTTCCAACGTTGCACTTGAACTTCGAGGTCCTGACGGGTTTGACCCGCAATCGAAAACGAATAAAGCATGAAACCTTTTCCACTATTTCAAAAAAAATTATTGGCGATCTAACCCTAGAATAAACTTAATTTAATATCTGAACGAAATTACAGTGTTGATTAATTTAAAAAAAAAAAAACTTGTAGATAACTTACACATTTGTTTTTTCACAAATCTGTGTGCTTTAGGAACAAGATTTTTTTTCCCAAACATGTATAAAAGTTTTTCTGTACCTTATATAGTTTGAAGCAAAATATGACGTAACAAAATATTTTATGTGTCATAAGTATGTTCATATTTTTCCGCTATTGAAAACCGGCGGAATCCGAAATCAATGTGAGAGACATTAAAGTGTAACAAACTAAGTTGAAGTGTCGCTCGATGCAAAAATATGAAAATGGAAACCCACTTTATACTTGGCGTAAAGAGGATTTTTATTTATGACTTTTTTATGCATGAGGCCCCGTACACGTCGCATGCCAATGCCGTCGAATTAAAAAAGAATATTAGATTTTATGAATCCGTTCAATCGTAAAAAAACGCCCGTTAAAACACACCCACAATGTTAGTCGCGCCGGTAATTGATTTACCGTCAAAATTGTAATAGGCGCTCAACATTTCACTGTCAACAAAATCATAAATAAAATTAAATTTGCTTCCGCAAGCAAACAAAACTCAAAACGCGAAAACAGAAAATTGTTATGCCTTTTTCAGCTCTAATCCTTTCGCAAATATTAATGTATTTTACTGCTTTTTGTCCCAGCGTGTATGCGAAACTTTCAGGAATTATATTTTGTGTTTATCTTCTCATACCACGCTTAATTCTCTGCTTTTTTAAAATATATTTTTGTACTAGATTTATTATTCTACTAATGCGACATAATCTGAAAGAATTAGTGGAGGATTTAGACTTTTATAGACCTGAAATTGATATAAATTTGGGAGCTCTACGTTAAAATATACTCGCATTTATTAATAATTATTTATCAAAAGTACTAACCGAAAGAATTGGAAGAAAATTTAATTCTCACATTAAATAATTTATTCATTTAAATACATAAATGCTGGCAAATATATTTTGCATAGTACTATTGTTCCAATTTTCATTGTATAGTATTTTTTTTAAAGATGTACGATTAAAGTTATCTACGAATTGTATGAATTAAGATTTTAGATCTGCCCATTCTATCAAATACAGTAGTGTCGTTTACTTAGATTTGTGAGAGTATATATTAGATACTAATATTATTTTTAAAATTAAGACTTTGGTGCATGACGTAGCAAGTCTTAACCAGTGGTCGAAAAACTGTTCTACAGGGTACAAATGTTTCATGTTCGCTGAAATATTTTTATACAGGGTGTCCCTTAACTTCGAGCAAAAACTTTAAGGGCATATAGTACTGACCAAAATGAATAAAAAAGCTTCATCAACATAGGAATGATCTTCAACTGTTTCCGAGAAAAGCGAAAAATCTAAGAAAAACTGACAAAGATAGCGATCGAATAAAATTTTGTCTATGTCAGTAAAAAGACTATAAAAAACAATAAAATTTTATATGAAACATTTTTCTCAATTTCTTATAGTTACGTAGTTATATGAAAATTAAATATTGACCAAGGTCGCCACAACATTTCACTTTTGATTTTTATAAAATAACAAAAGGCCATCTAAGATTACCTCTCAAAGGTAAACAAAAAGTCTCAATTAATCAAAATCGTAATTCTTATAGTTTTCGAGATAGCAAAGGTAAATCTCGTAAAAACTCATTTTTCACTGCGTTATATCTGGGAAACTATTAAAGATCGGACACATTTTGACTGAGCTTTTTTTACTCATTTTGATCAGTATTATATGCCCTTAAAGTTTGTGCACCAAGTTAAGGGACACCCTGTATACATATAAACTTACACGTTATACTCGTATTCATGAAGAAATTATTATTATTATACATAAATAACACAAATAAAATGCATTTTTTCCCTAATTGTGTTGTGATACAAACTATGGCAGCGGATGACGCTAGTGTTTCTCATTGATGTTTTCACGGTAGGCGGGCCAAAAAAGCGCTCGACTCTCACTTTTAAAATTAGGTACCCAATCAAATTACACCTGATACGACATTCTAATTAGTAATCGACTTCAGTCACTTGTAATTTGCGAACTAATTAATATTTAAACAAAATATGACTTCGATATTATAAAATTCCTCTATTATTAATTGCATATATTCCAATAGGTACTTACGCTGTGTAACCATTTATTTATCTTCAAAGCATAGGCCGCGTAATTTATAACAATTAATTACTTTATGAGTTTAAATAGAAACAGTACCAATGCATTCAATAATCTTTAATTTTTGTGTTATTGTTTAGTGTAGTTTGAAACTAAAATTTTTCTGATATAAAATATATTGTTTCAGTGTTTTCAGCATTATCAATACGCCATTGATTATTTTGTTTTCCAATTTTGGTGACTTGGAAACATACAAACGAATCTTCTTTTATTTATTTTCCAATCTCTTTGTTGTTTTAATTAATTTTTTTAACCATTCCTTTGTTTTATAATTTGAAATATCTCGTTGAACTCTTTGTTTATTTTTGTGATGTTTTTTCGTTTGAAATATATGAGACAAATAGTACGTCATTCTTTTTTGGCCGTTATAAAAAGAAATTAATTTTCGTCGTCAGAATTTAGTACAACAGCGAATCATAAATTCAAGTTATTTTTAATATCGTTAACGAAAAAACTCCCCCTGTTAAGTCAAAAATTACAGACATAAACACAAGTTATTATGAGAGTTATTAATAATGCCAGTATGTTTCGTTAATGTCGCATCTATTTGAACAGAACCAACCTCCTCGGAAAATAAAACAGAAAACTAACATACCGACATAAATAAAATTATAGTCGAGGACTCGTAAAGTTATTAATAGGATTGGAATAATTATTTGCAGATACTGCAGTGGTTTTTTAAATTTTGTTTTAATTAATATCTCATGAATATGAAATGAAGAACATCATCGTATTTTTTTTAACAGTGAAATATTAATAATTTCCATTTCATGATAAGTAATTCAATTATTGACAGTAATACATACCAAAATTTATGACTTCATGTTCATATATTATAATTTAAATTAGCAATTACTTCAAGAACTTTAACCGTGGGTGGTATTTTGCATCAAAGATCTTGTAGAGACCACCTTTAAATAATATTTTATCATACATATGTAAATTTATATATGTCTCACTTTAAATATTTAAATATAGCGGTATCCTACCTGTAAAATAATATGTGTCGATTATATTTCCAATTTATTTATGCGTGATAGATAGCTTTTTCTACAAGTTGTTTCAAACCTGTGCTTTTAGATTTTGATTCAGTGGGTTAAGCAAATCATAAATTAAGGCCCGGTATTTTCACTTGCAAATAAAGCTTTAGATAAATTTATCCTTAGAATAAATATTTTTGTTGTCTTTTCACTTGCAAATAAATTTATTCTAAAGAATAACATCTGTTATTCGCGGAATAAATTATTCGGTAGTTGGGTATCGAATAAAGGGTTTATTAACAAAAAGGATATATTAAATATTTTTGCTGATTATGATGATAGTTTGACCTTTGAATTCATATAATATAAATCAGATACCAACGTAACCATATACATCAAGGAATTTTGAAATTTATTGACAGATTCCGATTATGAAAACAAACAGTTCTCAGTTTATTATTATATATTGTAACAGTTGATACAAAAAAAACACGTTTAATACCCTTTTTGTATGTCTTTATTCACCACTGGTCCGTACAACAATAATCCCCATTCAACACATCATACAAGTTTATATCCTACATGTAATAACATAATTAAATTAAATTATATTAATGACTAATAAACAATTAAGAACCTATCCGATGAAACATGTTTGCGTAACCTTTGAAAGATGCTTGCGTAACAATCGGCCATCCTGCCGTGATTAGTGTCCACACTAATTATCGATCCGGAACTATACCTAAAACAAACGATTATAACAGGGTATAAGGATTTCATATAAATAGATGACAATAGGTACTCTGCTGGTACAGGGATCGCACACATCCTGCAAACTCAGCAGTCACTATTCTAAGATCAACAGGGATCGCACACATCCTGTAAGATCATCTGTTACTATTCTGAAATCAACAGGGATCACACACATCCTGTAAGATCATTAGTTACTATTCTGAAATCAACAGGGATCACACACATCCTGTAAGATCATTAGTTACTATTCTGAAATCAACAGGGATCACACACATCCTGTTTAACTTTACTATAAGGTTCGCACACATCTTATAGTATTCTGAACTCATAATTTTCCTTACAACTACAGGGATCGCACACTTCCTGTAGTTCATCTTTAACTTTCTAATAAATCTGTCAGATCGTCTCTGCACGTCACTTCATTAATTTCATCATCTAGATCAACGTCACATTCGTCTCGCGTTGTACCACTGTATGGACGCAATGAATCTGCTGAAACAACAGCTGTAAAATTCTTATAACCCCTCATACCTTTAATGCTTCTGATTTTGTACCTATCATTACCAAGTACTTTGCATACTTTGTAGGGACCGTCATATTTAGGATCTAACTTTCTATTTACACCACCTGTGCTACAACTAGCAGCATTTTTCCACAAAACTAAATTACCCTTTGTATAATGCTTTGGAGGCTCTCGTGTTTTATTAAACCGTTCTTGCATTTTCAGTGAAACTGATTTCAAATTATTACTGGCTTTTTGTCGTTTCTCGGACAACGTAAGACTGTCTTTGTTGTTACCTATACAATCATTCATTAAGTAATTTTTATGATTAAACATCAGTTCAAAAGGTTTGAATTTTGTACTTTCGTTTACCGTATTATTAATCCCCCATATTATCTCGGGCAACTTATCGTCCCATTTGTATTCGTTCTCATAACTAGTACGTATAGCATTAAGTATAGTTCGGTTTGACCGTTCTACTTGGCCATTTGCACGGGGAGTAGCAATAGCATTTTTGACAGGAATAATCTGTTTGTCATGAATAAAATCTTTAAAAGTTTTGCTGCAAAACGCTAAACCACGATCGGAAATTATTCTTTTTGGATAGCCCGAATATCCAAATATTTCTCTAAGGCTGCGTATGGTTTCATTAGAACTAACAGTACGGACCGGTTTTGTAAACAGGAATTTTGAGAATGAATCAATTACCATAAGTAGATAGGAGTTACCATTTTTACTTTTTGGAAAGGGGCCTAGGTGGTCTATATGGACTGTATGCATTGGCTCGTTTTGTTTTTCAATTGCATGTAATTTACCTTCTTGTCTACCATGGTTCCCCTTTCTGTATGCGTAGTCTATACAAGATGATGTATATTTCTTAATAAAACGTGTCATTTTGGGAAACCAGTATTCTGCTTTTATAAGACTCTCACATTTCTTAAATCCTGGGTGACCAATATCATCATGGAACTTACGCATAATGTTCCATTTAGCAATATGGGGAATTACTAGTTTTTCACCTGATACAGTTTTGCGATAAAGACGATTATTCTTAAATACATAGTTATTTACCAAGTCAGGGTTTTGGGCTTCGTTTAAACGTTTTATTATTGACTGGATACTGTCATCCTGGAGCTGTAAGGTTAAAAACCAATCACCCATGGTTATTGGATTTACTTGTGCATCAATCGCGTTTCTACTAAGTGCATCTACATGCTGCATTTTTTGTCCAGGTCTATATTCAATTTCCATATCAAATTCTTGGATTGCTAGCCACCATCTAGCTATACGGGGTATTAGATCACGTTTTAGTAGGGTAGCACGGACAGCTGAGCAATCAGTCACTACTTTGAAATGAGTTAGTGCTATATACGGTCGGAAACGTTTAAGGGACTCTACAACAGCAAGTGTTTCCAGTTCGTAACTGTGATATACTTGCTCTTCTTTGGATGTAACTCTACTATAATAAACTATTGGGCGAATACTCCCGTCATTTTGTTTTTGGAATAAGATACCACCAAGACCTAACTTGCATGCGTCTGTGTGTATTTCTGTAGATGCATTTGGATTATAAAGTGCTGGAACAGGCTTTTCTACTAATTTAGATTTCAGTATGGAAAAAGCTAATTCTTGATCTCTACCCCATTCCCAGGCAACATTCTTACGCGTGAGTTTTGTTAATGGTAAAGCAATTACTGCGAAATTATGTATGTACTTCCTAAAATAGGAGGCAAGACCTATGAATTGTCTAACTTCATGAACATTTTGAGGTGTTTTGTAGTTATTGATAGCATCGGTTTTCCGAGAACCTGGCCGAATTCCGCGACTAGAAATATTATGGCCCAGATATTCGATTTCGGTTTTAAAGAAAGTGCATTTATCTAAATTTAATTTCAATCCTGCGTCACTTATCTTTTTTAAAACTATCTCTAGTAATTTCATTCCATCATCAACGGTGCTAGATGGCAAAAGTAAATCATCTAAATATGAAAGTACTTGATCATACCGTAGGTTACCTACAATTTTATTTACAAGTCTTTGAAACACAGAAGGTGCATTGCATAACCCAAATGGCATTTTTAGATATTCGTACTGCCCGTCGGGAGTAATGAACGAGGTTTTATGTATAGAATCTAAAGACATTTTGATTTGATGGAAACCTTGAGCACAGTCTAAGCTACAAAAGTAATATTTTCCAGATAATTTGGATAGCTGCTCATCAATATTGGGAAGGGGATACCGGTCTTTAATAGTAATAGCATTTAGTGCCCGGTAATCTACGCAAAGTCTGTAATCACCATTACTTTTCGCAACTAATACAACTGGACTAGCAAAATTAGAATTTGATTCCCGAATTACACCCGCTTCGAGCAACGTTGAGATTTTATTTCTAACAATTTCTCGTTCTTTGTACGATAGTCTGTATGGTTTATAGTACACTGGTTTATCAGTTTTAAGGGATATTGACATTTCTAATATGCCAGTTGTACCAAGATCACTACTATTCTGAGAAAAACAATGTTCATAACGCTTTAGTAAATCAATTAACAAATGATACTCTTGCTGTGTAACGTCGCCTATATTAATATTAGCATTCCGGAAAAATATTTTGGCATCTGTTACGTAATTAGAAATGTTACTTACAGATTTATTGACAGCTTCCTCACATTTCTCACCTCTGCCCAGGAGTTGCCCGCGTTGTAATACCAACGTGGAACTACCTAAGTTCAAAACCATTACGGATCCTGCTATGCCCCGCAAAATAGCGCTTGGAATACAAACGGATATAGGGCCAAACTCGTAAGAAGTTCTCCTCATTAAAACATCTTGATTGGGATGACCTCCTACTATATTGACTTTAACGTATCTGGAACTATTTGGCTTAATTTCATATAAATCATCGACAACAATTTTAATTCTCTCAGGGGAACAATCTAAATTAAAATTACTAAAAGGCATCTGTTCAAATTTACTTATCGTAGCGCAATGTTGTGTCACTAGTAGTTGTAAACCTTCTTTATTTATCACAGGTTGACCAATTATCAAATCAAATTCTGTTTTGCAGTCCACGATGGCAGCAGAGGTTAAAATCGTAACGGAATCAACATCTAAAGTGAATTCTGCTTTGGTGCGGGCCACTGTGATTCCTCCAGCGAATCCCTTTAAAACAGTTATCGAAGGCTGCGTTTCTAATTCAAACATAATCGCTGCTTGAGCTGATAGAATATTCATTTGACTACCTGTATCAATGTATGCTCTAATATCGTTGCCATTTAATTTGGCAGATTTTATATACAATTCGTTCATGTTATTGATAAAGTGTACATTGTTCGATTCGTTCTTTGTGTTCTTAAAGCACTGGTCCTGGCTATGACCTCTTTTCCCACATAATTTACATAATATGTGAAGCCGACAGTACCGAGATATATGACCATATTTATTACAATTATAACATTTAGGACCCCGTCTTGATGTATCTGATTCTATTGCGGTATGATGGACCTTAGGCGTACCTCCATTTTTCGTAAATCTACTCGTGGCAGTGGCAGTATTATTCTTCCGTGGTTGAAAGACACCCCTATTAACCTCTAAACGGCCTGAAAATCTAGAATTATTAGGAGTTTGATACTTATCTAAAGCTGACAGGAATCCCGTATATAGCTGAACTGGTGTAGAACACTGAAATGCTTTGGCATTGGGTTGGAGCTCTGTTGGTAATCCTCTTATAATGCATGAAATTGCTGCTTCTTCATCTAGTCTACACTGATTAATCAATGACATTTTTGCTCTATAATACTGTGTCATTGTTTCATACGATGTCTTCCTTCGAGCTACTAATTGTTCCAAAATTGTTGCGTAATCAGTCTGTCTTGGAAAGGCAGAAATCAGCTCATTTTTCCATTCGCGCCAAATTAGATTGTAATTCTCGAGCCTATTAAACCATACACGGGCTTCACCCGCCAGACGCTCTTGCATGTAGCAACTTTTAGTGTAGTCATCCCAACTATGGATTTGGCCTAGTTGGTCAATTTTCTTAAGCCAAGACGCCACGTTCATTGACTCATCATCGGGATCGAACTTTGGTATAATCTCTCCGCTTGCCTGTGTCGAACGACTACCCTTATCATCACCTGTTCGGCAACGTTTACTCTCCTGCATGTAGGCTCTTAATTTTTCATCCAGTTTTGATTCCATAAGCCGCTCTAAGATGTCATGCGCGTTTTCCTCTGGTGATCTCGCCCTTTTCGAAGTCAAAACACTCACAGATGCACTATCACTAACACTTCCATCACTCTCACTATCACTCATTGCGCTGGTATATCCCACTTCTGAAATTGTAACAGTTGATACAAAAAAAACACGTTTAATACCCTTTTTGTATGTCTTTATTCACCACTGGTCCGTACAACAATAATCCCCATTCAACACATCATACAAGTTTATATCCTACATGTAATAACATAATTAAATTAAATTATATTAATGACTAATAAACAATTAAGAACCTATCCGATGAAACATGTTTGCGTAACCTTTGAAAGATGCTTGCGTAACAATATTGAGGTTCGTATTTAATCTCAAATAGTGCATTGGTAAATCTCTCCTTGGGTAATTAATTATAAAGATCCTGACATTAGACGCTGGTAAAATATTCTCGGATTTTGAATACTTTTGTTGAATACAATGACATTCATTTACCTTGAACTGGAAGGAATATACAAAAATTATAAGGACAATTTTACAATATACATATTTCGTTTACCGCCTATGATTACTGCAATAGATGGTATACTTGTTAAACGACACTCTCCCAAGGCTAAAAATGCGGAAGAATATAGATGACATTGAGGATGTCAAACAAAATTTTGACAAGTACGGATTCAGAAGAAGTTGACAAATTTCATCCTTGTCTGCTTAACGTAGCTACAGAAAACACCATCCTTCTCTACTGACATAAATTCACTGTGCAAGGTTACCAATACACGAACGTTTAATTATTCGTCAGATAGCTATTTGTTTTTGTCAAATGTGTTGCGCTCTTAATTCACGAATAGCTATTGTATTTTCCATTGTTGTAATTTTCGCATGAAAATTTTACTTACATTTTTTGATGCTATTTTCATAAAATGCTAATAAATAAAAATTATACATCACTATGGTTAGCTTTATGTACTAGTAATATTAGTTATAAGACTACAATTATTGATTACAATAAAAACTAATTGTTAATTTTCATTATTTAGTAAAAAATCTGTTTCATTAGGTTGTCAGTTGGTCGATATAGGATAGTTTTTGGACTGAAAATAATATAATTATATTGATTACTACTTACATTTTTTTATATTTACATATTTTCTTTTATATAATATAATATATAAGGTACAATGTTTTTACAAAGGGTCCAAAATTTCAAAAAAATATCTGTTGTGGCCAGCACAATACCTTCCGTCAATCCTGTGTATAATGTATAAATTCCATACATAATTTTTCTTGGAAAGGATTCTAAATTTCCATAAAATTATTTCATAAGCAAACTATTCAAATTGCACTTGACACTGACATCTTCTTCCTCTTTAGCTTTTCCCATTCGTTAGGAGTGGATATTTTTGCGTGTCGTTCTCATTCCGTTCTTTTTCTTTCAAGTCTTCCGCAATACAGTCCTTCCATCTTATCTTTGGTCTTTCTCTGCTTCTTCAACCTCCCATTACTAAACTACTCATTCTTGTTCAAATATAATTCTTCATTTCTCCTCATGACATGTTCAAACCAATGTAATCGTCTTTCTTGTATCTTTCTAGAAAATTGTAACACTAGAGTAATTTTATTACCGTATCTTTCCGTGTGTTCCCCAACATCTACTTCAACACCCTCATCTCTGTCACATTAATTTACTTTTTATTCATACTTACATCTGTCAATTTGAATTATATGAATATATTAGCAGTTTCCATGTTTAGCATAGCTGGCTGAATTATAAAATTTAATTTCTTTAAAATTCTTTAACTCTGTATCTATTGAATATGAAGTATAAAATGTAATCCAATCGTATAGAGAATAATATATTCTTTAAGTTATAATAATATTAAATGTCAATAAATCAAATTTAACTGTTAAATCTTCAAATGAGGCTACTTCCGGTTCACCAATTATAACCAAAATCTAATCACTTGTTCTTCTGGATGTAAACTTGAGGAATACGAAAAAATTATAATTTTTGGAATAGTGGTTTTGAAGTTATGGGATCCGGAACTTTTGTCACACACACACACACACACAAACATACATACATACAAACATCATCGTAAAAATGGTCAAATCGTATTATAGGGACCCTAAAACATGCTTATTCAGTAAAAACTCATCATTGAATTTTTTGACCAAAGACAGTAATAATTATAATAATGACTACTAACTGTACACATACATGGGCAATCAAGTACAAATCATAAAAATCAAAGATTCTGACGTGACGAAGTGGTGCGGGGTGTTTTCAACGGCGGGCAATTTATATTGGTTATAACTAGAGTTCTAGTGTGGATATGAAGTGTAACAGACATAAGAGTATTGAATAGTTAGTATTGATTTTACAGCTAAATTTAGTATAGTATCTTGAAATAAATTTTCATTGTAGGGGAAATTAAATAAATCTTTACAAATGAATAAATGAAGCAAACTGGTGATAATTCCATAGTTTATATCGAAATGAATTTGGTCCAGTTCTGCATCGAAGTGGAGCTAAACAGTTGTGCATTATTTTCCATAATTAATGGTTGCACATCAATGGAGCGTTAATGTTTAATTATTCCTGGATGTGTTGGTGTCCCCCGAGCCCGCGGTATATTCGCTATTCGCGTGCTCTATCCAGAGCAGCACATTCGCCCGCGCAGCACACGTGCACGTGCGTGTGTCTAGTGGTCCGTGCTGTGCAAACATGATACGACCTGTCTACTTACACTGTGTACACTAACATCACTTGCGTTTTGAAATTGCGCCCATGGCTATGCGGAAATATACACGGGACGATGCGACCGGGTACTTGTGATTGAGTTCAATGTTTTTATAGTAATTTTGACGTGAAGGGGTTACAGCAAGTATTAGGGGATATAGACGTAATTAAAATATTTATTTTATTAAAATAAGCGTATAATGCACATCAACAAAAATAGTGTTTTGCATTTTCACAATTTTTGTTCAATAGTTGCGCAAATCAGTTTTATAATGTTTGATAAAAAACAATAAGTTATCAATTGTTTTAAAAAATATTAATATTGTTCCCTTCAATGTATTCCCCATTAAATATAACGTACTTATGCTAAAGTTGTTTTTGCAAAACACTTATAGAATAAACTTTGTGGTACTTTCGTCACCTCTAGATAAGGAAGGTATTGTCTTTGGTCAAAAAATTCAATGATGAGTTTTTAGTGAATAAACACGATTTTACTATTTTTACGATGATGTCTGTATGTGCGTGTGTGACGAAAGTTTCGAATTGCATAACTTCAATACTACGTTTCCAAAAATTATATTTTTTTCGTATTCCTCAAGTTTACATCCAGAAGAAGAGGTGATTAGATTTTAGTTATAATTGGTCAACCGGAAGTACCCTCATTTGAAAAGTTTACAGTTCAATATCATTTATTGACATTTAACGTTATTATAACTTAAAGAATATATTATTCTCTATACGATTCGATTGCATTTTATACTTCATATTCAATAGATATAGAGTTAAAAAGTTATAAAGATAATAAATTTCATAAATGAGGAGCTATGCTAATCCTGGAAACTGCTAATATATTCAGATAATTCAAATTGACAGATGTCAGTATCAATGAAAAGTAAATGAATGTGGCAGAGATGAGGATGTTGAGAGGGAAGACACAGAAATATACGGTAGGGAATGAAAGAGTAAGAGAAAAAAATCTAGTGTTAGAAGTTTGTAGAAAGATACAAAAGAGACGATTACATTGGTTTGAACATGTCATGAGGAAAGATATATATTGTAAGAATAATGAATAGGTTAATAATAGAAGGATGAAAAAACAGAGACAGACCAAAGATAAGATGGAAGGACTGTATTGCGGACGACTTGAGAGAAAAGGAACTGAATGAGAACAACACGCAAAAAAATAATGGAAAAAGGAAATAAAAAATAGCGACCCCTGATGTATGGGAAAGGCTAAAGAAGAAAAAGAAGATGCCAGTGTCAAGTGCAATTCGCATAGTTTGTTTATGAAATAATTTTACTGGAAATTTAGAATGAAGAAAATTTATGTATGGGATTTATACATAATACACAGGATTGACGGAAGGTATTGTGCTGGCCACATCAGATTTTTTAAATAAGTATGCAGATGTAGACACGTTTTATTAATGTTGTTTTTAGTTATTAAAATTGCCGTAAATACTGAAATTTCTAGTTGTTTTTTCGCTGGTCAATATTTTATTCATTAGGGAAAATACTCTTTCTACAGGTGTGTTACATTGATTTCGGATTTCGCCGTTTTCCAATGGCGAAAAAATATGAGCAAAATAAAAACAGAAATTTCATATCGGCAGTAGCACAGTAAAAAATAATTGAATGAAAAATAATAAATAATTTTCCTAATTTTAGAAAAATCCTTTTAGATTGAGAATCATTATGTCGAAATATATATATCCTCAATTTTTTTTACCCTTTTTAACAAAGCGTAGTACTAATGCAATACAGAAAATAAACTAGGTCTAAAATTCAAAAATTCTCGTTACTTTCGGAACAAAACTTGCAATCGTATTTAGATAAATCACAAAAATTGTGTTGTACATATTTCATTAGTTGAAGTGGAAAGTTTCATATTGCTTAAATATCATACTAATATTTCGTAGAAACGTGAAAAATAATAAAAACTTGATACTCCCGTCTGTATCTACAAATATTTTACTTCACAATACCACACATATTTTTAGAATATTCCGAGTAACACTAAACTTTAATGTGATGCCATTTGTATAATATTTCAATTAAGAACTTTATTTAAAAAAAGATTATAAATGTTCTTGCTAGTCATGTCTCATATCCGTCTACAAATAACTTGTTAAAATTTATCAAATGAAAAACAAGTGTTTGTTTTTGCCAGCGTCAAAAATCACATCGGCAGGAAATGTAACAAAACGCCGAGTCCTGTAAAACAAAAGCGGACGAATGTTGCGTTCACAATGAACTTGTAATCACTGATCACGGGGATGCACAAACGATTTGATTGATTCGTTATTTTTTTTCTAAAACAAACGAAACTCTGATTGTTGATTACTGCAATGCGTTACAAACAAAAATGAATGGATCTGTTGTCAAGCATTGTACTGATTATGAGCAAATTTCACAAAAAATTAAATGCAAACATTCCACGCGCCGTGCGATTGTTTTGTTTGTTCGTAAGGGTTAAAATCGGTAGTTTTAATTTCACCCTAAATTCGAAGTTAATTGAGTATTTTACACAGAAGAAATAAACTTGTCACAGTCCATGGATACGTAGATTGTTTCGTGTTTTTTCGTTTGTTTTTGTCACACGGTTTTTGGAGTAATTAACTGAATTTTGTGGCACATGACAGACAAGAACATCAAAGTCATTCCATCTTAAGCCCTTCCTTTCTACCTCACAATTTTTCATGTTATATTTAATTAACTGCAGACACTGTGAAAGGAGGTATTAAAGCAAATTTTGTGCCATTTAGATTTGAAACTTTACTCGGAAAAATACGAAAATATCAACCAATTAAACATACTCGGCAAAAAAATTATAGATCTAATTCTTTCGAGATTCTCATATTTATGTACTATTTCCTTTAGTATAGCATACTATAGAAGTTCGTTTAATTACTTTATGAAGCTTTGGCAAAGGTTTCCATCTATTTTAGTGACAATTTTACTTGCATTTTAATGGTGAAAATTGTCAGCTAAACATCCTCTATATCTACAAAGTGCCTATGGCTTATATTAGATTTCACCTGCAGTTGTTTTTCAATTAAGGAGTCTGACGAGTAAAGAAACAAAAATTATTTGCAATTTTTTTAGCTATCTCCCATTGTAACCAATAAAACAAATTTTATTCAATATTTGCAATTATTAATGGTTATTTTCTATAGCAATGTTACTAACGGTCGAATTCACCATTCCTTAATCATGAGTTGATCCACAGATCAACGCTGATTCTGAATCAATCCAATTCACCATTAAAATTAAAGCTAATCAAAATTAATGATCAATTGATTCGACATGTTCCATGAATCACGCACTTATCACATCTTTTAATTCTAATTTTGGAATTTACAGCTGTCAGGATTCTGGCTGTTATTCTCATTTGTAACTTTGCCTCATGCTTCTTCTTTATTTCTATTTAAAACGGCAGTGGTTTTATTATTTGCATATATACTTTTATATCTTTCATTTTCACTATATTTAAAAACACTCCTTTATTGGAATTAGTGTAATTTCTACCTATATCAAAATAAAAATATTATAAGAGAATTATAAAATATATTTTATAAATAAATTCAAAACATTAATACTTTTTTAACGGAAAGTACAATTACCACGAATAAAATTACATGACAGTTACATTAAATGTAAAAAAAAAACTGAATCTGTTGATCATGATTCCTTGATTCAGATACATACGTTGATCTACAGTTTAGCTTGATTCCTTAATCCGCTGATTATTAATCAACGAATTAATCATAAATTCGGCTGTAAGTATTAAGAACAGTAAGTTGAAGATGATTCTGGAAATTGAGACGAAGTCGAGACCATCAATACATGCTTATTACGGATTTTGCACGATCGACACAAAAAAATTACATTTGAAAATTATTTTGACATATTAAAATCTTTTGGTTGCCATTTTGAAAGTAAGCTTTGATGTTTTTATTGACTTATCGCCTCCGCCTTCAGATTGGTAAGTGATTCGCTTCTCTTATCGACTTGTCATTTGTAAATAAAACCTACTTCCTTGGAAACCTTATTAGTAAACATTAAAAAAACCGATCGTGCAAAACATCTATAAGGTATTTATACAATTAAGAAGTACATTTTTTCATTAAGATCAGAAAGTTTCTAGAAAAACATTCATAGGACTTACATACTTGGTTGCAGAAACGTTTATCATCGCTTTGTTTAATCAATGGACCATCAAAATGAACAAATTCGAATTAGTTTCCTTGTTCTTATGACATTTACATCATTGCTGTCAAAAAACGCGTTGCATTTGTTCGTTTGGATCAGGGGTTCTCAACGTGGGCGGTACCGCCCATTAGTGGGTGATTTCCGATTTTTGGTGGGCGGCAGAAAAAAATATGATTTATTTAATTTTTTATTTTTAGGATGAAGTACAACGTGATTAATTTGATTTTTGTGCCCAATCGGTTGCAATAACTTGATAATACTAAAATAAATATTTCATCACGGCATATTACCCATTGCTGGGTGTGCCAATCTGCTTCGTACACAGATATCGGTAATGATGGCATATTTGTACCGTGTGGGCGCTTACCAGGTGTCACCTCACGGGCACTCATTGCTGGCGTGGAGAGTGCGCCACAGGGGTCAATTTTGTGCCATTAAAATGCGATGTAATTTTTGGCGTCGGTCGGGATCGAACCCGGGTCCCCAGATTCGCGACCAGACACTCAGGCACACGGCCACGAGACTCCATACCTATACTTATATTATTTTCGTTAAATAAATATTGTGGATTTATTATTTTTTTCTATATATATTGAATTTTATTGTATGATACGTAATATAAAAGCATGAAAAAGTGCTCTTTTTTAACGCAAACGAATGAAAAAATGAAACTATAGCACACTTTTTTCACGCTTTTATTGAAGACCTAAAAAATAATTTTCTTGAATACTTGAGTAGAAAGTGTCTTATTTTACTCATAAAACTTATCAAATAAGACTAGTTTTTTACTTTTGTTGCATAAATAACTATTTTTTACGTCCGTTAAAAAAGTGTACTTTTTCATTAAAATAAGTTCAAATAGTACGAATATATAATTTAACACAATAAAAGTGTAAAAAATGCTGCACTTTTTAAACGCAAATAAGTGAACAAATATAACGTTTTGCTACTTTTTTCAATCTATTTAACGTGAGCAAATAGTGTTTTATTTCATTCATAAGTCAAATTTTCCTATTCCCGAAAATAATTATTATTCTGCATCACATTATAATTAGTTTCGTAGGTGGGCGGTAAACACATGGCGTCACTTTAAATTATGACAAATGGGCGATAGATAAAAAAGGTTGAGAAACCCTGGTTTGGATGATCCCTTAATTAAACAAAGCATTGATGAACGTTTTTGCAACCGAGTATTATAAATGCTTACAATCCCAATATTAATGTAATTTGTAAAAGTAACAATAATATTATTATGGTAAATATTATTGTTAAGAATAAAATTTCATAATTTAAATTTGTAGGAAATATTTCTCTCTTGTGTAATATACACAGTCTTCAATGGATATACAAAAATAAATATTTCATTTTAAGTATGTATGTAGCAACATCAAAAGTATATTTATAATTATCTATACCATTTATATATTACCTATACAGTTATGTAGAGATAATTATTCTGTCGTTAGTAGCATTAGCTATAATTATAGAATTCGACACATGTACTCGTGTATAATTCAAAAAGAAGTAGCTTAAATATCTTCTATTAATTTTTTACATTTTTCTTTCAAAGAAACTTAAAGTGTGAAATAATAATTAAAGTCTTTATCGAAATGACGATAAAAAGTAGGTTAGATTAATCTGCAGTACCGGTTAATATAAAGATTATCAAAGTATTCAGTTTCAGTTTCTCGTTGCACCTAAGCAAAGTTGAAAAACTTGAGTAAAACTTTAAATAACTAGGAACTTTTAACAGCTTTCTTGGTATCATGTTTAATAAACACATGCTTACTTTATCTCAACTCTATGTGAAACTTAATATCACACGCACGGTATGGTACGTGATTTCTAACACAACACCAGCGAATAATGATCTTGTGTCTTATTTACTAATTGCTTCTGTTGGGAAACAAATACTTAATAGTGATGTTTGATTATTTTATTACTAGATTTATTTCTGTTTTAGCCCACCTACGTATTTGTACATAGAGTATTTTTTTAAAGATGTCCGATCAAGGTTATTTGTATCATAAACGAATTAACAAATTGGCATACATTTATCTCTCTTCTTTGCAGTTTAACACGCTTGTCTTTCAAAAATCCATATTGTTTCGACCAATTTAGGACCATTTTAAAACGATGCTCGTTGTTAATAATACTTTCGCTGTAACGTAAGTTTATTTATTAATTCAGATACATTACCTTGATTCATAGCCGTACGAATAACGTTATTTTCTGTCATTATCACTGACACTGACATTGTGTCAATATCTTATTTTTCACATATTTGGTTTTACATTGGATAATAAAGTTATCAGTTGATTTATGTTTGAATTTTGAATGGTAACAAATATTTTTATAATAGTAAAATAGCAGTAGTATCTTATGTACCCTCATAAAAACTAAGCAAACGACACTACTGAATTTGTCAGAATGGCTGGGGCAAAAATCTGAATTCATACAATTCGTAGATTATCTTGATCGAACATCTTTCAAATTTTTTAATGTAACTGCTTAAATAAAAACCAAATTTGATCGTAATTTCCCATGTTAAGTTTAATAGCAAAATAATCATTAGGTTTTACATATGAATGAACTATTGTGGTAGTAGAAACATAAGTGCGATTGTTAGAAAATAATGTTAGTATTTTATGGTTATTTGCGGTACTCAATTCCATTCAATATCTTGTATAGAAACATAAAAAAAAGAAATGTAAAACAAATAATTTATTAAACATACAATCTAGTAATTACTACAACCTACCTATTGGACATAAATAGAGCGATTCCGTAGGAAATAACCATAAAACCTTGTGAACGTTAAATAAGTAATTAAAATTTATCGTACTAAATTTCACAAGTACTTACGTCTTTGAATACAGATGTGAGGTGTGATAAATTAGACCTAAAATAAACAACGTTACATATTTAATACTGTAATAATTACTATTTATAATAGATTGCATTCGTTATGGCATCGAATTAATTATTAATGTTACTCCTTGTAATATTTTTGTGAATGGTTTGCAACAGATTTTCAATAATATTAAAGATCAATTTACTACTTGCGAGTTATAGATACATATTCAAATGGGCTCATTGCTCTTTTTTCATTCATAATCTTACACGGTTAAAAATAGGATACCGCGGTTTTAAAATATAAATTCAGCATGAAATTCTCTTTTTAATTATGTATTACTATTATACGGTTTTAGCGAATGAGTGGTTCACGAATAAAACACAATGTAATTCCAAAAAAATTTCTTTAATATTTTGAACATTTTCAAATCGGCAAATCTCTTATATTTCATCTACTACTCCCACACGGTTATTGCTGAGGAGTGGTTTGAAAATGTTAAAATTTCTTTGGAATTGAAGTTATATTTTATTTGTGAACCACTCATTCTCTAAAGTCGTGTAATACATAATAAGAAAATTAATTTCATGCAAAATCCATATTTTGAAACCGCGTTGTTCTATTCTTACCTTCCGCTACCCTTGGTAAGGGAGGTATAGGGATCGTGCTAAAAAATCTCATATTAAGATTTTGGTAAATGACCACGTTTTAAAATCCCTACTATTGCGTTTGTGTGTCTGTGTGTGTGTGTGTGTGTATAAGTTCGTGCGTGCGTGCGTGCGTGCGTGCGTGCGTGCGTGTGTGTGTGTGTGTGTGTGTGTGTGTGTGTGTGTGTGTGTAAGTTCTGAGCGCTCTAACTCAAATACTATCATCCAGAAAATTTTGAAACACTGTATTTCTACCTTATTTTAATATGGAAAGAAGCCATTATATTTTGGTGTCAATCTGATAACTGGAAATGATACTTTATTTGAAGCTCAAAATACTTTTTCTTCAAAAAATACCTTTAAATGTTATTTTTTCGCAATTTGTTATTATAAAAATTAAAGTTTATTCCATTTTCTACAGATTTGCATTAATACTTTTTATATATATTTTATGGATAAATTTATAGAGTATAATAAAAATTATACCTCTGACCTTAGGCTTTAAACCGACTCCATGGTTACACAGTCAAATGTATGTAACTGATAGATATATGTCACTGTCAAAAAAAAATCATTTCAAATTAGTAATAGTAACGTTTTAAAAAGAAAATTGTAAATAGAACAATAGTTATAAGTTATAAGGAAAGGAACTTAATATACATAATTTTAAATTAATAATAGTAACGTTTTAAAACAAAAATTGTAAATAGAACAATAGTTATATGGAAAGGAACTTAATGTACATAGAATAATACAACCTTTTTAGTTAAATTCTGTTTGTATTTATTTAAATTACAACGTTTCGACAATATAGACTATTGCCTTCTTCAGGTAAAAACATGAACTACAAAACAACAAATACAAATAAATAAATAACTAAACATAGCAACAGGTAACTAGGTGACAATTACAACAAATTTAAAATAGGAAGCCATGCACGACTAAGATCTAGACCGTCATAATGATTGAGATTATTACTCTTCGTTTTGTAAATCTCAATGGCTTCTCTAATTAACCTGTTGTTTAGGTGTGTAGGTCTCGCCAGTATTTTTGTATCTTCAAATTTGATACGGTGGAATTCTTCCAGGGCATGCTCTGCAACTGAAGATTTTTCTGGCTGGTTCAACCTGATCGAACGCTGGTGTTCATTCAATCTTGTAGAAATGGTTCTACCAGTTTGGCCAATGTAAACTTTCCCGCAGACACATGGAATCTGGTAAATCCCTGATGACTGAAGAGGGATGACGTCTTTAACTTGTCTCAACATATGTCGAATTTTAATATATGGAGAAAACGAATTCTTCATGTTCTTCTTACGAAGAATTCTACCAATCTTGTCCGTGACATTTTGGACATAAGGAAGTGAAGCAAACAATACGTCTCGTTCATTAGCATTGTTCATTGGTCTTTTCGGTTTCAGGCATTTTTCGATTGAAGATTTAGAAAAACCATTCTTCATAAAAATATTTTTAATTTCTTTCATTTCTTCTTCCAGTTTTTCTGAATGACAAATGTCTGAAGCTCTTCTCATTAGGCATTTAATTGTACCGTATTTCTGAGAAGGATGATGATGTGAATTGGCATTAATATATTGATTGGTGTGCGTAGGCTTCCTGTAGACTGAATGTAGTAAAGAACCATCTTCTTTTATCTCTAGTAACACGTCTAGGAAGGGAATAATGCCATTTTCTTCAACTTCTACGGTGAACTTAATATTTTCATGGATGTTATTCAAATGGTTTAAGAAAATTGATAAGTTTTGACGTCCATGGGGCCAAATAGCGAAGACATCATCAACGTATCGTAACCATAATGAAGGTTTCATCGTAGTAGAATCCAAAGCTAATTCTTCAAAAAACTCCATATAATAATTAGCTATGGAAGGAGACAGAGGATTGCCCATTGCGACACCATCAACTTGTTTGTAGAATTCGTTGTTAAAAATGAAGAAGCTTGACGTTAAACAAAAGGTTGTATTATTCTATTGAAATATGAGTTCTGAAAGATTTTATAATAATTTAATGTACATAATTCCTAGCATTAGTAAATATGTAGGTATGTATTTAAATAAAAAAAATAAATAAATATATTATAAAGGCATATTCCTCATTGCTTGGTGTATTAATCTGCTATGTATGCAGATTTCTGTAATGATGAAGACATATTTGTATCGTGCGGGCGTGGAGAGTGCACCACAGGGGTCAATTTTGTGCCATTTAAAATTCGAAATATTTGGCGTTGGTCGGGATCGAATCGGGTTCCCCAGATTCGCGACCAGACATCAGGCATGCGGCAACAAGACCCCATAGGTATGTATTTAAATTAATGAAAATTAAATATCGGGAGGTATTGTGTTGGTCACATCAGAGTTTTAACTGTGTTACAGTGGTGAATCAAAGAAGTATAATGAGCCGAACCTGTAAAAAATCGCATATCGATAAACTAAAAATTGTACTTTATTTGAAGCTCTGTGTATTTTTTCGCGATTTATATTATACCTTGATTTATAAAAAATCTGATGTGGCCAGCACAATACCTTCCGTCAATCCTGTGTATTATGTACAAATTCCATACATAAATTTTCTTGCAAAAGATTCTAAATTTTTGGTATTTTATGATTCCCTTTCCCGGCAACGGAATTCCATACTCCTGATAACAAACAAATCACATGAAATAAGAAAATCATGAAATTTTGAATGAAAAATTATGACACTTGTCAGTTATGGACATAATTAATTGCTGTCATTTTGAGACGGGTCCCCATATCTGCTTGCCAAAGTCAGCAAAGTCATGTCACTGCACGCGCCCTATACATAATTTTTTTGCAAAAGATCCTATATTTCCAGAAAAGTTATTTCATAGACAAACTATGCAAATTGCACTTGACACTGACATCTTCTTCTACTTTAGTTTTCCCATTCGTTAGGGGGTCGCTATTTTTTATTTTCTTCTTCCACAAATTTTTGTTTTGCATGTCGTCCTCATTCAGTTCCTTTTCTCTTAAGTCTTCTGCAATACAGTCTTTTCATCTTATATTTGGTCTTCCTATGTTTCTTCCACCTTTTATTAATTTATTCATCTCTCCTCATGACATGTTCAAACCAATGTAATCGTCTCTATTACATCTAAAAACTTCTAACACTAGAATTACTTCCCTTATTTTTTCATTCAATTACTTGCTTTTTATTGATAGTGACATCTGTCAATTTGAATTACCTGAATATATTAGCAGTTTCCATGGTTAT